>OZ016501.1:11936961-12269461 GCA_963966595.1 Physocephala rufipes
AATGTCCATACCATGCATATGGCTTCCAAAGGTACAAACGCCACGGCTTGGTAACCCGGAGGCACTGGGCGTTGGTTGTCGCCATAAAGTATAAAAGGTACGTTCACAGAGTTCGTACTTTCAACCCCGTGCGGGATGGCCCGCCCTGAGATTAAGCCAACACGGCAGGTGCTCAGGTAAAACAAATAGAGGAATCTTATCCGGACCAATGCAAGCGATTATTCAAGACGTTGACGGACGTACGAATTGAAATTTAGTTTCTCTCCGTCAAGCTTTGGCTCTATTTTAAACATATTCCTATATAAAACGTAAGGAATAGAGAGAGATATTAATATGGTTTCCCAACCATGTATTACAACAAATAAATTGTTTTTACTCCGAATGATATTTAGCACTATTGACAGCTTCAATATTCGCTTCTCACCGTGAACGTAGACGTCTAGAATAATTGGACCATTACTGAGGAACCTGAAATCGCATCTAGCCGTCCAGTATTTGTGTTATGCTTAAGAAACAATATATTACTGAGAGCGATTATTCATTATTGACGTCGTGTGTGTTCAGTGCTATCTTTACATCGAATGTTATGATAACCGTTTATATGCCAGACCTCTAGCAGTTATCGAAACAGCTACATCTAAAAAAGGTCGACAGGAAATTTTCAAAATCACTACATCACAAATGATTTTTTTAAAGATTAACGAGGCTATTCTATAAAAACATGTCCTGCGTTCAGTTCGATCCTGTTCTCTATTCACTTTTGTTATTTTCGTAAAACAGATGTTCCGTTGTCAGAAAAAAATGAACTTGAACGCATCCCGTCCCATGTCTTTGTGACGTATGTATTTGTTACTTTTATATGCTTTTCGAAACATTTTGCGAAAACACACGAATTCTATAACCGGGTTATTCTGTAAACCCACATGATGCGTTCAGATCCTGCGTTCAATTTGTCACATGATCGAAAACTACAAATTCTGTAAGGTTTCATAAACGTGGGATGGGAACTCGTAAGAAATAACCGATTTTTGCTTTGCCTATCATTCGTCATGTGTTTGTATTCTAGTTCAGTCGGCATAGTGTTACCATGTATAAAGACTGCTAGGTATGAGTGCAGTCGTTTAAGTAAGGTCTCTCATATTTTCATATATATAACAAATTTATTTATTTACTAAATTTTTAAATAATTTTAAATGTTGAACATTTCCTTAATTTTTTTACATTATATCAATTAAAATAAACTGTTTTTGTAGACGTTCTTTCAATTTTACCATGCAAATCTCAACAAGTTCAGCATTACTTTTAACATTACCCCCGTAATATCGTATAAAAATTTGCTATGGCGTAACCTGGCAACAATGGCAAAGCAGATTCGACTGGTTATTTTATGCGTGCTATATGACAATTGAACGCATGCAATCGAATGTTATGGAATTCGTGTGTTTTCGGAAAATCTTTCGAAAAGCATATAAAAGTAGCAAAAACATACATCACAAAGACATTGGATGGGATGCGTTCGAGTTTATTTTTTTCTGAAAACGGAACATCTGTTTTACGAAAATAACAAAAGAGAATAGAGAATAGAATCGAACTGAACGCATCATGGGAGTTTACAGAATAACCTGGTAAACAATATGAATTCGTATTTAAGGAATATATATTGTTATTCAAAGTATGTGAATTAAAAAATTAGAAGGCTATAATAAAACTGTGAACCTGGCTTGTGATTCGGGCTAAAGTAAACGTTAAAGGGCTCAGTAAGCCACAAATGTAAAAAGTTTCGAAATATTAACTTTCACTCATTGAAAGAAAAAAGTCAACTGTCAAAGCCGTAAGCAAATCTTCAACAACTAAAAGAAAAAAGTAAATAAAAGAAAACAAAGCCAACGATGGAGAATGATAACAAAGTGGACATAGTGAATTAAAGAAAGATTTTTCTTCAGGGAAAAACAATAAATATTTTCTAGAATAAGATACAATTTGTGTCAACTCCAGTATTGATTTTGTCGAAACGTCTTAAATGTTTTTTTATTTACGGAATCATAACGAAATCGATGTAAAAGAAATTATAGTGTTAGAGAAATTATGCATAAAAGCAGCAAAGAGGAGTCGTTCAAAAGTGCATATGAATTCTATTATTATTCATGTGGAATGGCCTCGAAACGAAATATTGAATCCATTTAGATTTTATTAGATATAAATTGTTTCGAATTCGGGACTAACGTTGTCTTAAATCGAGAAAAATAGCGCTTGCCAAACCAAGTCCTGGTATATATTGTGATCAAATTTCTTTTGGGCCAGAGTTAAGCTTTTCTTTGGTCACGCTTATTCTTGATTGTGTTTAATACTTTAGTAATTCTCCAATAGAGATCGTCTTCATATATATATATAAGATGGAAACTGCACTTACGCAACAGCACAGCCACTTGCAATCGCCCACTAGAATGGGCGCGACCGTTATACCTACAACAGCTGTCGTTGCACCGCAATCGTCAACAACATCATCATCAGCTGCTTTATCACAAATTCCTTCGCCACCAATCAGCAATAATTTCCAAAATATTTCAACGTCACCTCCGGAACGTACTGTTTCTACTTCCTCATTCGTAAATTTGCTTGATGGTTTTGCTTCGCGTGTATCTGGTGGCCAGAGTTCTGCAAGTACGTCTAGTTCATCAAATTCGTCGTGTGTTAGTACTGGAGGAGGTGGTGGCGGCAGCGCGAGTATAATCGGTGTTGGCGGTGGTTCGATCGCTAGTTTGACTAGTATCGGATCGTTAGGTACTACAGCGAATGCCTTTTATTCATCCATTGGCCTTGCGTTCAATTCGCTTACTTCGCCTATTACTGCTGCAGCTGCTGCGGCTACTGCAACGACTGCGGAAGCGGCTGCAGTTGTTGTCGCTGCAGCATCTGCCATATCAAATCATTTGAGTTCACCCACGAGTGGTTCATCACCAAACCATGATGATTTGGATGACGATGATTTAGACGACGATGATGATGGGAATATGCCAGCGCAAACACCACGAAAATCGTGGTCCGAAATTAAAGCGATAGTCAATGATCTTCGTAAGCAATTGTCGAATCTGTCGACGATGGTACCCACGAATATTCAGTTTCGCACTCTTTCGGATGGACGGGTACGCTGCTATTTTTTAAGCACTCCCCCAAACGCTTGGGAGACAACACTGCTTTATGCCGATGTATTCCCCACCCAAACCGAGGAAGAATTGCAATTGGGAAACAACGCAGTGAGTAGTGATGAATGGGTTGCTGATGGTGCTCGTATCCGTACCACTTCGTCGGGCTCACCGCAATCATCATCACCGCCATCGTTTGCAGCTGGCTTGGCTTATTCGAATTTTAGTAAAAGGTATTTATAATTATTATCTACTTTATTTTTGTTCATTATCGATGTCAAAATTTTTGTAAATTCTTCGTTTTTTAGGCTGCAGTGGAATATTATATTGCAGCAACCCATGTCGAGTGTTGCAGCTGCTGCCGTAGCAGTAAGTGGCGTAAACGCTTGGTCGCGTGAATTTCAATTGTTACAAGAACGTAAGCGGCTCTCGACTTGGGGAATAACGTCGTACGAGTTGCATAAACCGAGCGGCAAGATTGTCTTTCCCTGTTTCAGCGATCTGTACCAGTGCCTAGATACGGGCTATAATGTCAGTGCAATAACATTAAATATTTATTACACATTTTTGGTCGGATGCAATTATTCAATATTTTATGTTCTCCTTTTGCAGCTTAGTCCGTTGTTTCCCACGCAGTTGCGTACCTGTCCTCAGTGGGCGGCACTAGATCCTCAAATATGTCCTCAGAATTCCGATTTAATAGCGTACAGCAGTGGCTGCGACATCTGGGTTACGCATACCTTAAGCGGACACGAAGAACGTTTGACATTCGCACATGATGGTCGTCGATCGTTTGCTGACGATCCACTCAGTGCAGGAGTGCCATCGTATGTGATGCAAGAGGAGTTTAGTCGCTACCAGGGTTATTGGTGGCAGCCATCATCAGAAGGTAGGCGTTGTATGATGTAATTTCTCTGGGTCTATCTTATGAAGTATATTCGATTAGATGGAATTTATCGCATTGTATTTGAAGAAGTTGATGAATCTGATGTTTGCCTCTATACGTTTGCATCATCGCAATCTCTACCGGGAGAAATGGAGGAATATCGCTTTCCGCGTGCTGGCACCTCAAATGCCAAATCTAAATTGAAAATGGTTCAGTTTGTATTAAATGAGTCGCTTCAAATAAGTGAAGTTTGTATTAAAGACTTGCCATATTCATTATCGGTTGTGTTACCATGGCTGGAATATATTGTACGGGTTGGTTGGACACCTGATTCAAATTAGTATGCAATCCCATAAATTCTACCATCTACATTTGAAAAGTTCTAGCCCATAATTTATTGCAGTGTATGGATGCAAGTATTGAATCGCAAGCAGCAACGCCTGGATGTCGTGCTTATACCGTTAGACAATTTTTGTGAAACGTACAGTAGTTCAGCGTCGTCACCTTCGGCCAGTTCGGCGGATCATAGCTGGAAAAGTCAATATAGTCGAGCTATATCGCCGCTTCAGGTAAGTAATTGGAGCTGTAATAATCTTCACGAGAATCATTTGGTGGAAACAAATAAAAGATAGCTTTTAATTTCTCTAAAACTTTATATTATCTACTTTATCAAATCTCCAAGGTCATATACACTCAACATTCCGAAACTTGGATCAACGTACATGACTTGCTCCATTTTCTAGAGATTACTTCAACGACAGTGACGATCGTTTGGGCGTCGGAGGAGTCTGGTTTTCGTCATTTATATTTGGTTACATCTAGTTTGAGCGCTACACCAGTGTCTGCGACCACTATGAACGGTTGCAAGAATTCAACAAGTTCTGGTGACTCGAATCGATTTTCACCGTCAGTCATAAATCACGATGCGAATACTGATTACTTCGACGGTGTTACTCTACAATCTCGAATTATTAACAAGGTAATAAAAGTTATCATCCATGACACGCTGGCCGAAATGAATAAGCTAAGGCAATATTTTTCAGGTGGCCTTGACGTCTGGCGAATGGGAAGTTTTAGGCCGTAATATATGGGTCGACAAGGAGCAACAGTTGGTTTATTTCCTAGGTTTGAAAGATTCGCCATTGGAAAAGCATTTGTACGTAGTTAGCTTGCAACGGCCGGAGCATGTGCGTTTATTAACTGAATTAGGTTATTCATATTCTGTTGAATTTGACGAGGTACGTTCAGAGTTTATGATTAATTCATTGTTGGGTTTTAGTTTTAAGATCCTTTATTCTTTGTCTCATTCTCAGCGATGTCAATTGATGCTTCAAGTTTATTGCAACATCCATCGTCTGCCATCCTGCAAAATTGTACGCGTTTCGCAGACGTGCGAAAATGGCGGTGTTAACGGCATTCAATTGTCTCTCGTTGGTTATTTGCACGAAGGAGGTAAATCGGAGCCACAATACTGTCCTCAAATTTTCCGGCCTCAATTGCCGTCGGGTGAGGTCGTTTATGCCATGGTCTTCAAGCCGCATAATTTTCAATTGGGTGTAAAGTATCCAACGGTATTAAATGTATATGGCGGTCCTGAGGTACAAACGGTCAATAATACATTCAAGGTACAATGCTTTAATAAAAACACTTGTCAAATCTGTATCAGATTATATTGCATAATCATATATTTCCGTGACAGGGAAAACATCAACTTCGAATGCATATGCTGGCTGCTCAGGGTTATTGCGTTATATGCATTGATTCGCGCGGTTCACGTCATCGCGGATTGAAATTTGAAAGTCATATACGATGTCGCATGGGACAAGTTGAATTGAATGATCAGGTTGATGCGTTGCGAACACTGGCCGATCAATTGGGATATATTGATATGCAAAGAGTAGCCATACACGGGTGGTCTTACGGTAAGTGATAGTGTTGTTCACAAGCAGGTACATAGATACGGGTATATAGTTTGTTTTTTTTTTGTTTTTTGGTGCAGGTGGTTATCTTAGTCTAATGGGTTTGGTGCAGTATCCGGATGTCTTCAAGATTGCTATTGCTGGTGCTCCGGTAACGAATTGGGAGTATTATGATACCGGCTACACGGAACGCTATATGGATTTACCCCAGAATAATAAACGTGGTTATACTGCTGGCTCTGTGCTTAATTATGTTCACTCTTTTCCAGAAGAGTAAGTTTTGTTGCGTTCTTTGATCTTGGCAGTATTAATTTTACGAAAGGTCGTACGTTCGCAAGAAGGAGTTAAGGAGTTAATTCTTTCTGGGGTTTAGTTAATTCCTGCTGCCAAAGGATATAGCATTATTAAACGATATTGATCAATCATATCGGAATTGATGGAAATGTTTCTACTTTTATTATGATATATTTTTAATGGTCTATCAGTTTGCATTTACAGCTGTTTACTATGTTTACAGTATGCTCCGATAAATATTTCAGAGATTGTACCAATTATACATTCTAATTACTTTGTGTGTTTTATCCTTACTTTATTTTTATTAGAGAAAATCGCCTGCTCCTAATCCACGGTCTTATCGACGAAAACGTGCATTTCTACCACACTTCGCAGCTTATAACGGCCTTGAACAAAGCGAACAAACCTTATGATTTGCACGTATTTCCAGATGAACGACATTCGCTGCGTAACTTGGAATCGAATAAGAATTACGAAACGAAATTATTATCATTCTTACAAAACTTATGAGCGACAGCAGCAGCGCAGTTTATTAGCATAATTAATTTTTATATACTCTAAATTGATTGACACGTTTTTGTATATTCTAATTTCTTTCTTTTATATTATTCCCCAGAAGAGAATCGTTATTAGTGTTTGTTTCTGTTTTTTTTAAATTCCTATCCATAAAATTTGTAAATTATATATAATTATGCAAAAAGAAATGTATTATCTTCTAAAGAATGAATCTCTTTTATAATTTTATTACTTTAATTTATTATTACTCGCTTTAAGTTTTAAGCAACTGAGTATTCTTCTCAGTGAGCGAGTAAATTAAGACCTATTTTTATAACGCGAATGATAATGTCGGGACAATTTTGACTTAAATATTTCTCAATAGATTTTTTTGATTTAATCGACGAACTATTATCGTATATATTTGTAAATTATAAAATTATTATTAGTAATGACGTTTTATAGCGACTAAGAAAAATTTGAATGTAAGTCAACCTCAGAACCATGTTTTAATCAAAAGGAAAAAACATTTCTAATACGGATTCATAAATGGCTGACTTAAAAAAATACGTAGGATATAATCTGTCTGAATTTTAAAAGTAAATCCCATCTATATTAAAATGAAAAACGAATATAATTGATATAAAACAATAACAACTTACAATTTCTCAATTCTTCTTACTTAAGATTACATTTTCATTGAAAATTAAAAATATCGTCAGTCTTGAAAATTAAAAAATAATATTCGAATAGTCTTACGTATGTGTGTATGTTCTCGTTGCAATACTAAAAGTAATCGTTTTATATCTATTTATATAGCTTAGTTTAAATGCAAAAATTAATAATCGCCTAGACATAAATTTTATTGAATACTTATAATAAAATCGATGAATGTGCTAAAATAAATGAATATTTCAATTCAATTTTCAAACAGTTGCTCATAAACGATTAATAGTATTTATTGTTATCTGAACATATTTGTCGGCTATCACGTTTTTTAATAATTTTAATTTTTTATATGCGTGCCAAATACGAGATTTTTAAATTTACCTTTTTGGTAAATATAAAAATCTCGTATTTGGCACGCACGGTCGGACCTCAATTAAATGTATACGCAGGTTAGGTTCAAAGGAAAACGCATGTATTATGGTTGGGTCTTAATAACAGAACACTCACTGCTCAAGTCTGTCTCATTGTCTACGCTCATGTCACTGACAGACGCAAAGGAAAACAGTTACTGAAGATGAGCGGAAACAGAAATCAGAGACGAAGGTTTTTTATCTAACCACGTGACAATAACGATCAAAAATTTAGGATGCAAAGATGCGAGTAAATAATCATAGATATACAACCGCCAAAATCTGCCAAAAGACGTCTTTGGCACGTTTGGCCAGATTTTCAAAGCTAAGCTGTTACGTTTTTAATGTTTTTACGATTTTTCAGAGTATGAAAATTTAACGAGATGTAACAGTCATTAGCAAGAAGCTTTAGCAGAATGATGATTTACATTGGCGTAATAATAGAGCCGCTATCATATGATTGGGTCTTAAGCTGGAGGAGAAACAGATATGTTATAATGGGGCCCTAAATTTAAAGAGAACATTCTCAAGAGCTGCGAAAACGGGACGAGAGCATTCGATGAAATGCATTGTTCATTGTCGTACGTATTATGATCGCCTGGTATCAGCCAGCGATAACAGAATCGTTTAAATAAAATTCGAAATTTTGTTTCCCGTGAAGCGAATGTGATTCCAGATTACAATACAAAAAATATAGAAAAATCAAAAATTCTTTTCAGCAACTGAAATAACATGCATATTTTACATATTTTTAAATAAAAACAAGTTTTTTCTTTTCTAAATAAACTTAGTTTTATTTGATTTTGTTTTTCTTTGCTTCGAAGTCCTTCAGTCGTCGGCTTTGAGATAATTTCAAGTTAATTACAGGATTAACTTAATTAAATATTTTTAGTATAAATTGCATAATATATAGCATGTAAAAAAAATAAAAACTTGTAGCCAAAACATGCACAAATTACTTAAATTATTTAATTGTTATTTATACGATTTATAATATATTAAATTTAATTTTCATTTCATTTAAATGTGTTGTGTTTAATAGGCTTATATATATTCGCATTTATCTTACATTACAAGAATCATTAAAAAAGTAAATTAGAAATTAAATTACAAAAAAAGTTTAATTATATAAACGTTTAAGTTTCAGATACTTATCTCGTAATTTTTTCCCATTTTTTCAGTTTTGTTTTTATTTTAGCTTTAATTCTCTTACAATAGTTTTTAGATTTAGTTGTTATTAAATATATAATTATGTAGATGTTCCATAGTGTATAATTTCAATAATTATAATTGGTAATAATTATAATTAATAATAATAATAATAACAATAATAATAATAATAAAATTAATATTAATAATAATATTAATAATAATAATTATAATAATAATAATTACAGTGATAATAATTATTATAGTAATAACGATCATGTTATAATTTAGCTTATAAATGGATGATACGATACATTCGTACAAACGCGCTATTGTATCGGTTTTCATTTAAACAATAATATTATTCATCTTAGTGAATAATAACAATTTTATTCATCTTAGACTCAATTAATTTTCATGTCGAACAATTCCAAAGAATGATTTTATTTGTTGGTTAGCTCTTGCTTTTTCATTTGCTTCTTTATTTTACATAAAAACAAAGGAACTATATTATTTCAGTCTTTTAGTGTTAAAAATATCGGTTTCTAGTATTTCTTTTCTAACAATATTTGCCGGTTTTATCATTTGTTTTTCCTTTCAACAAAATCGTTACGAATTTTCTTTTAGTTTGTAAACAGCAGGTTTCTTTTTCGTTTTGAATTTTTCTTTGTTTGCATTTTTTTGTTTTGAGTGTATTTTAAAGTGCTTCAGGTTTTTATTTTGAATCTATTGAATACTGTGTAGTTTATTGCATTTTTATTTTTCATTTGTTTTTTCCTCAAAGTAATTTTGCGGTTTTTTCTTTAACAAAATTGTTTGAATGAATTGAATGAAATGGAAATATATTGGAAATTTATCGGAAATTGCCGTCGAACAAAACTAGCGGTCAACGAACATAGGAAAATATTCCTTTCATAGTTTTTCTCTGAGTGTATGACGTTATGCATAAATAAAGGGCGGATGAAGAAAACAGTAAAGAAAGAAAAGTGGAAAAGAGGAAGAGAAAGGTTCAAGCAAAAGGCAATGTAGAGTAGAGTAGAAAAAAAATAAAGAGAACGAGTGAGAAATAGAATCGTTCCCGAGACCGGGATGTAGAGAGAAGTTGGAACAGAGAGAGAAAGGAAGGACCTCATTTGAATATATAAAAATTAAAGACAAAAAACATCACAGTAGAGAGGAAAAAACAGGTATACGAGAAATTCAAAAAGGCGGGAGAGAGACAGAGATAATAAGAAAACAGGAGTGAGAGTGAGAGAGAGAAGGGAAAGGAATACAGAACGAAACTGTCGATTAGCATTACCAACATATGTTAAACATTTATGTTTAGCAACATTTGTTGGCAACACCGACCAAACTGTTTGCTTACAAGGAAAACAAATTAAAAAAGTGTGTTAATAAATTTCGATTGTGTTTTTAATTTTTGTTATTTTTCCCAATTAAAATTCTCTTTATGCGTTTTTCTGTCAGTTTTAGTAAATGTTTAGATTTGAAAAATGAAAAGCAAAACAGACAATAATCCTCCCCGCGTATGTCATCGGTAGTAGTAGTGTGTTTGTCGGTGTTTGTCGAATACTCGTGATAGTTTTTACATATCCTGATATATATCTAATATATTTTATATACATCATTATCTAGAATTATTAAGATTTTGTTATAAAATTAATGCTACGACGTGATTATTCAGAGCATATGTGAGTATGAGTGTTTGTATGTATGGGTGTGCGTACATGTGTTTGCGTGTGTGGGTATGAATGAATAAATATTGGTTTTTGTCCGAAATGAATACGCTTGCAAAGAATTATAAATTATGAAAAAATTATGATTATTCTTCAAAAGAAAAAAATTTGTTTATATATTTTCTTGACTCCTTTGTGTAAACATTTCAAAAGCGCATGCGTTTTTTTTTGTTTCTTTGCAACCCATTACAAACATACGTTTGGCAACACGAAATTACCGCAATTCACGTCACACGAATCACACATTTCACGCAATTTTTTCTTTTCAATTCGCTTCGAAAAATTGTTGCGAAAGAAAAATTTTCCATTTGATTCTCTTTAAATCCTGTTATAAATTAAAAAGGGAGAGAAATGTATTTAATTCGCATACCACTTTCGATAATGATGACGATAATGATTAAGTTTTAAGAGAGGCTATTTCTTCCTTGGAAAAATGACGAAAATTCTTCGATATTTCAATTCAGTGTCTTTGGTTATTTTTTATTATTGTTTATGATTTTTAGGTGAAAAAATTATAAGAGAACAAATAAAAGGATTTAATGAAAACAAAAAGAAAATAAATATGAAATACTTGTAGAAATTGGTTACGGCTTATTCTTTATTTGCTGTTCTTATTGTTGTTGTTGTTGTTGTTTTTGTTAGGCCTGTAGGAAGGGGAGTCCTTTCAAACAACACAAAAAATTTAATGGAGACATGATTTGCGGTTGTTTCGCATCCTCTTCTTGTTGCTGTTCTTTTGGATGTTGTTGTTGAGGCTGTTGTTTTTGTTGTTCATACTTCGCAAATTTCGTTGAAATTTTTTCAAATATTAATTTAAAGTTTTTGCTATTCTTTTGTTTTTATCGTATAAATTAATCCATTTGCTATTTTTTTGTTTTTATTTGTTGTAAAAAATGTGTTATTTTCAATTATTGTTTAAAAAATAATTATCAAATAGAACAGAAATAATTAATTTTCGCTGTTTGCTTGAATTCTTTTTAGTCTTAACTATTGATTTGTACTTTGGTAGTTGTCTAAAAAATACACCTTACACATACGAGAATAATGTATGTGTGTATGTGTGTGTTTGTTTGTTTGTATTAATGTATGTATGTTTGCTTGTATGCATGTGTGTATGTGTATGTTTATTCAACAATTGTATAGGTATGTGTGATGTATAAGTATATATATACATAATATATATATATATATATATATATATATATATATATATATATATATATATATATATATATATATATATATATATATATATATATATATATATATATATATATATATATATATATATATATATATATATATATATATATATATATATATATATATATATATATATATATATATATATATATATATATATATATATATATATATATATATATATATATATATATATATATATATATATATATATATATATATATATATATATATATATATATATATATATATATATATATATATATATATATATATATATATATATATATATATATATATATATATATATATATATATATATATATATATATATATATATATATATATATATATATATATATATATATATATATATATATATATATATATATATATATATATATATATATATATATATATATATATATATATATATATATATATATATATATATATATATATATATATATATATATATATATATATATATATATATATATATATATATATATATATATATATATATATATATATATATATATATATATATATATATATATATATATATATATATATATATATATATATATATATATATATATATATATATATATATATATATATATATATATATATATATATATATATATATATATATATATATATATATATATATATATATATATATATATATATATATATATATATATATATATATATATATATATATATATATATATATATATATATATATATATATATATATATATATATATATATATATATATATATATATATATATATATATATATATATATATATATATATATATATATATATATATATATATATATATATATATATATATATATATATATATATATATATATATATATATATATATATATATATATATATATATATATATATATATATATATATATATATATATATATATATATATATATATATATATATATATATATATATATATATATATATATATATATATATATATATATATATATATATATATATATATATATATATATATATATATATATATATATATATATATATATATATATATATATATATATATATATATATATATATATATATATATATATATATATATATATATATATATATATATATATATATATATATATATATATATATATATATATATATATATATATATATATATATATATATATATATATATATATATATATATATATATATATATATATATATATATATATATATATATATATATATATATATATATATATATATATATATATATATATATATATATATATATATATATATATATATATATATATATATATATATATATATATATATATATATATATATATATATATATATATATATATATATATATATATATATATATATATATATATATATATATATATATATATATATATATATATATATATATATATATATATATATATATATATATATATATATATATATATATATATATATATATATATATATATATATATATATATATATATATATATATATATATATATATATATATATATATATATATATATATATATATATATATATATATATATATATATATATATATATATATATATATATATATATATATATATATATATATATATATATATATATATATATATATATATATATATATATATATATATATATATATATATATATATATATATATATATATATATATATATATATATATATATATATATATATATATATATATATATATATATATATATATATATATATATATATATATATATATATATATATATATATATATATATATATATATATATATATATATATATATATATATATATATATATATATATATATATATATATATATATATATATATATATATATATATATATATATATATATATATATATATATATATATATATATATATATATATATATATATATATATATATATATATATATATATATATATATATATATATATATATATATATATATATATATATATATATATATATATATATTATTTTTCTATTGCGCATTGGTCGTTTTATGGAAAGTATATGTCATGACAATAAATAAAAAATTACTGATAAATTTATGCATATACGGATTATTTAATTATATCGAAAAATTAATAAAAAAAATTAGTTAGATAATTGATATATCATATATATGTACAAAGTTATATAAGCATACAATATATAGGGCTTATTCGTGTTAATTTTATATACGATATATACGTTGTTATTACGTTACGTAAGTACATGAATTAATTCATTATTTTATATACTTCCTTTCCATACGCACAAGTGTTGCGTGCGTATTATTCAGATATATAAATATTATACAAATATAGATGACCTTATTAGCTATATAATATTTGTGTGACTGCGTAACGATGTGTGTGTGTATTTATGTTGCCATATATCTTTACTGATCGCTTAAAAATGTTCTGTAAAATATCCCGTCATTGATTTTATTAAAACATTTGAAACATTTTATTGCACAACACAGGATGTGTGCTGTTTTTCGATTCAATTGCAACTTTTTAATTCAGCTAAATCCACCCCAATGTCTTCACACTGACCCTGCATAGAGGTAAATAGCGATACGGCAAGAGTGTGTATAAATAAATCTCTAAGATATAAATTGTGTCTTTAATGAACGAATAATGAAAACTGATAATAAATAGATTTGTTTGTTTTTGTGTGTAATGTCATTATTGGTCAGCTGTTCTCGTTGTTCTGTTAGGAGAAACTAGTAGGTAGGTTTGCATTACTCGATTAATTCGATTAGTCGTTAAAGACGTGAACAGAAATAGTTGCACAACATGTTGCGTACCGAGAGAGAGATAGAGCAACAGGTACAAAGAGACAGACAGAAACGGAGAGAGACAGACATACAGAGAGAATGAGAGAGAGAGGGAAACCCATACAATTGATATTGTATGCTTTGTAAAATTTTGTAATAGCATGAGCAACATGTTGCAGGATGTGCGCCCGTGATGAAATCTAAGTGATGCGATAAATTCAAGGTTGTAAAGCCGAATCGGTTTTTTACATATGATATTGCTCGATATGCTTATACAACATTGCTACCAAGTACTGTCAATTTAACTTTTGTAAACAACATTGCATAGAAACACATCACCGTCATTATATCGTCTGTGTTTTTGTCAAATATTTACATTAATAAATTATTAATAAATATTTTAAACGCCTTAAAAATCGTTGTTGCAGTGCAGTGGCAATATTTTGTAGTCTATCGATAATAATTATTGTAGTTTGTTGTTGTAAAGTATATTCAAGTTTTATTTATTAATTTGCATGCTATTCGTGGTCTGTGATATTGTATTAATTTCTTATATTTTTCGATAATCATTCCTTCAAGTTCTTAAAATACTTCTTATGATTTTCCAAAAACAAACATTAGAAAAATTTAATTTTAAATAGAAACGAAAAAAATTAGGCATACGAAGGAATATGACTCTTTTTTCAAAAAAAAAAAAAAACCAAATCAAAATTTAAGAAATAACTGATTTTTATGCTTTATACAAAGTACATTTTTGAACACGCTGCCGTTTTCATCAATTACTTCACGAATTCTTGCACATCGCGTTAAATATTTGCATTTGTTGCATTTGCTGCAATAGGCATGAATGTTCATAAATTATATTTTTTAACGGTCGGGACCTTTTGGTCCTTGCAGGGGAAGCTTCAAGATTCTCATTGTTTTCAACAATTTCATATTCAGAAATTCAGACGGGAATTTTCTCTCCCCCCCTCCCCAAATTTTCCGATGCAGAAATTCTTAGAATTTTTCGAAATTGCTCAGAAGTTTATCAACAATCAATATAGTCCTTTTGTTTTTATTGTTTGATTCCAGTTTTGGGTTCTTTTTCTCTGTCGAAATTCATCGTGTTAAGCACATGGTTTTTTTTTTAAAAATTCGCAACATTTTGGTAATTCTTTTACAAGCAAATTACTTTTATAATTGTTTTTGCGCGCTTTTAAAATAGATTCTTAAGAAACTCATTTCTTCCTCTCCTTAAATCCTAATCCTTCTTTCTTTATTTCATTCGTATTTACAAATATTTACTTTTTTAAACTTAAAACAATTTTTTTATTTTAGAAATAATTTTTTTTCAAATTGTTTTCGTTTGTGTAAAATATACAAGATATTGTTGTTGTTGTTGTTGCTGTTGTTACAACTAGCGCTGTTAAAAATTAGCGCTGAAAAAATTTTACAACTTGCCTAAATTTGCTGGCTCGTTGTTGTTGTCGCTGTTGTTGTTGTTGTTGTTGTTGTGAATGTGTTTATATTTGTAAAAGAAATAATAGTAAGTTTAAATTTCAGCGCTTTTTATCCATATTTTTCCTACATTTAATTATTTCTTCGTCTTAGTGATGTTTTAAAATATCAGTAGCTTGTAGAATCATTGGAAATATTTTCGAAAAAAACTGAAAAACAAAACGAAATGGAAATATTTTTTATAAATTTATGAAAATTCACTTTATCGAAATTTCACAAAGCGTAAGCAGGCAAAAACCCAAAAAGGCGCCTTACTTGTTATTTGTTTTTGTTTTTCATTTGTTTTAAATTATTTACTGTATTTTTATTTAAAAAAATTGCACTTGTATTGAACACGAATAGGTTTATGATCTCGTTATTTATTCATATTTTAGTATTAGTAAAATCAGGATCAGAGCTCTTGTTCTTTCTTTTTCAAATCCCAACGAAAAAGCATAAAAAAGAAAAGAGTTAACTAAGAATTACTTTAAATGACATGCAGTAATTGAATGGATTGCAATAATCGATTACGACACAAGACGATTATCATTATCAAAAGACTTTTACTTTAACAATCTTAATTTTTTTTTTGATAAATATTTTCTTATAAAATTTTCAAATAAAAAAAGTCCCAAAAAGATCACAACAACAATTTCATTAATCATTAATTGATTTCATTTCAGCAATGTGTTCTATACTGAAACATTAGCGGTTGTTGTTGTTGTTTAAGTATTTTGTCTTAGTATGTTCCCCGAAGGGTTCCAGCAAAGTGTGAGCACGGTGTACTTATTAAATATATACTGATATATATTTTAAATAATGTCGATGAACTCTTGTAGGTTATATACAATATTATCGTAATTAAAACGTTATATAAAAATATTCTGTTAGATTATTTTTGAAGTTGTTTTTTTTCAAATTCATTAGTAAGGATCTCTGCGTTCTTAACATATTCTAATCTCCATGCATACGTATACACACACTTACACGCGTATATATCCTATGCATCTATCATTTTTATTACATTTGGGTAAAGACAATGTAATGGAAGTCAGTTTGAATTCATAAAATATATCTGATAAAAATGGAATGACATTTTATGAGAATAAGAGAGAATGCATGCGCGCGAGTTTGGGTCATTCAGAAATCAATTAGAAATTTATTAAGCTTGATCAATCGGAATAGCAATCGGAACGGCAGATTAAAATTTAATATTAATTGCCTGACTAATTGCCCGATAATTTAAGGGGTTTCTTTTCTTGTGAGTAGAATTTTGATGGCACTTTTCTGCATGATTTACATTCACAGATCGCGAACACGTAAACCAGTTTCTTCAATTTGTTCAACATATCTTAAAAGGAATCTAATTATTTGTAAATCTTTGAAAAAATTTGAATTTGAAAATGTTTGAAAAACTGTCACTCGCAGCAAAGGCGGAAGGAGTTTAGCTTACTGACTTTTCACCATTAGGTCTCCATACATCCCCTTCCACCATCCCCCCACCATTCTCTTCACAACGTTTTGAGTGTTTTTCTGTAAACTTCTGCAAGATATTGCATCTACGTAAAATCGCTACTTCTTCGAATGGCTTCTTCGATCCGCCAATGCCTTTTGTGAGGGGATTCTTTTTAGAATTTATTCTAGTATTCTTCCTGCTCGACTGTTTCAGTCGGTAGGGCCGATTTTTTTTCGAAAATGTTTGCTGAGCGTTGCTCAAAACGGATCACAGTAAGATATCCGGAGTACAAAAGGTTGGTAGAAGACAAAATTAGAAATTGTTTTACTGCCTTTTACCAAACACATCAATTATAACGGCTACCTTATAGTGTTCGATCCAAACAAAAACCTTCGTATCAACCATCAAAGTAAACGGGGTATTTTTTTGACACTCTCCCAATCCGCTTTTTATCCTCTTAAAAACATCATTCCATTTTAAGGTCAGCTAATTTTTAAACGCGTATACAATGCTTAAAAAACGATTTTATATACAAACAGATCGACCGAGACTATATAGAAAAATTTTGCGAATCACGCAATTATTTTACGTTTAGTCTTTCTTAATTTTTTCGTTCTTTTTTTAAGAGAAATATATTAAGAACAATACCTTAAGAACAACTAAGTCCATTGCGATTTATGAGTGTTTGCATACCTTTTTTCGGCTTATGTGAGAATGTGATGTTTGGTTTATTTTGTGATTTTGTTAATTCCCTCTTAATTCCCCTCCCCTCTCCACCCACTTTATCCAACGGTGTACTGCTGTTTACACTTGCTGCTTTGCATTTAACTCTCACGACCAATAAATCCGTTGGGTGGAGGTGGCGGCTGCGATTGATTATGTTGTTGTTGTTGTTGCCGCAACCATTTCTCCTTTAGTTGATAGCTCGTGCTTTTCGGATTTTGCTGTAACGGTTTTATGGCAGACGATCCAGCTGTGTCATCATCGCTCCTTACTTGGCTTTGGCTACGGCTACGACTGCCACTGTTGCTGCCGCTATTACTGTTGCTGTTGCTGCCGTTATCACGACGCTTCAACTTTCGTGCAGCTCCGCGACGACTGCGACTTAATGGTATACACTCTAATTTGTTGCCTTCAGTTAGTACCTCATCGTCGTTATCGTCATCGTCATAATCATCATCATCATCATCATCATCGTCGCCACCGGTTGGAACTTGACCATTTGAGGAACTCGCTGATGCCGATAAGGATGGTGAGTTTCCTGCACTGCCATGTCCCAAAGCTGCTGCGGCCACAATTTGATTCGTACGGGTCGACGTCTTCGATATCGTCGCCGAAGGGCTCTCGCTTTTGGTGATACTTCCGGTGGTACGCACTAAACCTGGTACAGAGGGACTCATTATTTGGTAGTTTTCATTTTCAGTGATAACGACCGGCGGTGACGAGCCTTTTAAAGTACTACGTGGTGATGACGTTGACTCTTGTGTTTGGTTCATGATCAAATAGTTGGGATTATGGCTAATGTCTTGCTCGGATGGCGCTTGCATTAGCTCATATACTGATTGATCACTGACCCCGACTGGCCGCTTCATCGGTTGGTAGGTCGGATTGTGACTTATGTGGTGATGATGGGTCGATGACAATTTCGGCGGTGAGGCGCTGGTACTAAGCGATTCGTTGAGCAGTTGGTAACTTGGTCTGGTGTTTGTGGTAAAACTACTACTGCGCGGTTTATATGCCGACGTCACGGCATTCGACGGTTGAGGATGGATGCGAGCAGAACCGACGCCGTCCACTACCGATATACCGGACGTGTTTGCCGATTCGTTTAGCAATTTGTAATTGGGATTGTCACTGATATGCGTTTTAAAAAAACGTGGAGCAGTTGGTGCATAACTATCCGCGCTACCACTGCCACCACTTTCGATTGTGCCCAAATTTGAACCACTGATGCTTCTTCCGCGACCGCTACTAACCCCACCGGAGCCTCCTTTATAACTCAGATTACTATTACTATTGGTCGAGTTCGGATTGGAGCTGGAACTCCGACGACTGGTATTACTGCCAGAACGCTTGTGATTAAAAAAGCGATTCATGTTACGCAATCGCTGTGGCACCAAGCTGCTTCCCACACTCTGTACCGTCTCGGAAACAGCCTTTTTTAAGCTGGGATACTTACCAGCATGAGCAGCAATTCCGGAAGTCGCATTTGAGGATGCATTAGATGATGCTGCTGACGCTGAAGACGGATGCAGGGAAGAGGCTGGGTTTGCAATGGCGTCGTCAGGCATCGAACTGGACATTGGCATAATTGTTAAAAGTCGTTGGCGATTTCTTTCTTTTGGTAGTAAGCTTTCAGCACCAGATGCGGCAGATTTACTGTTTGGCTCATCACTTTCGCCTTCGTAGGGAGCAATCTTTCGATAATTCGGACTGGGATCGTATATTTGATAGCCTCGTTCATCTGTATCAGCGCTCTTCGACACATTGCGAGCAATTCGCATTTCATCATCTTCCGTAAGATCGCGAGCATCATAATCGGGTTGGACATATGCGGCATCATCACCGTGCGCCATCTGCGTTATTCTGCCGTGAGCATTACGTTGGAATGGTTGGGGTAATCTGCTAGCTGATAAAATTCCGCCACTGAAAAGTCCGGCTGAAGTGGAAGGAGCTGATGAAAGTGTTGGATTATTCTGTGACATCTGAGAGAGATTACTGCTATTTTTGCCTCCGGGAGTACTGCTATTGTTGTTGGCCGAACCAAGACTGCATTAATAAGTTGAAGTGGAAGAGTGAGAGAGAGAGAAAAAGAGAAGGGATAATGAAGATACGTTCACCATTTCCAAAACTATACTGACCTATACGGCGAATGGGGGTGATGCACATCATCCATGGCGGGACTGTCATTCTGATTTTCCACCGACGAGTTATTTTCCAAATTGAGTTTATATTCATCCATTCGTAGCGGAGTTGTTACATCGTCTAAATCATTATCAGGATCTTTGAAGTCATCGGAAGATTGATGCAGCCTCTCTGCTCGGACCAAATTGTAATCTATTGAATTAACTCCTATCTCTGGCAATGGATACAAAATAACCAACCTTGAATTTCTTTGTTACGAGCCAACTGACCGTCCTCGGAGTGATAGAATGAAACTTCACTAAAGCGGGAATTCGAATGCTCGAGCAGTGTTGCGATGATATCTAGGAAGGAAGGTCGAGCTGTGGGTCTATGGTGCCAACATCTTTGCATTAAACGATACAATTTGTCTGGACAGTTTTCGGGTCGTTCCATAACACCGCCATCAATGACATAGCGAAGTACTTGATCGTTTGAAAGGCCTTGATAGGGTTGTGATGCCAGTGTGGCCATCTCCCAGAGAACCACGCCATAACTGAATATATCACTCGCAGTAGAATAAATACCATCACGCAAACTCTCTGGCGGCATCCAACGCACCGGCAACAAACCTAGAAAATAAGAATATGAAATTTTATGAATACGAAAGTTAATTCATTTAATTGTCAATTAATAATTGTCACTTACCCTTGGTACCCTTACGATAATAATCCGTTTCGTAAATATCTCGCGTCATCCCGAAGTCGCCTATTTTTACTGTAAGATCAGCGGCCACCATGCAATTTCTGGCGGCCAAATCACGATGTACAAACTTTTTGGCAGCGAGATAAGCCATACCGTCGGCAATTTCGATAGCCATCTGATAAATTCTACTCAACGGTGGTGGTTGGACCTTCATTTCAGCCAGACGAAGCATAACTTCTTCTCTCTCGTCCGGCCGATGAGCTCGCAAATACGACTTTAGATCACCGTTCTTCATTAGTTCCATTATAACTAATGCCGGTTGGCCACGCGAGCAAACACCCAGAAGGCGTACTACGTGATACGTATCGAATTGTTTCATGACGCTGGCCTCATTCAGGAAATTCATACGCTCTCGATCCGTTGCATTCTCATTGACTGTTTTAATGGCACACGGCGTGTCCTCCATACTGCTGTTGTAGCCTTTAAGTATGCCCTCGTAGACCATACCGAAGGAGCCTTGACCCAATGCGTTTAACTGTATGATACGCTCCCTTGGCACTTCCCAGTCATCGGGAATATATTGCAAACTGATATAATACGGATTGACTGAAGGGAATATTTTTAAATCCGAAGGAGGTTCCAATATCCTTTTGCGAATGTACACGGTAAAGCCGATAATAAGCCCGATAAAGATGACCACAACGACGCAAATGATGGCAATAGTGATTGATGATAAATGCGTGGGCTTTAAAGAAAACAAATGGAATTTCTTTAGATCAAATTAAGAACTAAAAAATGCATTAGTACTCACCGGAATAAAAACATATTCGTATTTCGAATAGACTCCTTCACCGGCAAGTGAATTTGCGCGCACTCGAATACTATAATTACCAGTAGTCAGACCGATCAGCCTATAACCGTTCGTTAAATTTTGATAATCCTGTTGAGTAATGCATTTCTTCTCCTCAACGGCATCTTGCGATTGATGTTCATACGAAATGGTATAGGAGACAACTGCTGCGTTTGGATTCTCCGGCGGATCCCAATAAATACGCACGTTACTTCTTGTTGTATTTGTATTTTCCAGTTCGAGCCGTAGATTACGCACCACATCCACATCATCTGAAGGATGATGATCAATAAAAGAATTATTACTTTGGACTTTACAACTATGATCAATGATCGTTCATGCATGGTTTGTATTTACCTCTTTTCAAAGTTCGCACATAAACCGGTAGTACATCACTGCATTCTTTCAACATCGCACCTTCTTCCGGTTCCCGGCAAGCCTCCACACTCAGTTCGTAAACGGCAAAATGTTTCAATTTGCGAAAGATATACTCAGTGGTTGTGGCATTAACTTCATCACTAATGAGTACATAATATTCTCCTGTCTCATCCAGGGTCATATTCGAGGAGCTGCTGGTAACGTTTGCGACTTGCAACATTGACTTCATTGTCGTATTCGTTATTGCCTTAATAGCATTGCCATTTACATTGCTGATAGCACTATTGTTATTATAGTTGCCATTTCTGTAATCGTTTTTATTACTATTTTTGCGTTCGTCAGGCAATGCACGCATATGTCGCAAAACGAAACTTTCAGTACTTCTTCGTTTTCGATGAGTTTCTTCACTTTCCACATTCTTAACATCCGAAGTAGTTTCCGTTGCCTTAGAGGGCACCCGAACACTTCTTACATTATATCTAAACGGAGACACAGAGAGAGAGAGCAAAGAGAGAATGTTAAGTGGCTTCGTTTATGGGAATGAACAAATATAAATTATACTTGACATAAATAAAATTCTGGAGTGTATTCTCAAAATCGATGCTTTCATGAAGGGCGGCATCGAGCAATTCATCGTCGAAAGCATCGTCCTTGCTATCTTTTGGACATTTACAATCACTGCTTATGCTCGGTTTATCGGTAGCTTGCTGTTGTTGTTGTTGCAGCGACGGAGGAGGTTGATCAATTTTAGCAGCTTCCTTAAGAGCTACACAATCGAAAAGAGAAACAGAAATTAATTTTATAAATTATATTTTTTGATGCTTCACTTACGATCCTTGCAGTAATTACGAGAATCGGTTTCTAAATTTTTTGGCGCGAGTATTGCTCGTACTTTATATTTACTAAGTTTACCATAAACTTCAGTCGGTGGAAGCCAATTGATCACCTAAAATTTTTAAGAAATTGATACAATTTTTGAATGAGAATGGAATGGATTTCCGATGAACGCATTATTTACAATTTCAGTATTTGAATTTGCGTAAGAGCTTAAAATTCGGACATTTTTTGGTTGTGCCGATTTTGTCCTAAAATGCTGTATCGGACTTTGAGCATTGCGTGGTTCCGAGGATATTGTCATAGTCCTTACATAGTAGGCGTATTGAGTGTATGGCTGAAGATTTGTAAATACATGACGTTCTTCCTTACTGGGTGCATCTACGGTCCAACTGCAAAGCAATATATATAGAAATTTTAAATGTTAATGGAAAAGGCTTAACGCCGATCATTGCACTTACAGATCATCGCAGGGACGATTCGAATATTTCGTTGCGTTTCGATACTTATCCTCCATGTAAAAATATTGGTAGCCAATAAATGTCCGCTCATCTTCGAATTTCAAGGGGTTCAAGATTTCGACTATGGCCAAAGTGTGTGATATCTTAAAAATGGTTGTATTAAGATATTCCGTGTTACCTAAAATACCAAATCTCATTTAAATATTTAAACAACTTATAGTGATTATTTTGCTAATTTCGTGGTCATTATACTTTTTCTATATAAACTACAAATATTTGTGTGTATGTAATCATATGTATGTATATGATTTGTAACTCACATGAACCCCTAGAACCATTTGAATCAGTGGCAACCTCTCTATCATCAAAGGTTTCATTATGTTTCAGCATCGGTTGTAGAGCCATAATTGTCGAAACGCATAATTTCCGATTGAAATGAAAGAATACACGACCCTCCTCGATGCGTACCGTTTGATTAGGTCGCCAGATACTTTCCAAATCGTTATTATCGTGGACGTATAAAGCAAATCTGAAAAGAGAAAATATTGAAATAAACAATTCGATAGATGGCTAAACCATCCCAAGAAATCGCCTACCGATCTTCACATAACATTTTCCCGCTGATTTGTCGCAGATTCTTGAAAAATTCCAATGAAATCATACCATAAGTTCCCTGAACTTTTAAATAGGTCTCAATTACTTTTACTGATGATAAACCAAATTCTAAGCCTTCCATTAGATGTCCTACGTAAAAGCAGAAGAAGCAGAGAGAGAGAGAGAGATGGAGAGAAAATATAAAAATTATTTTTCAAAACAATCTTCGTTTCACAATGAAACTTACGTCCACCGCTCTTGATGGTAATGGTCAAGCCGGATTCGGTAATATGCGTGCAACCATGATATTCCTTAGCACGTTCCACGCTATCAATCAAACCGCCTGGGCAGAATTTTTCACACTTATCGCCGCAATGTCGACAGGTGCCGCCCGATTTGGTGTATCCCGGCGGGCAACGTGTTAGACACGCGCCTTCGTAAGGTACTAATTGTTCCTGTTTATTGTGCTCATATTTGGAACCAATACCGGCACAGGCTTCAGCAGTGATGCAACGACGATTCAGGTACTTTCAAAGAAGAATACAAAATGTAAGAGGATTATGAAGAGGCAGATGCGAAAAGCAGATGGGAAAAGTTGGGGAAGAAGAACAAGAAGAGTACGAAGGAGAGGAATACCTACTGTATAGTATTCGCGGGGGCAGACGTCAATGCAGGTGTTGTTGATTGTATAGCCACGGCAATTGTTGCAGCTGTTTAGATCATCTGCGGCGCAACCACCCAGACAGGATTCGTTGCAGCAGGTGTTTTCATCGATGCAGTTGTCCCGACAGCGTTCCGGACAGACTACAAGCAAAAGAAAGGTTTTGTTAAAATTTCAAAAAAAGGAATGAAGTTGACAAAAATTCGATAAAAAGAAAAACCGATCTAGAAATTGAGGAAGTAAATAATTATTTACATCTTTGACATGTTTTACTGTTCCAACAGTGACGTTTTCCTTGTCTTTCTTTGCAAACAACATCGTCTACCGGTAGAGCTTCATCACTGCCTTTTGGGCTACCTGGACATCGAGGACATTCAATGTCGGCACGATTTTTCTACAGAACGAAAAATCATAATAATGATAATAATAATAATCAGAAACAGAATGCTAGGATTATCTAAAATCACCTCAATTACAATGAACTCACCTCAATTACAATGTCGGTGGTGTTGTTTACGATACTTAACCAATCGATTGTTTTAACAAAACAAAGCGATAAATTATTTTCGATACGTATCCCACCATTCGATATTGCTATTAATTTCGATAGACCAAGCTCTTCCAGCTGGGGATTTGAGTAAATCGTTAACGCATAAGCCTCGAACAATACACGCCCTCGGATAACGCTGAGATTCGGGAAGATTTGGGCCAAAGAACGTAAATAATGAACTCGATAGATGACAATGAATTCGGTAACTTCGGTGAGGAGGGGAAAGGATTCATTGAACTCCATTTGACCGTTCGTATTTAGTAGAGTGATGAGTAGGAAGCCTTCGATGACGGTGCAATTACGCAAATGAATAAATTCGGAGGGATTGTTGCGGATGTCAAGCGATTTACAAACTGCGAACAAAAAAAAAAAGAACAAACAGTTCACACGAACAAAATTAAGATCATTTCATTAGGGATTAAAGTTTGGTTTCAAAGTTCAAAAAGGAAAAAAATTCTAAAGAGATTCTAGATTAATGAAAATATTTTGTTTAAGTTTTGTATTCAATAAATAAGTAAAGCTTCTTTACTTCTGTAGTGGTTTTCGTGAACTAATTACAATAGAGTATATTTCTTTCTCTAACAAACTATATAAATATTCATATTTAAAACGTAAAAAATGTTATATAAACGACTTTTAGATAAACTTATAAATGTATAAACGTAGATAAACGTAGTATCTTTCTTTATAACCCGTGATCTATTAAAATTGTTATGATTAACTCTCCTCACACTCGTTTGTAGTAAGGAGCTTCACAAGACATCTCGAACAAAATCGTATTGTAATGCTCTTTAGCATCGAATTAAAATTAATAATTTAGAACAACAAAACACGCCGCCTACCAAGCACCTACTTAAAGCATCGTATACATTTCCATTCAATAATGGTGTGTCGTTTTGCGATTTCAACGGGCATATCGGAAGAAAATGATGATAAACAATGACAAACGACGACTTTACACTTGAAACTTGACCATTTTATAATATCTTAAAATCAAGCATTGAAGATATCTTGTGCAGCTTTGCATTGCGTACTCGTGCGTGCTTGGACATATTTTAGTATTCTTCTTCTCTTTATTTAATCACTGTGCGTTAAACTTTTTACGACAATCATAATTACGTATTGTGTTATGTATTGCTAACTTTTTTTACTGTTTGCACGTACATTCGTTTTGTCACTTTTATTTCAATCTTTGTTCACGCCTTGTGATGGCATTGAACTTAGTTTTTATGATTTATGAGAAAACAATGGTGGAGCGATGGAGATAGAGGGTATCTCATATATGTATGTATATAAATATAGCTGATTGATGGTGACCTTTAAACGATTTGAGAAAAAAATTATTTAAGAAACAGCATGAATTTTTCAATTGAAACTGGATGCTTTCGTTCAAACAAACGCTAGATTGTCTTAAAGAAAATTACATGTGTGTATGTATGTATGTATGTATGTATGTATGTACACACATACGTATATAAGTATGTATGTGCCTGTCTGTTTGGTTGCATATCTGATTGTTATTGTACCGAATTTCGTTGCATATTGTCGTTAGAGTAATCGATTTATGTTCTTCAAAGTTATTTACTCTTTAGATCTCTCGTAAACGTAATCTCATCCTATAAACAATTTTCTTAATTTAAAAATCTTAATTTATCCTAATCATCATTGTCTTTATTTTGGAAATATCTCCGAAATGATTTAGCCAGATAATCATATATTTATAAATAGTAATACTTTTATAAACATAATCTCGCTTATCGAAATGACAATTGCAATAATAAGTACATTTTATTTAGAAAAATATTGCGACTTATACGAGTATTTTTCCTTATTTTTAAATAACGAAGGCGATGCTATAACATTGTTGATTTTGTTGATTATGGTGATGATAATACGCCATTGTTATTGTATTTTGAAATAAGTTAATTAAAGACAAAAATGCGCCGCGCAAAACGTAAACGTAAACAAACATATTAAAAAAGACCGATGCTATAGAATGTATGAAAGCGAATCATCTGTCATTGTCGAAGTCATGCCGTAGGCGATTTGTTTTTGTGTTTTGTTTTTCTTCGTAATGTAAGAGAGGTAGATAGGCAGGGCAGCTGGTTTCTCGGTCAGCCGACTGAAAGAAAACACACCTGGTTCAAAAAAAAAAAAAAAAAAAAAAAAAAAAAAAAAACAGAAAAATAGGAGAAGAATACCATCGATGACGTCTAAGAACGTCATACACTATTTTTAGCTATTTGTTTGCTAGATAACTGCCCAGACAGATAACGACTAATTGCTACGGATTAAAGGTGGATAAAAGCCACCAATCAACATCTTCTTCCAACTCTTTCAACATTAATTGTAATCATCATTCTCCACATTAGGCTACATTGAATAACGCCCAATTTGTAAGAATTTACCACATTTGTTAACAAAAAAGACAAAACAATTATAAAAATAAAAATAAAAAAATTAATAAATAAAATAAAATAAAACCCATTATGGATGCTCTTTTATTTTTAGAAATTTTGAAATTGTTCGTATCCTTATTTGACTCGAAGCCTTTGCAGACATATTTTAGAGACAAATAAACCAAAATCTAGATATAAAAATTTTGTATGAAATTGATGGTTGGCTGTTAGTGCTAACGCCATTCTTGAGAGTGGGAATTGAAGAGAATACGATTAAAATTAAGGGTGTCAGTTGAGGAATGGACCATTTGATAGTTTATTTTCAAAGAATGCTATAAGGATAAACACACAAGCTTTGTATGGAATAACAGGGTTAGATAGTGGTATAAAATGCTTCTTGAAGATGAAAGTCAAAGTAAAATCAATTGAAATGAATGAATGTCATTGAGGAATGGATACCATGCAACAACTTCTCCGTAATTTTGAAAGATAAGTATATCTTCAAAACGGTTCTGCAAATGTCGATCGTGGCGTCCGCTGCGTGGCACTGTGAGGCGCCTTTGTGTCGAAGCCATACGTTGTCCATGTCCATATGGTTTAATTTGGGCCAAAATAAGTCTAAAATAAGATTTCAAGATAGTGCGGATCAATGACGCTACCGGCCCTGAATCTGCGCCAAACAGCAGTTACTTGTGGATGCATTGCCACCCCGTAAATCTCATATGGGTTTAAGTCGCCCGATAAATCGCCCTAATTATTATCTTGTTCTAGAAGTCATTTATTAAAAAATTAGCCTCGCTAGATAGCCTCGAAGGCGTAAGTTGGGGTTCTCTTCAGAACTCTTCGGAGCTCAGTCAGCGAGCAAATGATGTTATTTGTGGTCATTAATTTCGATTTAGCTTGACTGGCTGAATAACAAATAAAAGATTAGACAGATACCACCAAAATAACATTGCTGCTACAGGGTGCAAATATTGACCCACTCCAATTAAAAAACTCTAATTTGAGAATATATTTTCCATAATTCGATGGCACCAAGAGCATACATCTCGAGCCATATTAAATCAGATGGTTTTGTCATCTTTCAGGTGTAATAGATTTTGAATTGTTGGCAAATTAATCCTTTTGTGAGGGCCCAAAAAATCTAACGATCGGACATATATATGCATGTCTTTATGAATGACTAAAATCCTGTTGTCTGGTTAATTACAATCTCAGATTAGAACGATATAAATATATCATTTGACAAAAAATGTCGGTTTACTTTTTAAAATATTAATAAAGGAAAATCTTATTCATAACTATTTATTGTAAAATGTAATGATTGTTTCTCAATTTTCGCTTGTAAAAGTAAGGCCTTCTTTAAAACACATCTCCGTTGTTTAGAAGCATTTATTCTATCGGGAAATTTAACGGATGTACAAAATACTTTACACCGTTAATACAAGTCATTGACCAGTTAGTCTTAACATCAATTTCGTGATAATTTCTTATAGAAATCAAGCTTGCTTTTTTCTATAAATTCATAAATCTTATTAAAGATTTATTATAATTCGGGGCTAGTCTTATTATTATCACGCTAGCTCGATAGATAGTCTTTTCTCTTTTATCGAAAGACTTTCAGCTGCAACTGCCGACTCCCCAAGAAATTATTTTATCGCAAAAAATAATACTCGTCGTATTTAATTCTACTTAATAGTCTATTGGTGAGCGAATCGACACGCAATGGCTTGCATAAACTTCAAAATTTTCAAAAAACACTTTTGCAGAATGTTGTTGCCGATACCGCCACCGAACACCGCTACGAAACATAGTTACCGTCTTATAATTTGGCTTCGTATACTTCTGTTTGTCTGTCTGTTTAACTGCCTTTTATCGAAACGTTTCTGCAGCTACTGCGGTCTAGACAAAATTATCTGATATCTCATCTAGGTTGGCTTTTGTATACACGTGCAAATTTTATTATTATTATCATTATCAGTGTTATTGTAATTATTTATATATGTTCGTATTTAATTTGTTTTTTGCCGAGAGACGTTTTCTGGTCGAGGAACGGAATGATTGAGGGTTAAATGATTGAAGTAGACAATGCCGCCCCAATTATCCAACATACATCGCGACAGGCCATGTCTCTCCGTTCGGTGGCGGGCTATCCAACTACTCAACAAAGTGTGATGGAGAGCTACAATTCTCCATGAATTATGAACGCATGCATATATCCACCGATTACATGGTAAGCAAGTGAAGCTTTTAGTCTTTCCCGGATTGCTTTCAAAATTAAGTGCAGACGATTTGGATAAACTGCATAAAATATTTCTATAAAGTTTTAAATTGTTGATTCATTTCACTTTGTGATCGCATATTATGCATAGGCCGTTCTTTTGTTTCCATTAAAAATAATGTAATTCCTTTCATTTCTTTAACAATTGGTTTCAATTCATATCTAAATTTAAATCTTTCCGAAATTAAATTCCGAATATTTCTCTGCGATCGCTCGTTCCTGTCTTTATTCCTGCTCTTCGATGGCTTTGTCATGCTTTTCGTGGTTATCGCGGACTGGTAGGAAATTTAGAGCTGTTGAACATTTTGTATACGGTATGAATTCTAAATGAATTGTCATGTATTTTGCGTATGTGTGAGTGTGTATGTGGATGAGAGTGTGTGTGTGTGTGTCTGTATGACTATATGTTTTCACAGCAATGAGAATATAAATAAAGGAAGTACTTTAATTTCATTTAAGTTTTCAGCTCACGATTAAAATGTTTTGCATTTAAAAACAGATGTCGTAAATTTGTACTTCTTGGAAGAACAACATCGAGAAATTAACAAAGAAAACATTTTTTTTCGAAAAGAAAAAGTATATTCAAAAGGTAAGAATATTCACTTCGGCCTGGCCGAAACTCATATACCCTACACAACCGCAATAGAAATGTATGGTTTAATCGTAACAATCAATGGGTCAGTCTAGGAAGTTGGAGAATGTTCTTGCTGAATTTCATGGATATACTCCTGTAGTACTCATTCTCAGCTTCAAAACATCAAAATTGCTCTAAGACCTAAGAAATTGAACTCTAAAACCAAATTAATTTATGTTACGAAATTATCCGACTCTTATCCGACTCCGTCCATTCTCAATCTCAAACCACATTCTTAGAGGTATATAATGACAAAGAATATTCATGCATAATTTTATGTAAGGAAAGGATTAACCGTTTGATTGCAGTCGTGATTTCGACAGACAGGTGGACGGACGGACATGACTGGATCAATTCCGGATGTGATTCTGACTTTTCTATACTTGCAACACATCTTTTAATGTCTCACAAAGTGAAGAAGTAAGTGCAAGTACTCTATCCCTTTGGGTGTAGGGTATAAAATGTTCAAAACATTATTGAGAATCTGTGAATAAACTACAGAAACATCGTAGCAGCAAACAATTAGAGAGGAATTGGGTAAAATATATAATGATCTGATCGGTAACTGGTTGGAAGATTAAGTTGAAATGGTTTCAGTAATTTATTTTTATTCATTCAATCATTATTTATTTGTCCTGCTGAAAAGGAATGACGAAGCGGAAAAGGGGGAAATATAAATAGGCGAGTGTTTTCACTGAGGAATAGCGATGACAAATTGAAAAGGCTTTTGTTTTAAAACGAAAACAGACATTAAACCAACAATTGTCATTTGCTTCAATAAATCATTAGTGAACAAATTTCCTACAGGGTGAACAAATATTTTCTGCAACATTGTTGCTAAACTCCGTTGAAATATTCGTTGCTTTCGTTGATTAATGATTGTAAATTTCATTGTTGGTGTTGTGTTTGTTGTTGTTGTTGCTGCGCCATACGTCTGTTCAATTGTTCGTTTCTGCGCTGATATGTATGGCTGCTTTGTTTCTTGGCCGTGCGGGTGGGTTAAATGAAGAAAAGAATTTGAAAGGGTAACCTTTAGCAAAAAATCACGTGCGCGTTTCTTTCTGTTCTTTTTTAGATTTTTTTAAAATTTAATTTTTTATTGCAACAAAACAAGTTCGTTTAGTTCATCATTTGTGCGATCGTTTCGAGAAGTTTACAAAATTTTCAGGAAAAATACAAAAGAACATTAAAGAAGAAGAAGCAGCGGCTTGTTTGAGATAAAAACCAATAAATTGGATCATCATTCTTTTCATTTCATTTTAAATTGGAAAGAATTATTGAAAACATTTTATTATGTCATGCAATTTCGGGAATACTATGACAAAGTAACTAATTGTCACTTAGTACGCAATATAAATTCCATTAAGAAATATCACAATAAAGAAGGAGAAGTTTTGGAGTCTGTAGTCTTGTTGGCCTGAAGGAAAAAGTACAGAAATCGGTTTAATATTCCATCGGGCTTTTTTGTTGTTTCTTCCAAGATTAGTCTATTGAAGGACGTTTTTGTCCCTTTTCTTCTCCATCTCTCTGCCTCTTTCTCTCCCTCTCAATTTGTGAATATACACAATCAAATCAAGGTCGATTAGGGGTCATTGTGGTTTTCATCCGGAAGTATTTCATGATTCATTCTATCACAAAGTAGGATTACCAAACAGTGAGGAGGAGGGTTGGTTAGGGTGGCGGGGCATCATCACCGGCAACACGGTAACATGTCGTTGTCGCGCGATATAAAGTTGTGCGGCTTTGGTCGCCCTACTTTCGAGAATGTGAACATTATTAATGGATAAAATGAAAGACCGTACCGAATTTCCTATGAATTGTTTATACAAGTAATCGTGAGAGTGAAGCTGAAAGCCACGAATTTCTTCTTTTTTAAAACAATTTTACTGTTTTTATCGTTTGTGTTCGGGGTATTGTATTGTTTTGCAACATTGTCCGTGCAACTGACGTCGTCGTTTTTGTTGTTGTTGTTGTTTCTTCTGACCAGTTAACGCTCTTGCATTTACTCAAAAAAGTATGCCCGATTATCTGTCATTTCTCACAAGTCGTTTGTTATGACTTTCGGAGTTGTTGCCGCTTTGGGTTTTGTTGGTTTTGTTGTTGTAGTAGTTGTTGTTTTTGTTTTTATTATAATTATTGTTGTATCGTTATTGTTATCATCATTTATTGTAGAAACCATCGATGCCGTTGATGTTGGTCTTTGCAAACACTGCTGCATCGGCATCATTTCGATTATTGTTGTTTTGTTGTTGTTGTTTTTTTCATATAGAATGGACTACTTAGCGCAGTAACAAAACCATTTCATGAAGAGAAAGTCAAATGAATCTTAATGTTTGGATTCTCTTGCCGATGTTGTTGTTGTTGATTCAGTTAGGAATTTTAACCTACTCAGCGTTAGTGTTGTTGTTGTTATATTTTGTTGTTATTCATATATAATTTCAGTTGTTTGTTTGTGTTGGAAATAAATTCTTACTGAAAATAATCGATCGAAAATGTATCATTTTGGTAAATTTGACAGCTCATTACCAACAAAAAGAGTGAGAGAGAGAGAAAGAGAGAAATAATTACCGAAAGTAAAAAATCAACTCTTTTTATTTTAGTTGTTAATTTCTAAATAATAAGTAATAACTTCTCTATTTTTTTCTTTAAATATCGCGAAAAGAAAACTTGCACGCAACTGCAAGAATGCTAATGAAAATTGTAGAAATTGTTGTACTATTAGCAACAACAACAACAATATCTTAAAAACAACTTCAATTGCAGCTAACATGCTGGAGTGCGCAACAATTGGCATCATTGCTTTTATGTTTTCTATAATTAAATTGTTAACGTCGATGAAGCAACAGCAGCAACAGCAACAGCAGCAACAATAATAACAACAGCAACAACAACTGCAGCAGCCAGCATTTGCAAAGGCACTACAACAATAATGAAAGAATAACGTATGCTCGGAGGTAAACAAGCAAATAAATAAAAACATTAAAACATTTTTCAAAAAATTATTAAAAACAATTTGCTGGTTTTTGTTGTTGGAGGTTTTGTTGTTGCTGTTACGACTGTATGGCTATTATGCAGAAAAATTCCAAGAGAAAATTGTAAACAATAATAAGCAACGGACTCAAATGCCTTCATACATGCCTTGAATGCATTTAGAAAATGAGCGCCATCGTCGTCAGTCAGTGAGTGAAAGGGATGGCAAAGCGAACAATCAACGATCTTTCAAAGTGATCATAATAAAAACAAACGAGCAACAACAAAAAGCAAGAGCAAACAATCCATAGAAAATGTAGAAGTAATAACTGAAATGTATTTGAATGCATTAAGGAAGGAACAGACCCAGTAGGAAAACGAGTAGTGCATACTCAATGCATATAGAAATATATATATATATATATATATATATATATATATATATATATATATATATATATATATATATATATATATATATATATATATATATATATATATATATATATATATATATATATATATATATATATATATATATATATATATATATATATATATATATATATATATATATATATATATATATATATATATATATATATATATATATATATATATATATATATATATATATATATATATATATATATATATATATATATATATATATATATATATATATATATATATATATATATATATATATATATATATATATATATATATATATATATATATATATATATATATATATATATATATATATATATATATATATATATATATATATATATATATATATATATATATATATATATATATATATATATATATATATATATATATATATATATATATATATATATATATATATATATATATATATATATATATATATATATATATATATATATATATATATATATATATATATATATATATATATATATATATATATATATATATATATATATATATATATATATATATATATATATATATATATATATATATATATATATATATATATATATATATATATATATATATATATATATATATATATATATATATATATATATATATATATATATATATATATATATATATATATATATATATATATATATTATTTATTTATTTATTTATTTATTTGTTTATTTATTTATTTATTTATTTATATGTTTAATTGTATATTTATTTATTTATTTATTTATTTATTTATTTATTTATCTATTTATTTATTTTTTATTTATTTATTTATTTATTTATTTGTTTATTTATTTATGATCAGCTAATGGACTCAGTAGAGTGAAGGCTTTATTTTATAATTAATCCCTTTTAATACAATTTTGCTAAAGAAAAACTAACCATTTGTCTAAAGCAATTACTTATGCTGATTATCCATTTTCTCATAATTATCGAAAACGATTGACGTAAGTGTTCTTGTTGTTACAATTCTGTTAATCCATTTGTGTGGGAAAAACAAGAATCTCGGCTCATCACGGAAGAAACCGTTCATAGAGGGATAGGGGAGGGGAGGGAGGTCAATTAAATTATTGCAGAAAAGGGAGAGAAGAAAAGTTATAACAATGATCGATAATTGTTACTGCAAACGAATGTTAAAGAGACTGATATCAATATTGTTGTTCCGGCTTTAGTTATCGCTGTCGCTGCCGCCACGTGAAACGTATGCACTCCCGTTATCCCACACTATCCTGCTAACAAACAACAACGATAACAATAACAACAACAACAATAATAACAACTACTATCAGTCAGTGTTATCGGGTTTGGGACGCATGAACGAAGCGAACTTTTTGCTAAATGTTTTGCAGCACCAGAAGTTGCATTGGTTATTTTTGTTGTTAATGTTGTTGTTGTTGTTTTTATTGTTATTATTGCTCCTGTTCTCTTTATCCAAAATGATTATGAGATTTGCATAAACAACAAAAATTTATTGTTGTTGTATTTTATGGAATGAATGCCGAAACAAAAAAAAAAAAAAAAAAAGGAAAAAAGAAAAAGGAAGAAAGAAAGAAAAACTAATTTCATTGCATTTTATTTATACTGTTTTCCCTTTTTTTAAAAATAGATTTGAAATTATTTATTTACAAAACCAAAACGAGAAAGCACGAACGAGATTTGTTCTTTTTTGTTTTTCTTGTAGACGAGCTTAAACGGATAACAATAATGACTTTATAACGGAGTGGCGTGACGAGAACAATGCAATTGCTTGTATTGCAAGAATTCGCGCTAATGTGTTTGTTATTGCTTTTGCTGTTGTTGTTGCTGTTGTTTTTGTTGTTGCTGCTGCCATTGCGACTATCATCACCACTCCCAACGGTGGATGATGACGATGATGATAATGAACATGATCATAATAGCGACGATGACGATGACAATGATTCCGTCATTGTTTTGTTATGTTAGGAATTTCCGTTTATTGTTATTACTGTTGTTATTATTATTATTGTTGTTGTTGGCGTAGTAGATTACTTGTGTGGTTAGTTTTTAGTGTTATTATTGGTTTTGTTTTATGGTTAGTGTTGATGTTGTTGTTGTTGTTTTTGTTGCCGCTATTATCGATTTATATAGTAGTTATCGTTGGACAGAATGACAGAACGTCGCCAATGGTAGACTGACGTTAAATTAATGTGCTGACGAATTGATAGTAAACTGACATTCTTTTCAAGTTTCAAACGTGACCCAAACGCAACAAATAACGCATTAATTGCGACGTATTGAATTTTGTTTTGGGTTTATTCATAAATTTCTCTGTAGTTGTTCTTGTCGTTGTTGTTGTTGGCGCTGTTTTTGCCTTTATTATTATTACTCGAAGTTGCTCATTTGGACTTTGATTTGTTGTGTTGATAAAATCAATTAAAAAACAACAAAAAAGAAAACAAGAACCACAACAATGAATTGTCATCATGCTTGCATCCAAACCACTATACGTTTGTGTTTGGCTCTCTGTGGCGGTGGTAGTGATAATAAATTATCATCACACAGTAATACACTGGTGTAGTTACCGTTCTGATGGTTGTTGTTGTTGTTGTTGTTGTTATTATTTCAATAATCGTGGGTGAATGTTGTCGGACTTTCGAATAACTTTTGTTTTAAGTTTAAAAGCATTTATAATTGCAATAACAACAACAATAATATATATGTTAAGCATCACCGAAATGACAATAAATAAGGCTACTAAACCACACCTACGTATTATTAATAAATTAAATATGAAATATTAATTGTTAGCTTTAAAACAAGTGGCCGTATACTCAAAGGGAGCAAGGTAATTTTTGAGTTATTTGTAAAATTCTACAAAACATTTTAAGACAAGACTTCACCAACCGATCAGACAAACGATTGTAAGCTTTTGTTTACACATTAAATTAAATCCATTTAATTAATCTTGACTTTATTAAGGAGACACCCTTGACACAATCGAGGCGGCGGCTTCAGAATCACCCCCCTGAAGCGATTAAAACTTCAAATGCAGATGACACAGACAGAGACACAGACGCATAGAAATGTATTAAATGACCATCAATAACGATACAATGATAAATGAATGCGAAATATTTATTAATTATGATTAATACGATTATCCAGAAGATAATCCCAAAGAAATAATTCAAGGATATAAAGGTTAAAAAAAGATTAAATCGTATAAATAATAATTTGTTTACTAAAACAAGATTAAAGAGTAAATATTAGTAAATATGTTTATCTTAAATCAATTATGACAACAATCAAGAGTAATTATAATCAAAACAAAAACAGCAAAAACAAAAATGTCGAAAAAATTATATGACGTTAATCGACCTGATAGCAAAGTCGTCTATTGATAATGACGTTCACTGCACTGCACACTGTGCCAAAAGCACAACTGACGCCGCGCCGCAGTCGCTGCATCGTCGTCAGCGAATCAAATTGAAGGATGGGATGAATCGTGTCGTTTGCTCGCTGCTTGCAAAATATAAAATTTGTATGGATTTTTTCAAAATTCATTGGAAATGCTACTGTTGTTGTTCTTATTTTGTTGTTGTTGTTATTATTATTATTGTTTTTTTGTTATTGTTGTGGCTGTTGTTGTTGTTTCTGTTGGCGCTACCACGATGAGATTGTTGGCAAAATGAAAAATTCTACTACAGTTCTATTTCGCCCGTGTCGTTGTTGTTGGCGACGGCAATAGCATTGTCAAGAATTTGTATTGTTCTTGGTTTTGTGGGGTCTCCTCCCCCTTTACACTCCATTCACTTTCCCCAGCAATTGTTCTGAATTTCTGACGCATGATACTCAAAGTCGTGGGAATGTTTACCGTTAATTTGTGGTAAACAAATTTCGAAAAAATGTGGGCGTGTTTTATAATGAATGTTAATTGATTGCATAGCAATGAATTTCAACAATAATAACAACAACAACAACAACAACAACATGGACAACAAGCAGCAGGAGCAAACCAGTACCGCTCAAATCATTTTTAATCAATCACTCTTGGCGACAAATCGTTACGACGTGAGTGTGTCATGATTAAGAAGTGTCGCCAAGCAATAGTTCTGACTACTGAATGATTTTTTCAGATGGGTGTTGTTGTTGTTGTTCTTTAAGTTGTTTATTAGTTTAATGGCTTTAACACAGAATAAAAATTGCTTTTTTTTACTTTCTGTGCGCGAAAGAGAAGTCAATCAATAAATCGCGTTAAATCTCTGTCAGCTTTCTCAGCTCTTTCGACATTTTACTACGTGATTGGCGAGGAGTCGGATGGAAGGAAGTAATGACGCAAAATACAAATCTGTTTTGTTTACGATCACTTTGTTCATTATCATCATCATCATAAACATGTTCGGCAGTACAGAATTTACGCATTCACCAAGATATTGCCAATATCACGTATCACGTTACGCACGAGAGTGTTGTTGTCCCAACAAAAACCTTGTTTTTTGTGCAACGATTCCAGACATTTTCGACGCCATTAATTTTGATAAAATAATGCAATTTTTCCGATATTCTTTACTTCGTAAAAGAAAAATTCGTGTCAAGGAATTAAATGCAAAACACAAAATGGTAAAAATAAAACAAAACAGCAATAGCAATAACAACACCAACAATAATAAACTGCCCCCATAATTTTGAAGAGACATAATTTCACGAAAGAAAACTTCCAAAAGTAATCGATTTGATTAAATACATTGTTGGTTGATCGATCGGCTGATTGTTTTTTAGCGAACAAGAAAACATTAACTCAATACTAAAACACAGACCAAAAGAGAGGGAAAGCGAGAGCGAGATATAGAGAGAAAGAGAAATGGAGAGTTCGAGAAAAGAATCAAAATACAAAGCAATTATAATATAAAATTTTTCTCATGGAAATCGTTTTACTCAGTTAAGCGCCACTATTACAACCACAACAACAACAGCAAGCAGCAATGAACAACAAGAGCTGCTACAGCACCACCAAGAAGAGCAATACACCAAAACATCAAAATCGACAGCAGCAAACTACCAATAACAGCAACGACAGCAGCAGCAGCATCAATCACGCAACAATTACCAATGTATGCATAATATCGATATGTGGAGATCCTCGTGGTAAACGGAAATAATATCTTTCACTGTTTTTCCATTGACGCACGCACGTTGTTGTTATTGTTGCTGTTGCTGTTGTTTTTCATCATCGATAACGTCATACACCGCAAACAAGTGTGTTTTCTCGATTGTATTGTGTGTGTATGTGTGTGTCACTGTTGCGTTTTTGCATACATTTCCAATAGCATGGCGCCGTGCATTGACAAAGGAAATTTACTCCAACGTGACTTTTACTTGCGACGTCACATCAACAACGCAACGACAACATCATTCATTTTGCTCGTGGCAATGGCAAAAATAATAATAAAAAAAAATCCATGAGATAGATGGTCAATAAAAATATGACGATGGCGTTAAAAAAATGGGAACAAAAACAATAAAAGCGACAGCAACAACAACAAACAGCGGCGGTAGAAATAACAGTAATACTAATAATAATATCAATAACAAAAGCAAGAATAACTAATTACAAAACAAATCAAGCATGCAACTACTTTTATAGCCAACGCTAACCTTAACTAATAAAGCTAAGCGGTAATCATTGAAACCAATAACCGTAAAATCGAATAACATCTGGAACCAAATTTTTTTTGTAATAAAAACAACAGCAATAAAAAAATTGCAAACAAACAAAGTTTGGACGTAAAAAGTATTATCTAATTGTTAGAGTTTGTTGTTGGATTCTATTCCGTTTCTTAAAAAACACATGAATGAATCATGCATGACATTGAGTCGAGAGCGTTATCTCTTTTTAATGAAATTCTATATCGAATTAAAATTAAGTAGTTCAATATTGTTCTCATCATTATTTTCATAATATATAGTGATCAATTATTAACATTTTTATTTTGAATTTTTGTTAAAAATTTTGTAAAAAATAAAAGAATTTTTTTGAAAAATGTCAAGTTTTGTCCATATGAATACAATACATGTGTGGTTGTAGTAACCCGTCTGTAAGTTCCGAAATTCGCAAATTTTCGCTTTACTTTAAAATTTAGTTAATTTGATAAAATATTGAAAATTAAATACACTTTTGAACAATTACCCATTACATAATTATATTTCCTTCTGGTTGTGTAAAAATATTAATTCGAAAATATTTAATTTTGTATCGACAGATATATTCGAACGATTTTGATGTTAAAGACTTCTGTCTGAGATTTTTTGGATATTTTGAAGATTTGGAGTCTTTGAAGAATTTTTGTGCCAACACTTTATAAATCAACAACTGTTTATAAATCGAGAACATAGAATTCATGCACACAGATTGTATGAATTTTCGCCAGTGATTCGTAGACGATTTATCTGAGATGAATTCCCTTTATAAACGAATATTTTCGTTAGTCCTGCCAATAATAAAGATTTTGAATAATTTCAATATATTTTCACAGTTTTTGTTGCTTTTTTTGGTTAATGCTGTTGTTGTCACATGCATAAGTAACTACAAAGTACGAATGCGAGCAATATTTTTGATCAGTTTATACAATTTCATTACAGATTTTTCAATAAAAATATCATTTGAATCCATTAATTCAATACGAGATTTTGCTGTTGTTGTTGTTGTAATAGATAATTACAAATTGCAGGCGGTAAGCGGTAAGGAGCAAGAAATCGTAATCAAGGCAATAAATCCAAAAAAATAGAAAAAAATCATTAATAATAATTTTTAAAAACCTTTAAAAAATTTAAAAAAAAAGAAAAATTTAGTTAGAAACCGATCACAATACATTGAAATTTCTTAAAAAACTTTAGGAATCTTTAAAGGGGGGAGAGGGCCCACTTAAAAATGGGTTATTTAAGGTAACTTCTGACCTTTTCGCTCATATTGTTTTGTTTTGAGTTTTAATTTTATTTTTGCCACGTGCTACAGCTGCAACAACAATTCCCACAACTACAAGTCCATCAATGACAACGCTAAAAACAAAACAATTCTAATTAAAATCATGCAAAGCAAAATTAGCTCAAAAACAAAAACAAGAGAACAGAATGAATAAAAATAAAAAACAATTTTCTCAGAAGAAAAAAAAAATGCGAACTAAATTTTGTTATTTATATGCATTTGCCTTCTAAAAATAGAAATTCTATTATACGATGACTGTTGCTTTTTCTATTTTAGTTATTGTTTTTGTGCTCGATCTATGGCCGTGCCAACACCCCCACATCGCCCCGTTCTAGATCGGAACAATTTAAAAACATTTCGACATTCCGCTTGATTTATTTTTAGCTAAAGCATTCATTGTTTATCATTATTATTATTGTTAGTGTTGTTGTTGTGTTGATATGGTTCTTTGTATGGCTAGATGGGTGATTGTGTACGTATAAATATGGTATATGGATGGCGTGTGTATAGATGCGTGTATGTGGGTGTGAGTTAGGCATAATTACAGAGAGAATAGCATCTTGTTTTTAATGTGAGTCACTCAAAAGAATATTAACGCAAATATGATGATGATGATGACGCCGTATGCCTTCGCAATAACATTTAATAATATTTTTTCTAATTTTGAGAAATTGCTCGAAGGAAATAGGTCATGCAGTTCTAAGCGTATCTTTCTTGAGATAAACAATATAATATCTCCTAAGTATATACGTAGATCGCGCTAAATCGCACAAGAGTCATGACGCGCTATCTTTTGCAAATAAATGTTTAACGAAAATAACAATGTTAATTTTTTTTACCCTACACCCGAAGAGTGAAGATAATTAAATTTGTTCTTCTGTTAATCGTTAAAGGAGGCGCCAAATCCTGAGTTGATTTAGCCATATCAACTATCTATCCGTGCATTCGTCTGTCTGTCGAAATTACGACAGGACAACGAATAGCGCTATCGTTATGTCTTTTTATTAAGTCTGTTATGAATATTTTTTGTCATCACAGGCTAAGCGGTCCAAAATCGAAACAGTATCACTCTTTTTATTTCACTTTTTTATCATAAAATATTAAAAATCGAATATTTCATCGCATCCGCTTCAAATTTTGATGCAGTATTATCGACACGTTCAAACTCAATCGATGGGGTGCGACTGAGTCATCGCATATCTCGAATTCCTGTTCTTTAGTCATAATTACTTAGTCATAAGAAGTCGAAGAAATCTATATTTAATATCTAAAATAAAAAACTATGTATTTATTTTTCTTTTAATATTTTCTTCTTGGCTTTTTTGCTTCGTGTGAAGACAATAATCTGGTTTTATAACGTTCCGCGATGATTTAAGCCATCCGCAAAGCGAACCGGACAAATAAAGTTATTGCAATAAGCTAACATCACAAAAGATTAATTTATTTTTGTTGTTATTCTCTTTGTTGCTTATTGTTGTTGTTATTGTTACTGTTGTGATTAATAAATACGGTGCGAAATGATGAACAAAATGCGATTTTTTTTATTCCCAAGCGCAAATAAATTCATTTTTATGTATTTTGTGAAATTTATGATTTCCGTAGAAAACGAAAAAAAATGTGACTCGAAAAGATTTCTTTGAAAAAATAGTTAGACATTATAGAAATAAACAAAAGGTCTTAATTTTTCTGAAAATATAAATAATAAATATCGTCATCATTGTCGTCATTTGCATTTTATTGCAAGTTTAGTATCTCTTTAATTTTCTATCTTCTGGAAAACAAAACTTTAATAAAATATAATGAATGAATGAATGAATAATATTAAATATATAAATTTTTATATATAAAATATATTATTCTTTTATTCCTTAGTGTTTTCTATTTTAAAAGCATACACATTTTTTGATTGAATCATGTTTTGATTGAAAATAAAATAATTTAATTCAAAATAAATTAATCGAATTAATTTTGATTTGAAGTTTTGAATCGATTATTTATTCTTTGAATTGATTATTTATTATTTATTCTGTTGCTTCTGGTGGTGTTTAAAACTTGTCAAAAATTTCATATTAATAAAATTTTAGTCAATTTTGAAAATAAGTTGTGAAAATTTACACATCTTTTTTATGAATTATAATGAATCGGCGATCTTATAATGAATTCCTTCATTAGCAATCGCCATTTTAGATTTTTATTATTCATTTCCATTATCCGTCATTTTAAATCTGTTAATTATAATTACTAGATATTATCATATTAGTTAAAACCTAAATAAACCTAAAAAATGCTTGAACAACGTCGTGCTTTTATTAAAAAAATTAATTACTTAAACATAGTAACCCCCTCGATCAAATGGATAATTTTACGTATCGCCACCATTTATCATTATCACCAAGGATATATTTACATAATCCACGCAGTGACCTCTGATCGCGGCAAGAATCGACATTATCAAGCAGTTAATTATTAATCTTCCTTATATGGGGCCCTTTTGTATACAATATTTTTCCATGAAGCGACTTTCGGCCGCGGAAAGGATTATAACCCTCAAAGAGCCAAACCCACGGTGTGATATGAAATACTTTTGCATAGACTTTCATTGATAATTGATTATCTTCTTAAACGTCCACTTTTTATAAAAGAATGTTGGCAATTCTTAACTATATTAACTATTTAAGACCTTTAGAAAAATTGTTTTGGAAAAATTAAAGACGGGTATAAAATTCAAAAAATATAACGCATTATTTTATGAAAAGTTCGAAGTTTTTCAAGAAATACTTCGGAGTAAAACATACTAAGCAGTCTAGAAACTATTTTCCCCGTAACCCTTATTGTACCGCCCGTTTGCTCGTTTTAGAAGATATAGTCATAGCTTTTCAACCAAATATGTCAGCCTGTATATTTTTTTAGAAGTGTAGAATACTAACGAGAATCTTTCTAAATATTTTTGAACAGACAAAAGGATCTAAAATGTACTTAGCGAAGAAAAGTTTCAGCAATACTCACCATTCTCCCGACGAGTTAGCGTGACATTTTGCGATGTTGCGGGCAGAATTAATGAAAGGAACGATAAAATTATTAAAACGGCAATAAATACAAACGAAGCGTTTGACAAATCGTATCTATAAAGTCGTTGATAAAGACATGTCTTATGTTTCGGTTGTTGTTGTTGTAGATTTTGGTGATGATATTTGTATTTTATCGCTGTTGATGCTGGTGTTGATACTGGTGATGTTAGTCTTTCTATAGTTGCTGTTGTTGTAATTGCTAATGATGTTTCTATTGTTGGGGAGGAATTTTTTGAAATGTTCAGTCTTTTGATAGAAGGAAAACAATCAAATTGTTTTGGTTGTTTTTGTTGATCTTGTTCTCGCTTCTGCGTTTTTTGCATGAGCCAACGCCAAGGTCGCCGTCGTTGTCGTTGCCACCATAATCGCACGTAGAGATGTTGAACTTTAAACCACATTGACAACAGGAGCAATAACGTTTGCGCATGAAGGAAAACCAACAACAATTGAAATGTTTTCAATACATTCAAGGATTGAGAGTTGTTTGCTTTCAACGTTATTGTTTTTGTTGTTGTGGTTGCTGTCGCTGTTGATGGTGATGGTGGTGATTGTGGAGTAGGTGTCGATAATGCTGCCACTGTTTTCAGTATTTGGTTTTTCTTTGGACGACTGCTGCATGTTGTTTGCTTTTGAGCAATATTTAATGGTGACGACGCTGGTAATGGCGTTAATGATATTGACTGTGATGATGTTGGTTGTAAAAGTGATGATAACGATGATGATGTTTGAAGAAAATTTCCAGAATGTTTTGAATTTTGTAATTTTTGGCAACAGCGACAACAATGACGTTTGCGCAATGATGAAAATGATGTCAATGTTGTTGCTGATGTTGCTGTTGTTACTGTTGTAGCTGCTGCTGCAGGTGTCAATTTGAATGTGCCACAAGAACTGCAATTGCTTTTTGTTTTTGTTTTTGTTAAATCCATTGGCTCTGTCAAATTAATTACTGCTCCTGACGCTCCTCGTGTCAAACTTGAACTTAAATTTACGTCATTATTTCCGTGCCTCTGACAATGACAGTAATTCTGTCGGTGACAAGTTTGATATCGTTGGATGCGAGTCTTTCCAAAATCAGCAACACTATTGGCTTCTACTAATTTTGTTGCTTTCATTGTAGATTGTTTTGAGTGATGATGTTGATGTTGTTGACATTGTTGTTGGCAACAGTATTGTTGATGGCAACAACGGCATATGCAGGTATCAGCGATCATTTTCTGTCGACAAAGGCAACATATGTTGTTGCCGTCATTTGTGTTGCTTCTTGGAATACTTGTTTTTGTTATTGTCGCTGCTGGCGGTGTAGATGATACTGTTTCGCTCCTTTCGGATTTGTGTGATGTCGTATTTGAGTTTTTATTGCTGCCGCGCATTGCTCTTAAACTTAGGTTTATTTTAGCAATAGTTGCTGCTACTGTAACTGCTGCTGCTGTTGCTCCACGTAAATAAATGTCCCAAATATTCTGCTGGCGAGTGATTTCACTATCAGCGCTCACAAACATTTTATCGTTTGGATATTTATCGCTGTTGTTGTTGTTGTTGGTCTGTTGATATTCTAGAAGTTGTTGGTGCTCACGTTGCTGGTGATTAGGATTGTGATGATGATGGTGATGTTGCTGATGGTGATGTTGCTGATGGTGATGTAACAGTTTACGTTTCTTACGTAACGAAAAGTAATTTCTACTTATTGAAGCTGTTGTCGCATCGGTTGTTGCCGCTGCAACGGTTGGTATTAGAAGTGTCAGTCGTTGGTGATGTTGTTGTTGTTGTTGGTGGTGATGCTGTTTAGGATGCGGTTGTCGTTGATGCTGTCGTTGGTAATTCTTTTCCGCATTAGCTTTTGTAAATGTAGCGTTCATTGTTATTGTTTTCATTGTTATTTTTTACGATCTCATAATCACAAATATCTGCGTTGGATCTCTATTCACTAAACCATTGTCCATTATTTTGTTATTTTCAGAAAAGTTTTATTAACGAGTGCTCATTATTGTGTTTGTTTAGCAGACTCCTAAAAGAAGACAAGAAAGAAGGTAAGAATATAAACTAAATTATAAGTACCATCTCGTCAATATATCATAATTTTATCATTTTTGAAAAATATAATGTAAGAAATTTAAACGAAGGAGTGTAATAAATAATCGATTAATCGATAATCGATTAAGGCTTCTCAATATAGGAGTCGTTCTCTCTTAGGTGATTGATAAGGAATGGACTATTAATTGGTTTTCTGTTACATTTTCGAAACAGAAAACTCTTTATTATTTTTCAATAATTATTTTGCTTTATTGGAAAGAGCAAACCTTAAGATTTATTGGGAAATAGAAATGGTTGTACGCTTCGACAATTATCCTAATAATTTCGGGATCAATTTCAACAATATAATGAACAATATTGTGTTAAAATGCTAGATTAAAGCGTTGGATTAGAGCGTTGATTGTAGATTGTGAGCAGCATAGAATCGGTATTTAAGGGCATCTTACAGAATAATAAAATGAAGCATATCTGTCTATAGACACTTCCCTATACACTCGGAAAAATAGTTCATTAAAAACAGTCGAAAATTATCGGTTTCATTTGTAGACTAATAAGTATTCTGCCTAATTATATGAGTCAACATCTAGTCTCCAACATATAGTTTAAAATAATTTTTATTAATTTTTCTATTGTTTAACTCTTTCGTCGAGACGAAAATTATTTTAAATTAACCGAAAAATTAAAATCGAAAAAACTTTTAAAAAATTTTCCCTCTAAAATTCAAATTGTTATGATATCTCTTCAATCTACAGAAACCTACAGACTACAAGCAAGAAGAAGGGAAATGACCGTTCCCCATCCTCTTCAATACAAGAAGATATTATTCAAATATTTGGTCTCTCCCTTCCATCTTTCCCAATCTCGTTCTTAACACTCATGATATTTATTTGAGAAAGAAGAAAGAAAAGGAAAAGGACAAGATACAAAGTTGCATGGAATAGTTTATCAATCATCAACCTAAATTGTTTCAAGTGATAAATATTTGTCACTCCGAATTGCATAAGCACACACGCAACCGCGCTTTACATGCATTCCAAACGACGGACAGCAAAGGCATTCAGGAAGACGGTCAGGAAAGGCACTTGTATAGAAGATATTAATACTTTAATGAAACGATTATAAAGAGGGGGAATACGAAGAAGCACAAGTAGGAGCAGGAGGAGCTGGAAGATCTTATGGGCCTTTCTCGTCATTTCACATTCCGTCACGTGTGACGTCTGTTGGCAGTATCGCTACAGAGCGCAGCGTACTGCAGTGAAGTCTAACTTGTCGTTTTCTTCTCGTTCTTTAATTTCGTTCTTTATGAATTTATGAATGACGGCACTAGAAATGCAACAATGACAACAACACAAACAAAAAGCAACCATAACGAAAATTACCATGAATGAATGTAAAGCAAAAGGCCAACAAGAACAACAACAACCATCGAAACGAAAACGATTGCCGCGAACTCGAATAAAACTAAAACCTAAAAATTCGAGGTGCAGACGCATTCGGTGCGGTGCACGCGGCTGATTGACTTTGTTTATGACTGCAGACGACCTCATCGAGGACGGCGACGGCGACGACGTCGTTTATTTTGACGTAATCGAGTAACGGTTAACATATGAGAACGTCAATGGCTTGAGTTATTGGCGTCAATGTAGCACAAGTCAATCGAAATGACAAGCGCGTCATCACCGTGCCATGCTGTAAATACGACAAACAATTGATAAGAAAGTGGTGGAAGAGGTAAGTTTAAGGAATGTAGATGAGCGAAGTGTTGTTCTAATGTTGTTGGTCGGTTTTATTGCTGTGATACTCATCGCCGTATTCGTCGGAAAAATTATGGAATTTTGTTTAGATTGTATCGATAGTGTTTATAGTGTTTGGAATATAAAATAAAATATAGTAAATAGGAATAACGACGAGTGACGAAGACAGTTTCAGATGCCTATGCGTGGAAAATTTTTCTTTCGAGTTTTGAACTCCATGTAAAAATTGTCTTTTGTCTATTGAAAATAATTTTTTAAAAAGAGGATTTCACTAAAGAATTAATATCTTGAAATTCAAGTAAAAATCTAATCCAATTAAAATTTATTAATTTTAAGCAGTGATAAAGAAAAATCCTCTGTTGAAATATTGCGCAGAATTGATTCGATTTTTGTTTCTGATTTTTTGTTTTACAGGTTTAGTGAATTATGACAAAGGATTTGTAAAGAACCGACTATGATCTAAGTGTCTAGAGCTGTCTCCAAAAATTGGCAATTAAAACGTTTTATCACTTTCTATGGGTCGTAGTATTTCTATGTGAAATTCAATAGAACACCTTTTTGCCAAAATTATAAAAATGTGAATCGTGGCAAATGTACAGACGTTACCAGATCATGAAAAAGTTACTGCTCAATTCACGTATTTGAGTACAAGTTTGTTAGGTGCTTATTGGAAAACAATTTATCTATCTTAATATCTATAGTTTCTTGTCTTATCATCATCACCACTATTATCATTATCATTATTATCAGTATAATTTTTCGAAAATAAACTTTTTTATTACCCCCTCCCTCCCTTTTTTTCTAATTTCATTCCCTTTTTTGTATTTTTATTTGCCTTTCGCGTGTTAGAAATATAAAAATACTTCTCCATCTAATCGTTAATTTGATCATTTCTGACGAATATGCACGTTACGGTTTCGTAAGAGTTGCGAGAGCTTAGCTTGCTTGTTATTGCCGGTTTTTATTGTTGTTAATGTTTAATAATGATGTTGTTATTTTCAGTTAAATGAGAATGTCATCAATCATCTTTAACAATTCATAAATTGTCAACAACGTTTCTCTGTTTACAAGCGTGTAATCAAAGAAGAAGAAGAAGAAGGGGAGTAAGAAACAACTAAACATGCCCAATAGTATTGAGTGTAATAACAAAGGAAGAACAGCAGCAGCAGCAATAAATGCATTGCAATTTATTCAACGTTAAACATGTTTATGAACTACCTTTTTTACCCTTTTTACGCATTCAAATAGTACTTGTCATCTCAACCGTCTCAACTGACTGACACAGCGTACAATAACAATAAGGCGTTCCAGAAGAAATTAAATTATTGAGCGAAAAAAAATATGAAATTATCATCATCGTCAACCATCATTACCATTATCAATATCCCCATCATCATCATCATCATTGTCGTCATCGACATCACCAGCTACAGCAGCAGCAGCAGCAAATTAAGAAGAATGAGCAAGCAACTTCTTCTTTAACAGAGAAAGAAGAAGAGCTACCAAAACGGACTACAACAGCATCAGCAACCACAAGAACAACGACAGAAAAGAAAATAAAGGTTCATGTACTCTCAAATCGAGAAGCGGTCGACACACTTTTTGTTGCTTCTCCTTTTTCGGTTGGCCTGCATGCAAAACGTGCTCTATTGATCAGAATAATGAAGGGCGGCAGCAGTACTTGTGGCAGTGGCGGTCGTGTCGACTGGCAATAACGGTAACGACGACTAATAACGAGCGACAACCACACCGGCAACCACAGCGACAGCGACAGCGATAGCGCCAACAAAAATGTCAATATTCACAAACCGTTCGTCCTAGTGCTCTGCTTGTTCTACTTCTTTACGTAAAAGTAGTTTAATTTAATAATAAAAATAAATAGCTGGTTTTTTGTAATATTGTTGCTGCTTCCATTGTTGGTGTTTTTTGTATTGCTGACAGGGCAAGAGCAATTTCAAAATGAACTATAGCACTCTTAGTATCCTTGCTGTAGTAATAGTAGTTTTTGTTGTTGTTAGTATCAATGTTACTAACTAGCCTCAGATGATGATGATGGTGGTGGTGTTGGCGCTGATGATGATGATGGTGAGGGCAATGGAACGTACGGTCGTTACTTGGCGGTGTCATTGATGTTGACGTTATTGCTGTTATTGCTGCTGCTGTAGCGCCGCCGCTCGTATTTATTATTATTACTATTATTACTATTATTATTATTACTGTTATATTTTTTTTATTTACGATAAAAAACCGGCAGCAGCTAAATAATATTGAAACCAAAATTAAAAGAAGAACAAAACCAGAACGAAAAAAGCTGTCAGAATAACATTCTCTCTCTTCTCTTCCACCTCCTCTCTTTCCATATCATTCTCTCTATTAAGCAAAAGACGGCAACAACGACCCAGTTTCTTGTTGTTTCGCATTGTGCTTTCGTTGTTGTGCTGATGTTATTGTTGTTGCTGTTGTTGTTGTTTTCAGTGTCGCCATTTGACGAGGTGGCAGTTTTTGCGTTTACTTTTAGGCCAATGCAATTTTCATTGCTTGCTTGTTTGCTTTTGCTGTTGTTGGTGATCTTTTTATCACACATGTGGAGCACCGGGCGTACGAAAAATGAAGGCACCACAACAAAACACAACGCATTGCAACAACATCAAAACTCAAAATTTAAAGCAGTAAAGGAGAAAACAACAGCATTAATAGCAACAACAACATCAACAGCAATAATGAAATTAGGCTTCAGATGCAATTTAATGAGGGTGCTTTAGATAAACAAAAACATAAAGTACTCAATTATAAAAAGTGCGGTATGAAAATTTTTGAGAAGAATTTACATGATCAACAATTTAAAATTCATCAACGATTAGTCCTCACTCCTTTTTATCTTCTCCTTTCTTTGATAAGTTGTTGTTTCATAAGTTGTTGTTCTTGTCGTTGTAGAAGGCGGAGAATGGAGGAGAAGGGAGTTTGGAGACCTTGATATACAATATCAGTATATACAACTATATACAAGAATTCCCCTAAAATGTTCATTAGAAACCGGCGTTAGAAATCGCAATATTTTTTGCAAGGTTTAGTCTAAATGTTCTAAAACGGAGTCAAATTGAAGACAAATTCTGTGTGCTTGATACCTTCAAAAGTACCTGCAGGGTATCCTCATATCCTTTTAATAATCCACCATTATACAAGTACAAGACATCTTGGAACTCGCGTCTACTTAGAGCGCCTTCTGCTGCCGCGCGACCAAATATTTAGCGCGAAATAATATTTATCATTCGGTTAGAGGTCGATCATTTCTCGATGTTAGTCGGTTCTATTTGAACACATTTATTATTTATATTAAGCGATATTAATCAAAACTAACATGATAGTGATTCTCAAAATGTCTTTTATTGATTTTGGAACTATATTCACTCTTCTTACGAAATATATCTTTTCGAGAATATCGTTTTTTATGATTTTTTTTTTGTTTTAGAAAAACATCATAGGAATTTTTTAGGCATGAAAACTTTATCAATCGTGTACTTTATCGGTTGTCTCACGGCCGGATTTAGCGAAAACAAAAGTGTGAACATGTTCTAGATTTTCAGAGCGAAAAATGTGGTCAATGACACAAACGAGCAAAAAAAAAAATAAATAAAAGTAATTAAAAAATAGGAAAACAAAAAATTTCAAAACAAAACAACTGCTGTTTGCGTTGTTGTTGCTGTTATTGTGATACTGTTGTGTGTCTATTCTGACAGCTGCTAAATTAAGTTTTGAGTTTCATGTAAAAATAACAACATTTTATTGTTTGCAAACGATAAAACCGATCGAGCAGACGACGGAACAGATGGCGAAAATTGCTGATGGTGTTTGAGGGAAGTGAGGAAGAAATTTGAAAACAAGTAGGAAGAAAGTTTCAAAATGGAAATACGTAATAGGGTATTTCCTATATAGTTTAGAAAAGGTATAGAGGCAAACAATAAATATAAAAAAGTTTTATTGAGAAATAGTATTTTTAGCTGATTTTTTTAGAAAGCGAGAGGAAGAGATTTAGAAAAAATTAATAAAACTAATAATTAATTTATTTAGAAAAAACCAATAAATGTTTTGAGCTGGCTTGTTTAGCCTTAGTTTATTTACTAACTAGACAGATATAGATAGAGAGGGAGGGGGAGAGAGAAAGAAAGAGAGGGATAGAGGCATAAGTATCTTAAACAGAACGGTGAGAAAATGTTCAGAACAAAAGGATCGGTACAGGAATATCCTGGGGGAAGTTTTCCTATGGACTGGTCTACCTTGGGGAAGGATCTACTTGTTGAGCAAATGTCACTTGTGGGAAGATCTTCTGTAGACGGATCTCCTATGGGACAATTTCCAGTTGGGTGATCTTTTGTAGGAGAAATTTTTGGGACAATTTTTTAATGGAAGAATGGGTCCTTTGCAGAGAAGAAGAGAAGAATACCGATTAAAATATGAATAACATAAAATCATAATTTTCGTTATTAATTATTGATGACGTAATAAGTATAGTTATTAATAACGATAATAAAGGTTTGAGTTTGTAAATTATATGATTATTATCCAATTGGAGATTCAATAACAACGCGCAATCACCCAGCCCCAGATGGACGCATACAAGCGCATACAGGTAGTACATACATACACTCTTGTATTCTGTCATTCTACGATTCGTGTTTAAATGTGTCCCCCACTCTGGAATCTACGAGAAAACAGACACCATACACTCGCAAATGAATTGCTAGTAAACAGAAGACAAAATTTATTACGAGCTCAAGTGCAATAATAAAAGAAAGCAGCGATAAATATCGAAACAACGCATTAAATGCGCACGCGCCTAATAAAAATTCGCTCTAAAGGTATAAAGGCGAATAATACTTTAGAATTAAAAAGAACACACCCTCCTTTTCGCCACTGGATAAACGGAAAATAACCATTGAGTATTGTTCCACAAAATTCACAATCAAACAACACTAACAACGACAACTACAACAACAACAACCGTGATAATAATAAGCCAATGACGCCGAACAGTCATTGAAATTTTAAGGAATGCTGGAGGAAATTCGTAATTTTTTAAGAGAAGAGCGAGCGACTGTATGCTTGAAAGACAAGGAAGAGCTTTAGGAGAGAAGAAACAGGAGGCGGGGGGAGGGTCAGAGAAAAAGAGAGATGATAAGTGATCTAGTCTACAACAGCATGACAATAACTTCAAGCGAAAAACATTTCCTTTACACTCTTTTGACCAGGTTTCTTTGGCGCTCAATCAGCGGCAATAAATAAAGCAATAAGATCTTTTATGCAACATTGCCAGATCGAACTCAATATTGTTTCTGGTTTTATGTCATCATTTATTATAATAAAAATAATAAATTTGGTGTGAATAAGAAACTGAAAAGAATTATTACGAACGTATTTTATTTTATTATTAAATTTTCAATACTTTTCTTGACATTTCCGTCAGCTGCTTTTGAATGAACAGGGTTGCAAACTGATCCTGTCTCTTTGAAGAAATAAATAAAAGATTTGTTGTAGAAAAGCAAGGAAAGAGAGATAGAGAAAGAGAGAGAGAAGAAAGAGAGGGAAAGAAAAAAGTGTTTAAGTCACACTTGATCACACCTCGACAATTCCAGAGACCACAATAGTGATTGAAGTAACGGTTGGAAGGCGGAAATGCCGTTGGAAAGTGTGCAATAAATACCGTTAAATTTGTTACTTCGCCTTCGCAGAAAAGGGTGGTTGTATATTTTTCTACACATTGTTGTTTTCTATTTTTTGTAATCAATATTAAGATAAACAATACTAGATATATCATTCCACTTTCCACCGAGCATTTTAACAATTTTAACGGAGTTAATTCAAGGATGTATCATGTCCGTAAAAACGAAAGGACACCAGAAAAATGATGCGATTTATAGGATTTGTTTTCTTTTCCAAAATTTAAAAAATTGTTTTTTTTACGAGTTTCAGGGAAGATTTCGCGTTTGTCAAAAGTCTTTTATTAATTTCATTTGAATTTCATTTGAAATGGGGGGGGGGTAAGAAACGTTGACGTAGCATCAGCGACAAGACGCATGACGCATGTTTGTTTTTGTTGAAAATAACTGAAAAGCAAATGTTGCAAATTGTTGTTTATATTGATGATGATGGTGATGATACGCAGTGATCATAATCACTAACATTGCTAACAATAATAAAAGCCAAAAACAACGCACGAAAAAAAAGTAATACCAATAACACACAAATAATAATGATAATAAAAAGGAACATCACTGAAGGGGAATTTTATGCGATTCTGCTGTTTCTACTGTTTGATGACGTTGCCGTGCAGCGTTTAGTTTAAATCGCATTCGTGAGTCGATTTGCATTAGTGTTTATCTTATAAATTCTTTTTAATTTTTTTTTTGAAAAATTTATTAATATTTCAATAGTTTCATGTGCGTATATTTTTGTGAGTATATGTGCGCGTGTAAAACTATCTTCTGGTGCTGCCGCAACTGCTGTTGTAAAAGTTTTATTTATTTGCGAGAATTTCGTGCTTTGCTACAAATAAAGTATTGTTTATTATTGTTATTTTTTGCGGTCGTCATTTGAGTAGTTTTTGTTGTAGGGGTTTGCTGCTGTTGTTGTAGTTGTTGGCGTTGTTGTTGTTGGCGTTGTTGTTAATGTTTTGGTTACGTGGTGTTACAGCCGCTATCTGGAGCTAGATCTACTTGTTGTAGGGTCGTAGCGTTATCGTCGCCGTCGTCTTCATGAAAAATGTATTAATTTTATTATTATTGTTATTGTTGATGTTGTTAGTATTTATAGCGCAGTTGTTGTCGGTGTCGATGCTATTATTGCTAGTGTTATTATTATTAATTTCTATTTTCGTTCGTGCATATTGCGCATTTCATATTTTCGTAAAAAGCTATAAAAATGACAATAACAATAAGCAACAACAAAATATCACAATAACGAAAACATTAAATTATATTTAGCGTTAGTAAACAAATCGATGTTTTTTCTTTGTGCAAAAAAATACAGGATGAGACGCAGTAGAATAATTTTAAGTGATAAAATTTTATCTACAAAATTCTTGAAATAATCTTTATGCTTTTATACGACGAATTTATTCTTTTTACCCGAAAATCATTTCACAAATATTTTTCAAAATTTCTTTGGTGATATTTATGTAGAAAATAGACATAACTTCCGCAGAATAATGACAAAATTTGACTTAGTATTTGTCAAAAAAAAAAATAAATTAAAAAATAAAATAAAATGAAAATATAAAAAAATAAATAAATAAGTATATAAATAAATAAAAAAATGAAAATGGTTGGGACTGCACGTGTTAAATTTAAACTCTTTTTATGAAATTTCTTAAATTTGAAATAACTTTTACATTATTTTGAAACGTGTTTTTAGCGACATTTTCTTTAATTCAAATTCTCTATCGAAATAGTTCGACCAGTAAATAATAAATATATCAGATCAATGAATAAAATTACCAAAAAAAGTCTTTCTCGTTTTTGCTTTTCTTATGATTGTGGCCAGAGGTCGATAACCTCAAACCTCTAAGTAATCGTAATCATAACAGTTTCCTTATCTCTCATTGTACTACTCGAGGCAATTGCTGTGGTTACCTCATTTCCCTCGCGCAACATTTTTTGGTTAAACGGACCACATTCCGTTTGAGTAAGCGTTAAATTCTGATAAATCAACTAAACCGTCAACGCAAGTAAAAACCTGAAATATTTTACCAACAAAATAAATTATGCCATGTTTATTCAAGAAATAGTCGTCACCCACTCCACACGCCCCTTTCAAGAGAAACGATCACAGTAAGAGAGCGAGCGAGAGAGAGAGAGAAACAGTCAGAGAAACAAATAAAAGTTATTTTCTTCTTCTTTTTGTTATTGTTATTGAAGCAATTGTCATTGTACATATATATAAAAAAAGTAAATCGAAAAATTCCATTCATGAAAAATCATAAAAATCAACAAAATCGAAATTGTAAGAAATTTCATTTCATTCATTGAGTAAATGAATACGTGTGTATAGATGCGTGTGTATATATGTGTGCGTAGGTATGTGTGTAAGTGTAAGTATGCACACATATATTTGTGGAAGCGATCGTGCGCGTGCGCTTTTGTCTTCACTTAAACGAGGTTAAAAATAAACTCGAACGTTCAGAGTATTTTCATTGAAGACTTAAAATGAATTCTATCTCGAACACTTTTATTTGTTAATAATAATTTCAAACCTTTTAATTTTAAAATTTTTTCTTTTTTCTTGTTTTCGAATTTTGGTTTTTTGTTTCTAATTTATAGAATTAATTTAAAAAAGGATATATTTCTTCCCACTGCTTTCCATTGCTTCCTATTGGATATTCATAAAAGATTGCCCCCAAGAATAAAATATTTTAAGTAAAAGATTAAAATAATTTTATGGATTTTAATAACAACAATTTTGAAATAATATAATTTTCGAGGAAGCCTATAATAATCCAAAAATAAACCCATTTGGCCACTTTGCCTTTCTTGACACTGGATTCCTTCTAATTTCAGTATTAGTAAAACACGTGGAATAAGTACTGAATACGGTCCGAGCCACGACTTTTTCGAAATTTTTTAGATTTCGATTTAGATTCATTCAAATATTAGATGAATCCAATATTATATCTCTACAAACAAGCAAGCTGTCGGAACGCCAGATGTACCACTAATATAATATCCTTTTTTGTCCATAATTTAGGAGTTAATAGTTTTAAATTTTTTTCTTCTAAGTATATTAAGGTACCGAAGAATTTTCATAATTAAAAACCAATTCTACCTTTAAAACAATGCATAACATAATGTACTTATTCCTTTAGTTTATGTAATTTTATATTAACTAACTAACTAAATGTTAGTTAGTATATACTACGGTTATTAACTATGTAATTTTTGTTACTATTTGCATAAAAAGCATTCAGATATTACGACCTTTGGCCGCGGGGAGCATCACAACCCTCAGCTCGTAAAATACACTCGTAAATATAATACAGTTCGCATTAAAAGTATTCATATATGGCGGCCTTTAGCCGCGGGAAGGATTAAAACTATCAGCTCATAGAATAAAAGTAACCATATATAGCGGCGTTTTGCCGCGGCAAGGATCAAAATTCTCAGCTATAATACACTCGCAAATATAATCTGGATTGCACAAAAAGTATTCATATGTGGCGACATTTGGCCGCGGAAAGTATCACAGTCATCAATAAACAGAACACACGCGACAAAATAAGGTTGTCTTCGTGTGTATCCTTTATATACTTCATATATTTTATTCTAATTTCTATGATAAGAAATTAATAAAATTCACAGAATAGTTAGTATTATCATTTAATAAGATGAAATTACAAACTAAAGTAATAAGTATATCATGTTATACACCATTAAAGGTGGAAAAATAAATGGTTTTTTTGACCTACCAAAAATGGAATATTTTTGGTAGGTCAATGCATTCGTTTGGGGGAAAATGTACCAAAAATATAACTATATTTACAAATATTGCCATTACTTTAATTAATTAATGGTGGCTAATAAAAATATCATTCAAACCGTATGCCTTTTATCCTGATATCTCGCTTGACTATAGAGATGTTTGGAGATAGCCTCCAAATCCCGGATGGCGGACTTCTCCCAAAAAACTTCGCAGTTACATCCGTTTGTAACAACAAAATTCAACGGTGGAGAAAAAAATCAGATAATTCGGATCCTGGACCAAATTCCATACTTATACTAAATATATTTTTAAACATTTATTTTTATTCAATAAAATTTCGATGTATTTTTTGAAATATTTTGATCGAATATTTTTCATACTTACTTTCCATTATTTAATTTTAGAAACTTTTTATTCTCACAACAGTGATCAAATACTCTGCTTTGAGAGCTCTTCTTTTAATCATTTCAAAAACTTCTTTATTTATTATTAATTTCTTTGTTTTTGTGGAAATAACACAGCGTTAATTTTAATAATTGTTCTTTTTAAATTCACGCACACACACATACACGTCAATCAGTATTATTTTTGTTAATATACATTCGTTGCTTTTGTTTTTAATTTTTTTTTTAAAAAAATCTAGCGAGGCATTTTAGGAATTGGTGATGTTTTGCTTTAAGAGCAAAACAATATTAAATGAGAAGAATAAAGCCGATGCTACCAAAAAAAGTACGACAACAAAAGTAATTGAAACGCAAATGACTGAACAAATTTATAGGAGCGAACCAACAAACTCGCGTTGCCTGCGTTCATGCGACTGACGAGAACCGAGTGAATGATCGATCGCGAGATTGTGTTTACGATGCGACGTAAACTGAGCGCACCAATGACGACGATTCAAACGCTAACGTCGCATCGAGACGAACGTCAAGCCGAAAGAGAATATGAATGAACGAAGAAATCATGAATGAAGAAATTGCAATTGAAACGCAATGACGGCGTCAATTTTAGCGGCAACTAATATAAAAACAAAACAAATAGCAACAACAACATTTAAAGAACAAATAGCGAAGTTAGTAAATATGTCCGATATTGATGATAATTATACTGATGGTGATGTTAATTAATAAGGAAAGATACGATCAGCAAAATCATGCAACATTCCCGTAAGGAAAAACAGAATAAGAACGTTAGCAACAAAAACAAGAAGAGCAACAACAACAACTATAACAGGGAAAACAAGAACAGGACTACCGCCACCTCTCACCCTCTGTCAACAACAGAAAAATGTCAACGAAAATAATAAACAAACGATCGAGAGAGTCTCAAGACACATCGTAAAACATCATAAATAATACGAACTATAAGTAAACACTGTTGAATAATAACATTAGCGGAAAGGGAAAGCGGCAGGAGCTGGAGAATCAGAGCCGGAGCTAGAGTGAAATCACCAACAATAGAATGATCGATTGCAGGAAATCAACGAACTAATGAACGCGTGAGGACAAATGCACTCGCTCATTCGGTGGTTTTGCGTGGCAAATTTTCCCGCAATGAATGTGCATTTTTTTCTCATTTCGAGAGCTGCACGCGATCAGTGACAGTTTGATGAGCGTCGTCGTTTGAATAGTTGTATTGAGAACACAATGATAATAATGTAAACAACAATTACAGCAACAACAAGAACAGCAACAACAAAAGCAATAATATATAACAACAAAAACATTTACTTAATATAACGTAGTGTTTAGAGTAAGCATCAAATAAAAATATTTACTACGAAGGAAAACGATTTTCTTCATAATTATTTTTCATTTTTGATTGATCGCTTTACGAAATGCCAGATTGTTTGGAGTAACATGTTTAAATGAGAAAAGAAGATGAATAAAATAAGAGCTGATTGATTGAACCATTTGTATTCAAAGTGAAAAAAATTAAAGCTATTCATTTTCGGTATGACTTAGTGAACAATAAAAAACGAACCTTTATTCTGGCAAGACACTTTTTTGAAATAAATGCGCGATGACTCAAATTTACCTCAGAATATTTCCACTGAAAATTAAAATTATATTAAAATTCAAATAAAAATTATATTAAATTCATGGAAAGCATTCTCCACCAAAATTATGGCCTAGAGCAAAATTAAAAAGAACAACACAATTCTATTCTCCTAAGTCGTTTTTAATAATGAATTTCATTTCTATTAAAAGGAATATATTTTGAATTGAGTTGGAACTTTTTTCCCCCCTATAAACAACAATAATGTTACGTTTCAAATTTAAATAGAATCGGATTAGCGGTGACTGGTACAATATTCCGAAACCATATCACCGTCTTCATATACAAAATTTAGTGCGTATTTGTTTTGGGCACTGTTTCGTGAAAGCTAAAGATAGCCTTTTTCCACCAAATATTTTTTTGTAAAAATTTTTTCAACGATTTTTTTGAAAATTGTATAATTTCACTAAATTTTTGACACTGTTTAAAGAGAATTTTTTATAAAAACTGGGTAAAATTTAAGGGTAATATAAATTTATCTTCACCATTACATTCTTATAATGTTATATACACTCTTTTATATTTTCTTTTTTTCGATCGATTAAATCAACTGTTGTTTATAGTAATTAATTATTTTACTAGACTTTGATAGGTCTCAGAACCTGTTTTATGTATAAAATGCTGTGTAATATAATATTTTGTATAAATAGTGGTTGACATTTTTACAGCTATTATTAAATCGTTTTCGTGTTCTTTATTCAAAGACAACAAAAAAGAAAAATATATGACAAACGCAATTGGTTTATTGTATTTTATTTTTATGCTCGTTTCTCTTATTGACGGACTTTACACACTGAAATTATCACCAACTAAATCAGCTGATGATTGGTTCGTCTTGTTGTGTGGTGTATTAGTGGTAAATACGTATGTGTACTGTTGTTGTATTTGTTGTTGTATATACATTTTTATTCGTTATGCTTTTATATATTTAATGTTCTTTGTCATCTGATGACAAAAAAACAAAAAATAACGTCTATTATTGATAACGATTTATTCAAAGGAAAGCTTTATTAAAATAATTGAGTCATTCAATGAAATAATAATAATTCATTAAATTTATTGTCAAATATTTTTTGAAGAAGTAAAATTATTCAAAGTAAGTAAAAGTTTTAAGTTATTAATTGTCATGAATTTTCTGATAGTTAGAGATCATTAAAATTAGATGCGGCTTTAGAAGATTATCCCCTATAGGGATGAGAAAAACTGTGCATAAACAGAAATTTTGTTTTTCCTAGAAACAGTTGTCTAGAAATATATTTCTATTAAAAGCATATTTATTAAATATATATTATTTCCTCAGTTTAATTAAGATAAAAATTTAAATTTAAAAATTCTTTATTCTTTGAAAGATATTTTCACCGGGAAAAAAATATTGAAGGCTAGATTAAAAGATTAAAATCAAATTGTCAGAATTTGTTGACAGAAAAGCGATCAGAAAATCAGTTGTCAGAATAATTTCGTAAGAGAAACAGAGTGATAAACAGAGATGATCATTAATGATGTGAAACTCAAGGCGTCATTATAATAATTATTAAAGACTGTTTATCAAAATGAATCGTAGAAATTCATTCTTTTCACTTATTCTTTTGTTAATCCTAAAAATGAGAACAAAAATTTTATTATAAAATATTTAACTAATTTTATGAAAAATCATTTCTCATAAACTAAACTGATACACAATTTTTATATGTATAATATAAACACACACATATACATAAAATAAAGCACAAACAAAAGTATAATTAATTCATGATCAAACCTCAAATATCATTCCTTCCTTTATCGTTATTTTTTATTTGGTTTTGTTCTAATGAAATATTATCGGAAAATACAATTTGTGAGAAAGTGATAGTGTAATAATAATAATAATAATAATAATAATAATAATAATAATATAAATAATAATAATAATAACAAATGCGCAGCCGGGAATCTCGCTTGAACTAAAAGGCGTTTAGATAAACAATTTCTTTGAGGTTTTTACATAGATTTTACATAGATAAAATTACACGATTCAGAAAAAAAAATATTTGTGTACAATTGTTTAGGCTCGTGCGGTAGAATTAATATCTTCGGAATCAATGTATCGAAAAATTCATATTTTAGACTAGACTAGACAGCATAATAGTAATGCAATAGTTAGTTAGTAATGTAGTACGTAGTAGTTAGTAAAGTAGTTAGTAAATTATTCGATAACTCTTACCAATCCATTTCATTCGTATGGCATTTACAGAATTTATGCACTGTGAAATTCTAACACTTGGTTTAGTTGATAATTTGCATAGTTTCTTAAGATCTAATCCCGAATGATGAACGATTGGTCGAGGAACGATTCGACCAAAATATGCAGGCTTATTTTGCTAGGTATCAAGAAATTCATAAAGAACATGAAAACTCAAGATTTCATCTGTCCATAATAGGCTTTTTAATAAATAACTGGATGGTGTAAGACCTTTCGGAAAGCAGTCTTGCAGTTCAAAACATAATTCTCTTTAGTGATGACATAATCTTTGGTCCAGTTTGTCACCGACAAATGCACTCAGTATCAAGCGACGAATAATTCTTTAACTAAATACTATTTTTTATACTAATTTTCAATTCTCATTTTTCTATTCTTAATTTTGTATGAACCGATTTTCTTTTTTGTTTCTTGCATTACAATTTCTTACCTGAACGGAATATGTAATTGAGGTATTAATGCTCAATAAAATTACTATTGAGCATACTGTTTGTATACAATACAGAAATCGTACCGTTTTCAACACTTTTTTAATACGGTTTTTCGAACTAAATATTGCTCCCTATTTGATCTAATACGGTATTTGTTTTTTTTATGAAGCCAAGCTTGTTCGGCATTATCAGTTGGTCGGTTGTTTTGATGTCGAGATTATTGTTGTTGTTGTTGTTGTCTTGCTGTTGTTTCGCTTTGTTTTGTTTGACTTTTAAAATTATATACATTTGATTAATATATATTATGACTAGCACTTTATACGAACTGCGTACTTCGAATATATGAGCACTCCCTGCATCATCAATAATAATAATAACAACAACACCAACACTTTCAATGAAACTCGTAAACATGAAAATGAAAACATCATCCAATGAAACGATGATCATTGCATGATCAACCTCTGATTGTTTTGCTCCTATTGAATTTGTTTTCGTCGATAAACGAAGTATTAATTTCTTCTTATTGTGGTGTAGACTCACCGCCGTCGTTGCTCTTGGTCTTATTGTTGCTGCTGTTGGCGTTCTTGTTGTTGTTGCTATTGATGTTCTTAAATGTTGCCGTCATTTTTATTAAAACGATTCTACATGATAATATTATCGATAACACGATATAGTGCGCTGTAGATTTATCATCACTCTCTTCTGGTATTGTTGTTGTCGTTGTTTCTTTATTCTCTGATACATAAAGATTTTCGTAATGCATTCCAACTGTAGACATCATTCGGAATATACACGCAATCATAATTCCCATCAACGAAAGAAGATTATTTGGACTCTCAGTCCAAACCTCTAACCTCAGTTGGACCTCTAACGACAATCTCAGTTTGGGAGTTATCGGAAAGGCTGTTCGTTGATTTAGATTTTGGACAATTAGATCGAATATTGTTTTATTTACCAGTCGAGAGTAAAATACATTCCTTAAGCCTTGTAAATGGAAGAAGGAGAAATATGAATGACTTCCTAGTGAATGTGAGGGACGGATAACAGAAATAAAGTGTTAAGAATTTCTTATAGGAATTTCGTACCAGATAAATTGATTTCAGTGCTCAATGTTCGGGAGATGCTTGAAATTATAGATTATAGTCTATTAATCACTTTAAAAATTGGTACAATTTTGTAAGACGAAAAGAGAGTAGGCGGAGAGAAGCTCCTGAAAACCACACAAATGTATTTTCGATTTATTTAGATTTCTTAGACATTTAAACTTGGACTTAAGTGTGAAATTTAAGGGAAGGCATGTATATTTTCATACATTAAAATCTTTTTTAAAAAGAGTTGCAAATTTTTACTCATGGGCATCTTTTATAGAAATTAATTTTAAATGATATTTAAAACTAATCTCTCGTAATCCTCGTTCTAGTGATAACATTTCAAAATATTATCACTAACTTTTTTAAATAAATTCTATAAAATTTAATTAATATGTTTGTTTTATTTATAATCTTGAGGATTATTTTATTTATTCTTTCACATTTTTGTACGCAAATATTTTTGGTATTCGTTAAGAATGCATTTCGACGTCATTCGCGACGGCTGTGGATATGACTCATATCTGATAAATATGTAAAAACACAATATATATATATATATATATATATATATATATATATATATATATATATATATATATATATATATATATATATATATATATATATATATATATATATATATATATATATATATATATATATATATATATATATATATATATATATATATATATATATATATATATATATATATATATATATATATATATATATATATATATATATATATATATATATATATATATATATATATATATATATATATATATATATATATATATATATATATATATATATATATATATATATATATATATATATATATATATATATATATATATATATATATATATATATATATATATATATATATATATATATATATATATATATATATATATATATATATATATATATATATATATATATATATATATATATATATATATATATATATATATATATATATATATATATATATATATATATATATATATATATATATATATATATATATATATATATATATATATATATATATATATATATATATATATATATATATATATATATATATATATATATATATATATATATATATATATATATATATATATATATATATATATATATATATATATATATATATATATATATATATATATATATATATATATATATATATATATATATATATATATATATATATATATATATATATATATATATATATATATATATATATATATATATATATATATATATATATATATATATATATATATATATATATATATATATATATATATATATATATATATATATATATATATATATATATATATATATATATATATATATATATATATATATATATATATATATATATATATATATATATATATATATAAACATCCGTTCTTAAAATTCACACTTTAAACAACAACAACGATAATAGCACCAATATTAATAACAACAACGGAAGAAACATAATAATGTAAATAATGGCTCGCTGTCTACAAGCAAGTCGTTGACTCTACAAAAATTGGCCAAAAAATATTAACAAAATATTAAAAAAAGCAAAATATCAAAAAGACCTCAAAATGCACGGGAATATAAATATATATGCACGCAAACAATCAGCGGATTGTACAGGAGAGAAGTCGAATGAATCACGCATTCATTAATTCATTCAGTTTAAGCACGAAGAATTATGCACGACAAGTCTTCGATGAAAGCAAGAAAATGCATAAACGTTTTACTTTCGATACGGCGAAAAGAGGGAGGAGTTTAAGGGTAAGGGGTGAGCCGGAAGGAGAGATAGGGGTTGATATTAAATATTCTTTCGAAAAGAATTTAAATAAACTTATTAACGTTTATTTAATTATTATTTCTATGCTAAAGGGACTTTTCATTTGAAAGCAATTTGCATGAAAAATGTATTTCGTGCATGATTCCTCTGAAAAGTTTTATTTATTTATTTGTTTTCTTTTCAGGAACTCAATCCTGAAGGAAGACATTAAACTACGATAATCACGCACACAAAAATGAATAAATTTTGCAAACTATAAGGAATGCTTTAAAACAACAACAAATAAGCATAAGCCGAGGAATAACTTTTTTGTATATAAAATATTTAAAAGCCGCTGCCCGCTTTTAATTTGTTTTCCCGAATTTTTGTGGTTGGTTCTTTCACTGGTATTGCTTTGATTATGTTGTTACTGCAATTGATGGCAGTGTTGTAAATTTGCAGTTGTTTTCAATACTATTATTGTATTTCTCTTGCCCAGGGAAAAGTGGGCGGTCGATGGCCCACATCGACACCTCTGTTCGCTCCTCTGCAATCATGATATTCACAGACGGACTGCCAGCGTTAAATCGGCTCTGGAGGTCGAATATATTTTATACATTTTCCCAAATATGCCACTTGAGAAAATGTTTCCTTTCTCAAATTATTCGACATAAAATGCCTCGGCTCAAATTGGTGGAAACTAACTTTATTTTTATTAATTGTTCTTTTTTTAATTATTTGCAATTTTTGAAATCATATTTAATTTCAATTTGTTTAATTGAGTTATTAATTTTTGTTTATTAAGTTTTTTAATTGAAGACGCATATTTTATTCCTTTTGTGTCTGCGACCTTTCCTCGTTTCTTTTTCATTCAATAGAAAAATGGCTGCGTCAATGACAGAATCAGCAAACGGATTCTGTCGTTGTCAAGTCAGAGAATGGATAAACGCCGTAGAAATTCTTCTCGATGAAATCGAATTGAATAAAACCAAGTTGTTATCTCACATCCCCCTCCTCCACAAAAGCAGCCGAGAAAAGAAATGAAAATATGTGGCACAGAAAACAAAAACAACTATGACATCACCTACACCACAACATCACCAGCACAACACCAGAATCATCAGCAACGTCAAGCATAAGCGTCAGCGTCGCCGTTGTCTTAACGGCCACACAAGAAATTTAGTTGAAATTGTCGACAGTATTCATCGTCTGTGGTTAAGAATAAATAAATAATTTCTCCTTGAGAGAAGAATAAAGCAGCAAGACAAAAGCAGCAACGTAAGCAGTAACGGCGATACATGTTTATAAAGCTTTAGCGTAGACAAGAATTTTGTTTATTTCAAAAAGAGCAACACCAACAATATGAGCAATGCAACTATTAAAAAAACAAACAACAACAACAAAATCAGCAAAACCAGAAGCACATGAAAAAAAACAAAGTTTTGAGACTAAAATGAAAACAAAAAGCGAAATCCACGCAATTTCACTGAATTTGCATGAGCAGCAGCAGCAGCAGCAGTAGCAGCAGTAGCAGCAGTAGCAGCAGTAGCAGTAGTAGCAGTAGTAGTAACAGAAAAATCTTATCGAGCACCAAAAGCTAATTAAAGAAAAATTAATTGTTCCTTTGTCTCGCATCGGCCATCGTTTTTTATTGCCTTTAAATGGAAATCAATTAAAAGAGGTGTTCATCAATTTCATTAATGATTCAATTTTGAATAAGAAAATTTGTTTTGAATTTTTACAAAATACAAAAATCCTCGATAAAAATATATCCGGCTGTTAGTTCTGCACGTTTTTGAGACGACCCTCTTGTTAAGAGTTGTCGACACCTGATTTACGGCATTTCTCTAGTATTAGTAGTAGTAGTAGTAGTAGTAGTAGTAGTAGTAGTAGCAGTAGTAGTAGTAGTAGTAGTAGTTGTTGTTGTTGTTGTTGTTGTTGTTACTGTTGTTGCATCATGTAGTTATGTCTGAGTGCATTTAACGTTTCTTTAAAAACTTCAGAAAGAAATTGAATGACGGACTGATTGTCTGGTGGCTGCTTCTGAATATCTATTTGTGCGTCCTATCCCTCCCTCCTTCTCCCTATCACCTTTTCATTTCACCGGACGAGTTTATGACGCAGCGCGGCTCTTTGCTCTATGTGTTTATCTGTCCATCTGTCTGTTTTTCAGTTATTCAGTCTAAAAAGAACGGGGCGTCAGTCTTTTTTATGATTATTAACGGCATGGACTATATCGCTAGTTGTTGTTGTTGACTTTGTTTTTGTAATTTTACCAAAACAAAATATTTTGCTGTCTGGCAATTTCTTTGGTCGGTGAAAAAAGTAAATAAACCAAAACAAAGAAAACGGAAAACAAGAACAATAACAACACCGATGATTGTATGTATGCTGAATCGCCGTATTTTATTATTGTTGCTGCGGTTTAGTCATTGCCGTTGTTGTGGTTGTTGTTGTTGTTGTTGCCCTTATTTTGTACACGCGTGTGATCTCAATTTATGTCTACTGGCCCTCCCTAACTATTGTCACCTTCCTCATACCGTTTTCTTCTGCCCCCTCGACAATTACTTCCTTATTTTTTTTTGTTCTAAGCTGTGACGTTCTTAAGACTTCTTAACACAATATTGTAGAAAGAGCATTGCAAAAACCGTGAAACTTAAAAAAAAAAAATGAATGGACGTTAAATAAAAATGACAATTGAAAAACTGGAAAATTGAGGTGGAAGCACAGATAATTTTAGATTGGGTTGAAAAGAAAAGCGAGACACTGGCCCGATTTCGACCTTTTTTAATACCAATCAAAATTTGAGAAAATTCTTAGTATCGATTCTTGACCAATTTCTTGACACTATTTCTATTCGCGGTTCTCTAATTGTAGTTTCTACAGACAGAAAGGCCTAACAAGGCTTACTCAAATATGGACATATTAGGATATATATATATATATATAGTTTTCTTTATCTGGATCTGTATATATTTCATTTTTTGCGCTAGAAATGAAAGTGGATGGATAAAATTCGCTGCAGATGGCGGGTATAAAATTAAATGTTATAAAAATATATTAAATTTTGTTATTAGATGTAACCAGAATCTCTTCATTCAAAGCAGTTTTCAAGGCAAAATGTTCTACCAAAACATATTAATGTAAGAAGTAAGAACGCTAATTCCTAACTACCCTACATTCGTAACATAAAAATTTGTGGTTTAAATCCAATAAAAATGGATTTTTTTCAATGTTAAATTTTTGTTTTTAGGTCTGCTTAGGTCAATTTAGATCTGCAAACTCATCTTCCGCACAACACTTCTTAGAGAAGGGCACGCATAGTATTAGTATTAATTACATGTACAGTATAAAACATATTATTAACTGGGACGCGGCACACCCATTTCTGGTGGATTTATAATGTCCAAATTGATTTAGCCTTAGAAATTTAGCCTTAGAAAAAAGTAAATATTGGTAAAAAGAAACATATATAATTAAAGAAAATATATTACAAAAACGTGAAATAATGTATAATTGTTCGAAAAACTAGCAATAATAAAATGACATTGTAAGTATTTTAGGTTTTTCAAAGCTTTATTATACAGGGTGACATTCTCATTATATAATTTTTACTATTCTAAGTCTGGCCGAGATTTGTGGTTTTCAGCGTTTTAACGAGAATTGATAAGTTTCTTTCAGGCAAACAAAAATTTAATTTTTCACGCTCTTTTATGAGAAAATTCCTCAAATGTTTTTTTCATATTTCCTTGGAAATTATGATGAAACTAAAGAGGATGCGAAGCTGTCTTTTAATGATTGTTTGAAATTATTTAATGTCATTATACTTTGCCTTATCTTCTACACAATTTGTTTCTTAACTCGATCCAAGTTATCGATTTTTAGCTATTTCCAGATCTTATACTGATTGTCTTGCATAATTAAATAATAAAAACACTTATGTAATAATAATAATATAAGAAATAAAGGAGGAAGTAATAAAATAACACATAAAATAAAAATGTTCTAATAATCTGTATTTCGTAAGATGGTTTTTACGAAGAACCTTCATATTCTGTACATTTTTTCAAACCTATTTTTCTTGTTTATTTAACAATAATAATGATAAAATTAAAAGACAAAATAATAAATAAATGTGTCAAAAATATCAATAGTACCGGAAGTTTATATATTCGTATTAACTCCCTAGATTTGTTCCAGTTTTTTTGCGATAATTATCGTATTCGATAACAAAAAAGACACACACGTAAAAGAGGAATTAAATACAAAATTAAATTTGTTTTTAAATAATAACATGGCACGTCTACATTATCAAAGTTAATACAATAAAACAAGAAATTACTCGAAAAAAATCTTCATTGATATTTAAAAAACACATACCCGATGAAATTCTCACAAGTTATGTAAAAGCTGTCGGTTGCATGTGTGACCGTCGCGATAAACTCTTCAAATTTAATAAAAATTATCAGAACGTGAGAAATAATATTATCGTATATTGTTTTTTTTTTAAACAACGAAACAAAAAAAACCATACTGAAGGTTTAAAGACTTTTCATGTGATTCAACGCAAAACTTTCAAGAAACAACAAGAATTAAGGAGGAAAAATTCGAAATCTAATCTGCAGTTAATGACGCCGGATAAAGTGACACAAATGACGTCTGGACATTTACAATTTTCGAACTTTAATACAATTTTTTTTTGGTATGAATTGAATTTATGCACATGTGTGCCTATTACGTGTGTGTGTATGAGTGTGCCTTAATTTATATATGTGGTAATAGATGACGCCAAATCGCATCAATTATTAAGTCATTCAATGATTCGTTCAGGTGTAGAAAAATATCGCCCGATTAAGGCGCATTAGTATCGGCTCTTTTGATTGTTGTTTTCTTTGTTTTTTGGTCAAAACGGCAATTATAACATTTTTCTATTTCCTTCTTTAGAGCACAAATTTTGAAAAGATACTAAGTCACACGAACACAAACAAGCGTTAACTGAGTTATAATAGGAGTCGAAACTTAACAGTTTTTTCAATGTTTTTAAAAATCTTTTTTTTTTATAAAATATATTGAAATTCTGCACACATTTCTCGACGTTGCAATATTGTCGGCGCTCTGGGAGTGCGTGACGGCGTTAAGTGATTTTAATTTTGTGGTTAAAAATAGAAATTCATTCATTTATCTATTCCTTCATTCATGCAATCATTTATTCACTCATTTTATTCGCACGGGAGATTTTTTGCTGGAAGACATTAATTTGTATTAAAAAAATGATTTCAAGCTAAAAATTGTTCTGAACTAGTTCGATTATTGCCTCATTATGGAATGGGAGAGAATGATAGGAGAATAGGAAGAGGGTGGGTAAGGGAAATTTGGGGGAACAAGCAATTCATATTTTAATTAATATTTTTTGCATGGCTTTAAATAATTGCACGACGTTTAGAGATTTAATTAATTTTAAGTCTATTTAATTACCTCGGGAAGGTTTTTCCTTGAGATAATTGAAATAAAGTAATATCAATATAAAGTAAGCAATTAAATTAAGAAAAATTAGAATAAAAAAATGACTGAATTATTATAAAAATAGGTTTTAGTCTTTTTTAATGTATAACAGTTTTTGCTTTTACAACCTTATTTTTGATTGATTAATCCAACTAATACCATTAACGGACTTTGTAATTTCCGAAGTTAGTTCAATACAAAGAATTGTATTTGGTAATTCATTCATTTGCCAATCAAATGGTCGCCATCTATTCCCTTCTCTGTCATAGATACAATCTTAATCAAAACTGATTGAAAGCCTAAGCCTGTCCGTCCGTAGAATTGTGAGCAATAGTGCATTTTGGTTAGGTTTTCATGGGGTGTGAGGACTATTTTGTGATGTAATTTGTTAGTATGGAATACGCCTAGTTACAGAAAATTTATTCTGTTTTTTGTATAGACATGTTACAACTGTAATGGCTAGCTCATTTCCTCATTTCGATTGTGTCTTGCTTTGATTTATCTTACTGATTATCAGTGAAATTTTAGTCCAGAGACAAGATCCAATATATGGCGCCATCATGATTACATTTTGCGCCAAAAGTATCAAAGAAATCGACATAAAGGACATCCCAGAGAACTGGCTGCACACGCATTGGTTATGCGGATAGGCACACACATTTATCCATATCCATATACCCAATAGGAAAATTTATGAAATTAAAATCTATTATGGAGTTATTACAGGCAAAAGAAAAAGCCAGTCTCAAAGTCAGTTTTAAAAATATCTAAGAAATATTTGTTTTCTTTTCGGCTTTAGGATCAATAATAATTAATGAATTTTTTCTCGAAAGAATTTAATTTTTTTCTAGAACAAAAATGTTGCGCATTAAAGCACACCAATTTTTAAATTACTTTCAAAATTGGTGTGCTTTTATGCATTTGAATTTTTGCTTTTATGAATCTGGATTTTTACATCTTTTCTACGCATTTCCACAAATATTCAGACATTTATAATCTTATGCTTATTACTATCTTATACAAAATACTTTTGCAGCTGGTTTCAGACATTTACGAAAGCCTGAAAATGATCTGAGAAACTAGATCTATCTATTCTTAAGTTATGTAATAATCAAAAATCAAAGCCATGAATTCTTATTCTTATAAATTTATGTACAATATATATATTTTTTTAATTTAATAATTTTGTTTTATGTGAAATCCTTTTTCACATAAGAAAAAGGATTTTTTTTTCAATTGATTAACAAATCATTTGATCGTCAATAGTTTAAAGGGAAAAATATTTGTTCAACAAACTTCAGTGACACAATTCAGTTTCCTACTGGGTGATTGGATACATGCATCCAGTTTCCCAGATCATGCATTGATAAACTTACACAAATGCACAGACACACACATTCGAACAGGTCAAAGGACTCCACATAAAGCTTTCCATTAAGTTAACAAGTGACATTAGCGAAATTCCTTGATTTTTCTGTGCTCGTTGTTGTTGTTGCTGTTGTTTCCCTTAACAGTAAAAAGTAATTTAGAGACTAGAAAAAGGTACAAAACGTAAAACTAAATCCTTCAAAAGTAAGTAGACAAAAGACAGTGTTTTGTCTATATAAAAAGATTTCCCATTATCTTGTCTTTTTTTTCTTTTAAATAAAATTTTTGGCAATAAAAAAATTGTTACATGCACCAAAGGCCAAACTGGCGGAGCTGCCAAACATTATTTTTCCATTTAGTTGAGGTGAACTCAAACCCGAGCGTCGAATAATTGAAATATTATAATGTAACGACTTACGAATGAAAGGAATAAAAGGAAGGAAACAAAACTTGCAGATCGCCAAAAAGATTATAAGGACTTATATGTTTCCATTACCAACTAACTGCGTAAAAATGAAGGCATGAAGAAATGATAAAGTTACGGAAATGCTGCAACCATAAATGATTAGTAGCGTTAAAAAATTAGTCATTAATTGACATTGAGTGAACAAATATTTTTTAACAATTTATGGAATTTTGAACCTTTATGGTTTATGGCATTCGTAGATGTTAACTCTGGTAGATTAATTTTTCCAGTTAATTTTTGTAACATATCATATTTCTCACCCCAAGCACCACCGCATTAGTAAACCACCAACCATTCAATTCTTATGACACAACAGGCTGAGAATTAACTTAACTACGATAATACTAAAAATCCCTTAAAAAAGAAAATGTTTTACTAAAAATTTCATTTGAATTTCAATGCAATGGCAACCCCTGTTTCTGCGCACTCTCACTTTCATTATCTATCGCTCTTAATAAAAATTATACATTTTATAATGAAGCGAAGAGAACCAGTTAGTGATGAAGAGAATGATGGTTGTAATAAAAGGAACAAAAACAACTATAGCAACAAACTTTCCCAAGCGCCATGAATTTCATGAGATCGTGTTATAACGCGACCATCGCTTTTGATACGACTGCAGTAGCGGCGGCAACAAAAACAATGAAAATGAGAAGGTCGATTCGATTTGTTTTGGCTGTGTGTGTGCGTGTCATGGAAAAAGAACGACGAATTAGGGGGAGGGTAAAAAGAGAGAAGGCAAGAAAAAAGGCAGCAAGAAATTGAAGGGATGAATGGTAGAGGACGGATGAAGAAGGAACAAGAGTAATAGTAAATGTTTTGATAGCATCTCCTTCTCCTCTTACTTCTTGTTCTTCACCAACTGCTTTGTCTTCAACTTCTTCTCTACACCACTTCCGAGTCTATCATGAGTATTTCCAACATTTTATCATCCGGATTTTACGATTTTTTTCCCTTTTTTTGAATCGTATTTCGAAGTCGTTGACCTTGTACGGGGCGTATACATCACATATATATATTACAAATGAATGTGTGTGTGCGTTGTATTGGTAGAATGTACACAATTGTATATGTACAAACAGAATGTATATATGTACACAATTATATGTATCTACTCGTTTACAGTATACGAGTTAATAGTTGTTGTCGTTGTTGTTTTTTTTTTGAGGTTTCAAGCGAGTGTTTGTTTACGAAAGCGAGAAGGGGAAGAAATGTCATAACGTTAAAGGATGCGGCTGCGTGGTTTCAGGATGAAAATGTATTCAATTTTGTTTTTGTTACTTTTTCTTCTTCTCGTTTTTCTACTCTGCTTCTTTTGAATCAAATTTCTAGGATTCTTAATTTAATAATCTTTTATATTATATACAAAATTTTGAGCAAGTAGCGAGAATGCAAACCCTTTTTCTTTAATGCTCGCAAAATTAAATTCTTTAAAATAAAGTTTTCCTTCTTTTTCTACTTCTTTCTTCTCAAAATCTTCCACTAGTACTAAACAGTTTCATTTTCATTAGAAAAATTATCCTTTACTTGTAAAGGATATAAAAATTATGTCATAAATAATGTAATAGATATAAAAACTTGTAGGGAATTTTTTATGTAAAGTACAAAATGAGCACTGAGTGACAATCTGGTTTCTTATTATTGCTTTTCACGCTTTTCGTGCGTATGTGTGTGTGTATATATATTTAATTTTTTGTGGGAGGGTGTGAGCGCGGGTTTTCAACTACCGTGAAAATTAATGACTGTTTCAAAAGGAAAAACAACTATGATAGTAATAGTAATAATAATAATAATCCAATCAAATCAAATTCTAATTAGCAATTTTATTGCGTTATCGTCCTTGCATGTAGTTGTTCTAGTAGTAGTTGTAGTGTAGCATTTTACTAAATGCAATTATTCATTCCAATCGTTAGCACGTGATGACAAACTACTAACCGAGATTTTTATCATTAATAACATAAAATAACTTCATGATGAATTTCACACCATGAAATCGCATGCAAACTGAATGTAAATGATTGAAATTTTACATAGCCAAGCATAATTGTTATTCTCTATTTATTCATGGAATTAAAATCTGCGAAGTGGCAAATAATAATTATATTCACGGAATGATGAATAACAAATAAATGACAAACGTAAGCATTGTCCACATTCGGGGAAAAATAATAAAAAGGAGCGTATGAGCGTAGAATTTATTTGCTGCAAACTTAATAAAAATCAATGAGAACTTTTTGATATATTTGTTGTGCTAGCATTAAAATGGGAAACGCGTGTCAGTAGGATTATAATAGGAATTATATACAAATGACAAAATTTACAACAATAACGGGATAAAAAATAAGGCGCTAATAGTAATTATAAATCAGTAATAGTAAATGGATGAGTGGTGATGATAATGACTATTATAATGATAATTGTAACAACATAAGAATAACAGAGTAATATCAGCAATTGTCGCGTAACAGGTGTAGTGTTAACCGTAAAAGTGCAACAACAACAGTGTGGCAGTAACAGTAAAAAAGTAATCACAACACACTGTGTTTATTACACTTACTGCTACCATTTTTATTGTATTAATGTAATAGTATATAAATAGTAATAATGTAATAACAATGACTAAAACCGCAATGAAGAGGGAGAGAGAGGAAAACATGGAGACTGCAAGGGCACGCTACTAATCAGTAAAATGGATTTCCTCAAAAAAATATTTATGTTTAAGACTCACAAAATTCGAAGAAAGATTCTGAATGGAGAATACTAATAATAATAATAATAATAATAATAATAATAATAATAATAATAATAATAACGAACAATATCCGCTTTCATTGTGCTTTAGTTGTCAACATTCCTAAATGAAGATTCATCCACAACTTAATAAAACTTAATAAAAAAATATTGCAAAAAATAATTTCTCTCTTCAATTGGCTTTTTATTCTGTGACTCATTCATTCAAACACTCATTCATTCCTTCATTCATTCATGCTTCCATTCATTCATCCACGCAAACATTAGTTTTCATAAAACGAATGATAATTGAATGAATCTTTCATTCATCGCGATTTGCGACAGTCACGAATGTTTGAACGATGCGATGCGTTTGTTTGTTTCTTTTTTTTTTTTTGGAAATTTAATTGTATTTATAATAGTGCAATTATTAACATCAATTAAAAAATTCATTCAAAAGTTTATCAGATTTTTTACTTTATTGTTTGGAATGGAATGTGAAATTTTAATAAGAGAAATAATCGCTATTTATTTACGATTATGATTATGTTAATTGAAGAATTGACGTCATAATGTCATTTAGAGATTTAATAAAAGGCTCAAAAATTGCGAATGAAATTTTACGCAAGCATTTTATTTGCGAACGATTATTTAAAAAAGAAGAACACTCTGACATTAATTCGAACTGAAAATAAAGTATAATTTTTTTTGCGCAATAGTACTTCAAGAAAGGCGACAACATAATAATTTAATAATCTAGGATAATTGAGAAAAATTATCAACAATTGATTATTTTTTTTATTTTCTTTTCTTATTTTTCTTTATTTTTCGGGCTATTTCAGTCTTAAGTCTGGCGCCTGCAGTTCACAAAAAGTCAACGAAGCTACGAAGCATGGAAAAAATTGAAATGTTTTAACAAATGAAAACAAACAAAGAGCGGCGACAACAACAATACAATCGGAGCAACAAAGTATTCATCGTCTTACGATTAAATGTTTTATTGAAATTAATTTGACATCAATTAAATCAAACCATAAAAAGCACCACAGACCAACGCAAACAACAACAACAACAACAATAATAATAATATCAGAAACAAAAACTATATAAAACACCAAATTTTTCTTTTAAGAATAACATACAGCAACTTTAGCTTCGGCTTGGATGAAGCTCGTGTACCCTACGCCCACAAAAAAAATTTATAGTTCAAATGTACTAATCAGTGGGTGGTATACAGCCTTCTGTTAGAGTTAACATCTTCTTAGTTGGTATATTTTAAAATACATTCAAGACTTTATAATCTTAAAAACTGAGCCATAATCATCGATAAACCGATATACCTTTAAGATGTGGACGTGGTACAGACCCGCTTGTGTTTACTTCTAACACAAGGCGACCTTTAGAAGCAGAGCTAAGTGTATAAATGGCGCTCGGGAATGCTATTCACACATAAGTGCAACCATAGTTATAAGTGCGCTCATTGCGCTCACTTTTTGAAGCCCTAAATTGGGCGCTCTGCAAAAAGAAATAAAATCTCACTCCTAAATTCCTACGTAAGCAGAGGTGTCGAGCTACTAACACAGACAAATGTGTCCTGGATACACCAAACACAGTGTTGTGTCAGTGAATGGTCGCAACGAATTTCATTGGGATAGCTCTAGTCGTTCTCCTGTAATCGTGATGTTGATAGGCAGACAGATAGACGGACAGACAGACAAACGGATATGCATAAAGCGATTCAGGGAATGATTCATATCCAGAATATATCTACTTTTCTACACCAGTCGTATCTACTTTAATGCGTTGCGAACGGAGGCAGTGTGCATATACTCATACCTTTCAATTGTAGGGTACAAAAAAGAACATTCGAAGGTGAAAATATAAAACGCAAAAACTGCAAACTCCAAAGACAAGCGCAAAAAAATTAAACAATATTAATAATAATAATAATAACAAAGACTTTAAATTCGTCAAGTGTTGTCTGACTTTTTCCTCGTTGATAAAAAAAGAAAATGCAATAAAAACAATTTGGCGCCATTGATAACTTTTTAATAACCTACAGCTGTAATTATTAGTGGCTCATAATACTTGCGTATGTGTGTGTGTGTGCTTACTTGTATGTGTTCGCATATGTTTGAATGATTGCGAGCGCGTGTGTTTAAAATATTGTGAATTATTTTTTTTAATTGTTTGTAAAATATTCCAGTCGACCTGAGGTTATTAAAATCGTGTTTTCTGTTTTATTATCCAGCATTTTATTCCATTTGAAATATTTCATAATTTCAAACATTTCAAAGAAACTTTAAGATTTATTTACCTTTAGGTAAAATTTAAATATTTTATCTTTTAAAAAATTCGTTGATAATTTAAAATTTAAATTTGTTTGATATTCTAAATTTAACTGCATTACGACGCACTAGTATTGAGCGATTAAGAAAGATATCACAATACGATCAATCCCAATAATGTCGTCACCAATAAAACCCACGCATTAATTTATTATTTCCCTCGTGGTTAATTAAAGATCAAGCGAATGATAATTTTTGTTTTATTTTGAATCAATTAGTACAAAAAATATATTTAAATCGTTCATTGAGAGAATCATTATATAATTTTAGCATTAGTGAAAAGAAATGAAATTTTTGTATTCGTATATAATTTCTTTTTTAATTTTATATCGATTTTTAGGAGAACTCAGTTAGTAATAATAATAATTTCTTAACTATTTTTCAATCGCTAATGTAACTTGTTCTTTTTTTATTTAAACTTTTAATAAGCTCGATAAAATTTACCGATAAAAAGTCCTTGGGGAGGACTAATTAAAAGCAAGAAAATTAAATAATAAATATCGATTTAAAAGTCGAGCCAAATTAAAATGTATCGAATAATTTTAATGTGATGAGTATATATAAATTAATGAATTAGAAATAATTCATTTTACTAATTACTTTTAAGCCCGGAATACGAAATCAGAAAACAAGAGCAATTTCATAAATCAAAACAAAACAAGCAAAAATTGCCACAAAGAGAAGTCTCTAAGGGTTCAACAATAACTAAAAGAGCAACAACTATAGCAAGAGCGAGGGAGGAGCTGACATAAATGGCATATGCTGCAAACACTGTGAGCAGACGCAAAGAAAAGACACAGCGCTAACAGTTATAATAACAAGAGAAGTAACAACAACAGCTGCAACCAGATCGACAACACCAACTACAAAAGTAACCAAATCGACAACAACGACTACAACAGCTGCAAAAACAACAACTAAAGCTTCAAAAGCAACATCGAAATCTCGTCAAATTGGAAATAATCCATAGAAAAGCATCGAAGCAACAACAACAACATTAATAATAACAACAACAATGACAACAACGACGACAAGCGCGACGACAAAATACTATTAATAACAGCTACAACGGGTATACACATAAAAATTCCTTTCGAAGGATTTCAGAAACAGCCGAAATCCGTGTAATAACACCATCAATAACAATAACAACAGAAAATTAACAATAATAACAATAACAGAAAATCAACAACAATAACAGCAATATAAAAACAATAACAATAATAACAAAAACAACTATACTACTCCGGATTTAGACGATGCTAGTGCGTCTTTCCCAACTAGGATTCACACACAACAAAATTGTCAATGAATTTGAATTTTTGTTAACAATTTATGAATTTCGTAACCTGTTACTGATAAAAATTGCTGTTGAAAAATCAACTGCAAAAACTAGACAATTTTAAATGGTAGAATTTTTTCTTTATTTTGGCTTCAATTTTGTGTATTTTTCCGTTTTCATTTTGGAAATTTACGACTTAATTCTATTGAACTAAAATATTGGTATGTAGTTTAAATTCCTTTTAGGCATGAACGTGTCATTTTTTGTAAAAAAAACACAAATTTATAGAAATGGGGAGACATATATTTTACATAGCTTGCGGTAAGGCACGCCATGAAAAGATTGAGAAACATTTATCTGGTCGGTGTGACTTAAACGTCGTATTTCCGTCGAATTTTTTTTATCAGAAAAAAAAGAATTGTGTTATTGTCTTATGTTTGTTGTTTGCTTTGCTGTTCGAAATAAACCGCAGCGAGAAAAAAAAAATGAGGGAGATATATTAATTCAGAACTTAAACAATACTGCAACCAAATTAACATCAAATTGATAGCAACAATGTTGCAAAATAGGCGGTAACATCACGACTCTCTTATATAGATTGTTTTTGCCATGTTGCCTTTGCTGAACATATTGTTATTGTGTCTGTCGTACGTGATTTTTGTCGTCGGTATTTTTTTTGTTGCCGCTGGAAAATGCTTGAGTTATGTTTTGTAAATTAAAAAAAGCCAATAAAGAAAAAAATACCACATTTAACACTATATAACAACAGCATATACATTAAAATAATATATATATATATATATATATATATATATATATATATATATATATATATATATATATATATATATATATATATATATATATATATATATATATATATATATATATATATATATATATATATATATATATATATATATATATATATATATATATATATATATATATATATATATATATATATATATATATATATATATATATATATATATATATATATATATATATATATATATATATATATATATATATATATATATATATATATATATATATATATATATATATATATATATATATATATATATATATATATATATATATATATATATATATATATATATATATATATATATATATATATATATATATATATATATATATATATATATATATATATATATATATATATATATATATATATATATATATATATATATATATATATTTATTTATTTATTTATTTATTATTAAATTATTTGATGATTGCAATGGAAAAAATAAGCTCGAGACGTGACGAATTTGGTGGGACAAAGTGCATAAAAATGTGCATAAGGAGAGAATTAATTGCAAAATTTAGGCACCATCATAATTTTTGAATAATATAAAATTTTTATTCAATACTAAATTTTTATCACAAATATTGATTCCGAGCTATAAAAATAATAACTCCGTCATTCTTTTATAGCTGCGTAAAAAATCATATAAAACTCATATAGAAATCGAGTAACAAAAATTTAATAAGTTTTCTGTTTGATAAAAATTGTGAAACTAGTTTGTAGCCATTTATATTCTTTTAGAAATCAATCCCTCGGATCTAAAAATTTGATAAGTAAAAATAATTATTAATAATGATACAATCAAATCAATAACTATCAATATCAATAATTTGTGCCAATATAAATTTTAAGTTATTTAGCTTTCAAGACAAATATAAACCTATATTAAAGTAGTGAGCAAGATACGAACAAGTCTATAACCTCCAATATTAACTCTTAGTGCAAAATATCGACACAATATAGATATTTTCTTATACAGATATTTCCAAGATCTCTAACGATCTTTAACGAGATTTTTCGAAAGAGTTTTTCAAAATGTCGACAAATAAAACCGACACTTAATTCAATAAATATAATTACAATAAAGCTATAAAAATATATACGATTGGTGTTGTAGAATGTTGACGAAAAACGTCAGTAATACCAAAAATTGCTCCTATAATTTTAAAAGATATTTTCATATAAATTAAGATAAAGATTATTTTGAGGAATCAAAACTTTTCGATGCAGCGATAAAAGATAAAATAAATACCTATAATGAGGCCCCCACCCCTCATAGGATAAGTGATATCTGTACGAGATGCAAACTTTCGTTAAAGTTTTTTACGTAATTTTGCGCCACTGTGCAGCGGGCGTGCGAAGTAAAAATGCTGCACGAGAAGCGCATAAAAAAAGGAATTAGGATAAAATATCGTTATTCATTTGATATTAAAATGGCCAACTTTATGACTTTTACGATAGTGTTCGGCCGAATAATTTGTATGTGTCTTCAGAAATGAACAACATCCAATGAAATTGTTGTTAAAACGCAATAGATGCAAACACAATTATCGTGAAAAAATATAATAACCGCGATAAATTTGGGGAAAGGTTTATTCTTTGTAAATATTTTATAACAAATTCACGGAAAAAATAAATTATAATAGAAACATGTTAGAAATTGTATATAAAGATAAAGCAAAGTGGAGTAAATTAACATTATGTTCGTTGTAATAAAAAAGGCAAAAAATAAAGGCATTGATAAAAGAGTTGAAGAGTACCACAAATAAAAGCTGTAGAATATTAGAAACACAAATAGCAACAGTTCAAAACAGCCAATAAGACATGGCACAAATTTTCTATAACAATTATTATAATAAATATTATGCGAGCAACAATTGCCAAATTGACAAAACACAATTTATTTTGCCAAGAGAATATGAAAAACCGAAAGAATTGCAGCTGCAAAAAATTGTAAGATGAAGAAATATAAAAACATGATAAAAACAAATTAGACGCAATCGATAAAATTGTCAGCTAACAAAGAAATTGGTTGGCATAGCAATTAATTTGTATAAAATAATTGATAGAAATTGAAAACGGTAAAAAGCTTAAACGGACTGTGCTAGGACCGCAATTTGATTGCCCAAAATAAATAAAGATAACTTTAAAGAATGTTAAAAGCAACTATGAAAAAAACACCAACAAAAATCTACGAAACCAATTTTAGCATTTTATTTAAGATATTTAGCAAAAGCAGCTTTAGCATAAAATATCTTGGATTAACTCTGCTCTCTGCGCAAATTGAGTTGTAGTAGTTCACTTTACTATTTTACCATCCCCTACTCCGCCCGTACACACACTCCGCCGTAAACACACATATTTTACATACACTTACACAGAAATGCACACACGCGCAGACACCCGCGCAAATTTCCTTTCAAATTTTTAAATATAATTCACACCAACACGACTGACGATTCGAAACCCAAACTATCTAATCTTCGAAATTAATCTTCGAATTTACTTTACAAATTTTCTCCCTAAACATTACGATATCATTTTAGAAAGAAACTCCTTTTAACAAATGAGTTCAATTAAATCAATAACAACAACAACAAAGATATCAACCTATTTAAATTCTATAATAGTCTGAAATCATCAGTCAACGGGTCATAGATATAATCAGCCTCCTTTTATGTAAACGCTACGATGTATCCTACCGCAATCACATTAAGAAACCAAACTGACCATTTGGGAAAAAATAAAACTATTAAAATAAAGAAAATTTCAAAAATAAAACGATGAAATAGAAGGCACGAAATTGCTAATACAATAACAAGAACAGCAATAATAATAATAATAACAACAACAACAACAACAACAACAACAACACTACCAACAACACAACACAATAACAATGAAGGCCAACAACCAATAGTTTTATAAATAAAAACACTTAATTGTTCCTGTACTTTTTTCGTTGCCGTTGCTGCTGATGGTGTTGTTGCAGCCGCCTTGGTTTGTTGTTGCTGGTTTGTTGTTGTTTTTCAATGTACGACAGTTAGTTTTCACTTTTCATGGATTTTTGTCTTAATTCGATGGGATTCGGCAAAGCGAACAGCTTATGCTTATTCTCGTGTGTTGGTATTGCTATTGCCACCTATTTATAAGAGTATGCACTTATACACTTCTATATTTAATATAAATATAGTAGTGTACAAGTGCATGCACATGTAAATAGTTGGCAATAGTAATACCAACACGTTGCTAACGAATCCTAGTTAACGGAAAATACTTAATTTTACGCATGAATTGCTAAGAAAAATATTCCTTGAGAGACGTTCGAATATGGGGAAAACTTTGAAAAGCATTGAATGGATTAATCTGAATACATTTGACAGAGATGAAGCTCCTTCAGGATCTTTATTACGATTAGTTATATTTAAAGCAATTATGATATATTACGATTAAGAAATTATCGTAAATTAATAATAAATAAAAGATTGTGCCAAAGAAATTATGATTGATTAAGCGGTGCCGATTTTAATTTTCCAAAGTTTGTTAATTATTATTATAAGGCTGTCATATTATTTCAAATACTAAACAGGAGTATGCTTATTAAGATTTGCTTCATGCTACCAGCACCAACAACAACAGAAGTATCATAAGCATTAACATTATCAATAGCGCTAAATGACATTGTGATGAATCCGCGATTTTTTGAGCAACACAAAAAATCTTATCCAGAAATTAATTTGAATACATATTTTCATGTAGCAATAAATGTAGATTTTCGTACTGTATGTAAAAACAAAACAATTTAAGATGTTGCGATTTCAATCAATTTTTTGCTACCAAAAAAGACATCTCTTACTGAATGAATTCTACTCATACCACACATTCAAAGGGCTAAGGATATATTATTAAATATATCTTTAATAATTAAAGAAGTCTAAAATAGTTAAAAAAGTCCTAAGAGGTAAAACTTTTGATGTAAGGAAGGACATTTCAACTACAGCACCAACAATTCATCAAAGTAGGTCTGCTCAAGTGGTGGTTGGTTATTTGATGGTTTGACAAAAACCTCCAGCGATAATCTTCATTACTTTAATTTGTAAATTCGATAGCTATTGCGGGTTATTTGGACGAATTTTTCTTTTTTTATACGTCTCAATTTTAATCGTTTGATTGTTCGAATATTGAATGAGATTAAAAAAATACAATTTCTGGAATTCACAATATCATCATTACCATCACCATCATCGCCATTCTTATTACACCCATCATAATTTTTCCATCCATCGTAGTCATTTCTAGTAATTAGGGCAAAGTAAAAAATGCGGGTAAAAATCAATCCAATTTGAATAGTTTCATATTCTGAACAACGAAAGATACAATTAATTTTTCTCCAAAATTCTATAGTTCATCAATTATTTAATGAGTTTTTGTTTAATAATTACGGCTCGTATTTTTGTCGATCGATTACAGTCCACTCGAATTGCTCGTCTTTTTTATTCCCATAAACCCATTACTGCATTGTGAATGTTGTCATTCTTAGAAACTGAAGTGATAAATATTCAACAAAAAATGGCTTCATCATTTGTCTTCCTATTTGAGTAAATTAAAAGCAAAGAAAGAAATAAATCTAAATGAAAATAACAAAGTAATGCGATAACGAAAATACGAGCAACAAAAATGAGAATAATGAAGAAGGAAAACGAGAACAAAAACAGCACTAGAGCAACAGAAACGATCAACAAGAACAATATCCAAAACAACTAAATAATGGAATTAAGACAAGCGACACCAATTTCTGTCATTGCTTTGATACGCAGCGGATGTCGCTGATTTTTCTTGTTGATTTGCTCCAATACAAGGAAAGAAGAAGAATGAAAGCAAGAGAGGGAGAGAGAAACACAGAGAGAGAGAGATACAGAGAGCGAGTAATAATGAGTACTTGCGTAGAAAGCAGCTTTTATTGTTGTTTTCATTATTGCTTCTCGTTTTTGTTTGCATAATGTTGTATCAAATCCAGAAAAATCTAAAAATATCTAGTTTTTGGCTAAGAATTTTAATTATCACAACGCAAAACCTATAGATTACTTTCTCTTGGAAAGAGTTGGGGTGAGGTGATGCGATAAGATGGTTCGTCACTTTTAAACCGTGTTGAAGAAATCGAAGGTGGAAGAGAAGCACGGAGTTCTGGAATTCAGTGCGAGTAATTTTAAAATAATCAACCCATGATCCATCCCTTATTTACATAACTTCGACCTGGATGTGGTTCTTGTACCCTACACTCGTAATATAAGTTTATAGCGTACATCCAATAATCAGGGGAAAGACCACACACATCTCCCACAATTTCAAGAATGACCTCAAAACCACTCGTATCAAATTCCAATTGAATATCTCCACCCGTTTACGAGATATCACCAACTCTCTATTAGTGGTATACTTTCAAATAAAACACTTTATACACCTTGAAATAAAATTGTGTCTTATTATCTTTAGCCATTCGAATCAAAAAACTAATTCGAATTTTAAGCGCACTAAAAAAGAGAAAAAAGCTGTTTCATAGTAAAAGAGTTGCAACTGACGGAACTTCAATATCGTCATTTTTAAAGAGAAAATTTTCAATTAAATCACGATTAATTCTTCTCATAACTTCGCCAAATCTCAATGAACCAATCTGAAGATCTTTTCTTAAACCTATGCTCGTAATACCGTTCGTATCGATGTAAAAAATTTATGTAAGCATTTGTAATGAAGTGAAAATTGATCACACGCGACGGCAATGATGATAGCTATCAATCATAATAAAACATAAATGATAAATAATAAGGACAAATAATGATGAACCTCCCGAGAAACGAATGGATGGACTCCGTTACAGACAAACGGACGTACGGGTACGGGAGCAGATGTTTCCTAAGCCCTTAAGAATCGATCTCTGATCAGTCCATCAGACTAGTACAATATTTGTTGTTATCATTGTTGTTCTTACTGTTGTTATCGTTGTTGCGATCGCTTTCATTTGTAATCTCAAATGATCGGCGAACGACAACACATTTCTGTAATGTGGAAGTGCCGTCGTCGTCGCTACGCTTCGATTGTTTTACAATTTTGTCTAGATTTCAATATATTCGCCCTCTTTATTCCCCTCTCTGCTTTCCTCCTTCACCCCTTTCCCTTTCACGACCAACCAAACGGACATTATTCAGTCACAGCTCACTGCCATTCGCCGTGATTGCAGTTGATGTAGCGTAGTGTGATCAATCCGTTGGTTGTTGTTGTTCTTGGCGATATATTTAGATTGGCAATTTTTAGAAATCAAAACAATTTTTTTCTTAACCGCAACAACAACAACAACAAAACAAACAAACAACACCAACAACGGTAGACAGAAACCAAATTCAAACCAACTGCAAAGGATTATAAAATAGAAGACAATGAAGAAGAAGAAGAAGAAGAGAGAGATAGAGAAAAGAAGCAGAAGAAGAGGCAGGAGACGAAGCCACACAGTCGGAATGATGTCTTTCTTGTTTCTTTCAGTGACAAAAATGTTGATGAGTTCGGTTTCTGTTGTGGCGTCTCCGTCTGGCGCTGAATTTGTTTTTTTAAACGTGCTGTTGCTGCTGCTCTTACTGCGTTGTATGTGTCTACCTATTTGTCTGTCGGTTTGTATTACTCTTCTATTTGTTGTTGTTATTATTTTTCTTTTTTCAGTTACTTGCAATTTGCATTTTTGTCGATTGCCTCGACCAGACATTTTGGTCTGATTGCCGACGGACGTAAGAACGAATCAACGGATGAGAGGACAAGATATTGCATAGGACGCTTGAATCGTAAGCACGCAGCCGATATTATTTTTAAATATTCTTTGGTAGTTTTTTTTTTAATAATTATTTTTTTTATTTATCTTTTCGAAAATAGAACTCAGCTCACAGCGATGCCTGCATGCTTTGACAGCGACAGTGATGGTGCGGTAGCTGCGCCGTGGTAGTGAGATTATCACGAGGCGTTCCCTTCTTAGCACCGATTTTTAAACGGCGAATCGTTCGGACACTATGCGTTGTGTCGTTTTGGGGAGGACGCTCCCCAACGAAACGCGTGAGTTTCTAATTAAATTTGTGGCACTTTACATTTTTGAAAATTTTTTCGCGGCGGCGACACTTTTTGTGACAGACAGACAGATTTTTAAATACTTATTGGCAGTAGCGTATACCACTCTTTCGATTTTGGGGGGCAGCGGATGATTTCATTACAGGGGACATTTTCTTGCAAGGAGAAATAAGCGGCGATTCCGAATTTATGGAACCGTTCGTCGCTGAATGCGACACTGCTTGTGAGATCTTAGCGAAGGGCGCGCTACTTCTGAAGGATAATGAAGGAGAGTTAAATAAAAAATGAATGTTTTAAATGCCCTTTTCCGAATTATAAAGAATTAATCGAAATGATTAATCGAAAATAATTAAATTAATCGAAAATGATTAAATTAATTCATAGAATATTTTATGAAATATATAATAATTATTTTATAATAAATAGTTTTTCCATTTCAATAACTAAAGCTCCATAGATTTATCAATAAAACTAATCCAAAAAAAGGAATGTAATTTTTTAGCGAAGATTGTTTCCCATCAATCGAATAGCTCGCTGTTCGCGAAAGAAAATTTTATTATAAAAATAATAACCGACAAAAACAATAACAATAACGGCAAGAAAAAAAAACAAAATTTGGGAAAAGCAAAAATTGTCTATATTATTATAAACAGAGTTACAAATAGCAGGTTCTAAAAATGATCACGAAAGCTTATCTCGATAACTCGGCAGACTGATATTTATTTGCTGCTGTTGCTACAGCAGCTGCTGCTGGCTGCAAGTTGAGGACGCTGCTTTCTCGATGGCTTCACTTCACTTACTTTGCGTTCGAAAGTAAACGGGATGAATATTGTTTTGTCGTCGTCGCCATCGTTGCCGGCACCTTAATCGCCGTCGTTGCCGGCACCTTCACCGTCACATCGATGTCTTCGCCAACATCGTTATCGTTATCGTCATAACCAATGCAGACAACAACAATGATAGCAACAACAAACAACATCGACAGCAACAAATTCGTATATAATGGTAACATACTTGTACTTATTGTAAATATATTTGTTGTTACTGTTGTTGTTGTTGTTGTTATTATTATTATTGAGCAATCAAATTGCGATTTTTTTCATATTTCTGTCTTTATACCATTACGTTTCATCAGTAGGAAATAAAAATGGAACGTATGCATGCATTCAGACATGTTTCTCTCTCTTTTGAAAGGTTGTATCTTTTATCACTTGCGTTGTCAAAATAATGACACAAATAAATTGCAATTAATCGCATTCTTTTGACAGGTCGAGTTGGTTAAAGGCGCCACAGCACACAATCTCACACACATACACACATACATACACATATACACACACACGCACACACACAGATCCATATTCCCAAATCGGAGAGAAAAAGAATAAGAGAAAGGAAAATTATGTAAATCTGATTATTATTGGCAATAGGTTTTGGCGCAGCAATAACAAGAATGGTGACGGCAACAACCAAAACAACAACATCAATATAAATAATAGTAACGACATATCCACGCTCCTCGGAGCAATCGACTTCTTGGATACTTGAAGTAATATAAAGATGCGGTTGGGATTATCACAAATGGAAGCGGTAGCTGCAGAGCGTAATGATGATGAGCGTAGATGTGTGCAAAAAAAATCGTTTTTCATTATAAAACTATCAATTCCCGTGCAATTCATTTCCGTCAAGAAGACTCGAACTGCTTGTCCAATAAGATCAAATTCACGTTTAAGTGAAAAGCAAACAAATAATTAATAACACCTGGAGTTGAAAGGTATTGTCAATTTCGCGTTGCCAACTAAGTTCAGATTGCTCGAACCACAAGCTTAGGGTTTACATGGTGTTTTTATTAACATCAATAAAAACAACAACATCCAAATAAACTTCAATAGATAACTTTCTCGTAATAGATAAGATTCTCGTAATAACAGGCTTCCTTTCGATTTTTCGCCTTATTAAGGAGCTGTGACAGAGTCATGTATTTATGGCTGTTTCTTTCAAATAATGCAGATAAACAATAAGGGGAGAGAGCTACTGTATGGGGAGAGAGAGAGAGAGAGAAAGCGGGGGATCCACCAGAAGTTTGCAAAGCAAATTGTTCACCCAAGCGTCAACCAAAATTTTCGAGTGTTTCCCCCAAACTTTTGAGATTCAAAATTAATAACAATATCTTCAAAGCTGAAACGGTATTTGCCGATAATTTTTGTATTCATTTTTAACATTCGTATGATTCCAAATTGGCTTTGTGAAAAATGTGATTCGAAAAAATATTCGAAAAAAAATTTTATCGAGGTATTAAAAATATCGAAATTTCTAATTTTTATTTTATCTCTTACTTTTTAATCTTAAAATCACAATTTGTGTTCAGTCAAGTTGAAATTTGAGAAGGATAAAGGATAAACAAAAATTAGGCTCACAGTCATTAAATTGGTAGAGCGTTTTTATAATTTTGATGTTGATCGAACCATCCAATCTTAGTTTTGGTATAAATTTATGGTTTATTAATTCAATCTAGGATTGCCAGGAAGTGAATAAATTTCAATGTTTCGCAAAAAAACTCTGCACCTGAAACTGTAACCTGATTTCTTTGGCCATCACATACGCCCACCACCAGATAGATAGATAGACAGACAGCTTGTTATCCACGTTTTCTACATTTTAACGAAATGAAATGAATATGAATCGACTAAACTTTACAACGCAATAGAGAAGCCTCTATTGCGGATCTCGTAAACCTCCTTCAATTACTCTCACCTACATCCACCCACCACCTACTGCATGCCGTCCAGGAGGGGAAGAAAATAATGTTCACTTTGAAGTTTGGTCGATTTTCTTTTTACTGTTAAGACGCTTTCAATGAAATGGTTGGCTTCGCGCTGTTTGGTTTTTATCGCATTTTGCTGTTATGGGTGTTTTTGTGGTTGTTGTTGTTATTGTTGCTGTTGCTGCTGCTTTTTCTATTATTACAAACATTACATTATATGCTGATGTTGATGTTTCAACTCCAACGCAGAACTACTTGGTCGGCTATTTATGGACTAACGTTAGCCACCATCATCACATTGAAGCAGAGGTAAGGAGGATGAGCTGACGGAAGGGAAATATGAACTGGCTGACGGACACAAGAACCGACTGATTAAATTATTTGCCAGCACGAAAGGTGCTCCGTCTACTGCAATGCGTTGACGGCGATGACGATGACGATGATGGCGCTAACAGAAACGGCAACACAGGAGAGAACGAAGGGCTGCTTTTATTTGCCGACAAACAAATTCGCGGTAAACCAAGTGCTCTACATGTTGATGTTGTTGTTGAGGTGCGCTGTGGTTGGGTTAATTTTATACTAGTGCAGCAACTGGTGCTGACTTATTTTGACGCGGTATTACGTTATTAGCCGTACTTCTTTGTTGAAGGCCCGACTATTGCGCGCAGATAAATATTATAGTCTCGTATCAATTTCCACTATATTCAACGGCAACAAGAACAACAACAACAACTACAACGGCAGCAGCAATGATAACAACATAAATAACAACAATAGCAGTTACACCAGATAACACTAATTGCTTGGGCTCTATATAAGCTCCCTCACCCACTTCCTGTTCGCCTGCCATCTCTGATTGTTGGCTATCGCCGTTGGCTATTGTTACAACTTTATGACGACAATATAATTTGCTAAATTTTCCCTAGTAGCAATTTCAAATTAAACTTATGAATACTATAATATTCTAAAATAAAATTTAACTAAAATGACCAAAGTTTAGTAGTTAAATTATTAAATTTAGTTGTGGCCGCTTTTTTCGCAATTCTATGAATATTGTTAAACATTTAAAATTGTATTTAAAACCAAAGGTAGCACTCGCACCTTTGCAGGCGTTTAGTGCAGAAGATAGGACAAATGTCAGAATACAGTTTTGCTACGCTAATTTCCTTAGTTTTCTTAAATAATTCTGGTATTAATTTTAAGAAAAACCTTCCTCAAGCAACTGAATAAATCGTGAATAAAAACTTCGTAAATTGTCTTTTTCTTTTCAAAAAAAAGCCTGCCTTCTTTGTAATCCGAAATCACTGCAGAATAATTTCGCGTATGAATTAATAGAAATTTTAGACGTCAATATTGTCAACGTCTAAAATTTCTATTAATTCATACGCGAAATTATTCTGCAGTGACTTCGGAAGACAAAGAAAGCAGGAAGGAAATCTAGTAATGAATTTCTTTTTGAATAGATAAAGACAATTTACGACATTTTTATTCACGATTTATTCAGTTGCTTGAGGAAGTTTTTTTCTTAAAATTAATACCAGAATTATTTAAGAAAACTAAGGAAATCAGCGTAGCAAACTATATTCTAACATTTGTCCTATCTTCTGCACTAAACGCCTGCAAAGGTGCGGGTGCTACCTTTGCGAAAATCTGCAGTTTTTACGAGGTTTTAAATATAATTTTAAATGTTTAACAAGTTCATAGATTTGCGAAAAAGTGGCCTCATCCCGGTTTTTTATGTCATCATTAGGAGCTCAATCGAATTGTAGTTGTTGTGGTTTTGTTCGACCAGAAAAAAAAACGAAATGTTCATGGCACGGCATTAAAACCGGAACAAACCGCAGCATTAAATTTTGTGAAGAAATTATTACCTTTATCTTTGTCTTCTTAAGTATTATTTTGTCACATAATTTTAATATTGTTGCTGCTGCTGCCGCTCTTGTTATTGACCTTATGTATGTTTCCGACTGGCATTGTTTGTTAAGATGGCAGTTATCGACATTCAGTTGTGTTGGCGAACGTTTCTCTTCTTCTTCTTTGCTTTTTATACTGTTTAATTTTGTTATTTTTAAATTTTCGGCTCGTATTCCCTTTCATTCGAAATCAATTTTTAATCGAAAGCGATATTTCAAACATTCGTCTTAATGTCAAAATTAATTGTCATAGCTTTTAGACACCAAATAATTTTTATGAGGTGACAAATGACGGAGAAAAGAATGAGGAACAACAACGCAAAAAACAACAACAAAGAGACGACAACAAAATTTGCATACAAATAATTAGAATGATTTTATTACAAAACAAAAAGAGCAATAATCGATAATGATGACATTGCAACAAGAATTATAACATCATTAATGGATAAATTAACGATTACAGAAGGTCATAAAAGTTAATTAGTATTGACAGAATACGGCGAACGTTGTGTATTCATTTGAGAAATTGAGGATAAAGCGGTTTTATATTTAGAGTAAACAAATAATTGCGTTGTAGATATTTTGTAAGAACATTTATCGAAATGAATTTACAAGGAAAGTATAAAATCAATATAATTATAACACACTGAATTAATTTCAGAAGCGACAAATATTACTGCCTTCTATCTCTTTCCTCCGATTTATGTTTCCTAGCTTTTCTTTCCATCATTTTGATAAAGGCACAATAGAGAAATCCAAAAGGATTTCTTTGCAAGTTGCGTCACAATCTTTTAGATATATTTTTCTGCTATTTTTGATTTCCATTCTCCAAATTAGAAACGAACGCAAATGAAACACTTTAGAAGCAGATAATTCAAGAAACTAAATAAAATTAAAGTGCTAAATATTGCAATAAAAAAGTCTTGTAATATTTTTTACTGACAATATACTCACAACACTTAATGCAAACTTATGGTCACTGACGATTACTCACGATAACTTATAGCACTTTATGATCACAAATACTCCTTTATGATCACTCACAATCACACAATCAATCACTCACAATCACACACACATCAATCAGAATTACACTCGGTTATTAAAAATCACTAACGAATGTTTACTATCAGTCACAATCAATTAAGTCACTCAATATACTGTCACAATAATTTACAGACACTTGTGACGAAATCACGATCACTTAAGATTACTCACGGTCGTCTCACGACAACTAAAAACACGTACACTCACGATTACTCTAAATCGCTCGTGATGCAATAAAGAGGATTTTTTCATAATTATTCAATTTTAATCTCAACGAATTTTTCCTCATTTAATTAGATTTTATTAAGTTTCTTCACTTTATGACTCTTCCCGCTTTTACTACTACACCGCCTTTAGCCATTCTCTCTTCACTTTTATGAACCTTAAGTGTAAACACCTTAAATCGCCAGCCAGTCAAGGAATCGCATTCATACCATGCAGTTTTTCTCTTCCCTAACGCCAGCAATAAAAAAATGCACGAAACAAAATTAAGCAAAGCAATAAAATCCAATAAAAAAATTAAAAAAAAAAACATGAAAGCAGAGACGTGGCAAGTGTTTCGAAGTGTTGCAAGTCGGCGAGACTGTGATCGCACCTTCTTAAAAGCGCGATCTTCTTAACTAATTAATTAATTAAAAATTGTTTTCTTTGTTGTGGATGAGAAGTCTACTGGCCTAAGCTAACCGTCCATCTGTCTACTGTGTTGCGATACAAGGTATTCACGGAAACATCCGGAGTTTCATTGTGTGTACCGCGGAATTTTTTAGAGAAGTGTTGAGAAAAAGAAATAAGGACGGAACCAAGGTGGGCAAGATGGGAGGAAGAAGGGAAAGAGGGAAAAAAGTGGAGTGTTTCTGCAGCTATTGCTCGTTTTATTGCACGTCTGAGTTTCATCAAAGTGGCATAACTGGAGCAGCAGAAGAAGGAATGGTCTGGTAACTCTTGACTAACCCACCCCCGAGAGACCAACGAACACACGAATAGAACCAACTGATTGCTATTTCAATTCATTGCGATAAGTTCGTTTTACAAAATTTTTAACAGAAGTTTCAAGAGTGTATTAAAGGGGATCTTTTTTACTTTCTCCGTAGTGTTGTTTTCATTAAACGAGCGATAGACATGAAATAAATAAAATGCCCATCCACACCTTTCGAAGGAACTGAACCGTAAAACTTCCATAAGATTGTGTTGAGATGTTGCGAGTGATGTTTGCCAATTCATATAATATGGTTTTTTTGTTCTAATTACAAAACCACCGAGCAACGGAAAGTCTTAACTGTCGTTTCTTGCGAACAAATTTAAAAACAATTTGAGGAGTATAAATTATAAGTTTTATTTAAACCAGTAATACCTAATACATACGATAATTCATTCCACCTTTCCTTGTCCTCCGAGAAGGATAATTTTTATGCGTCCCAGAAATGAAATCTTATAAACAAAATTCATAAATTCAATCGAGCGAAGAAAAAAAATCATATTGAAATAAAAGAAGTCTTCACGAAAACAACACCCACAATAACAACAATCACAACCGCCAGCATAACAAAACTTCCGCTATAAGTTTTATTATCAAATTCATTTCAGAGAAAAAAAAACAAAAACATTTCTGTCTACTTCCGCCTACGCTCATGATCGAATCACGATCACATCCATCATCACAAAAAATATAAGTAAATAAATAAATAAAAAAATGTGAGGAAATGAAGACTAAAATCAGCAAATAACTTTATAGCTTTTCAGTTTAGTCAGTCAGTCATTAACTCAATTAAAAATTTGCCGGTTGTATGGCAAAAAAAAAACACGCTCTACGCCCTTTTAAAACGCTCCAGAACTTCCCAGTAAAAATCGAATGCGATAGCAACAATCACACCAACAACAGCAGTATTCAACAATTTAACGGATGTAATTAAAATTCTGTGCAATGTCTGCAACAGCAAAAACAATAATAATAATCATTATTATTACTACTACTACTACTACTACTACTACTACTACTACTACTACTACTACGACTACTATTACTACTGCTACTATTACTATTACAACAATAATTATCATCAATCTACGTATCAGAACAAGAAATTATGAATGAAACCACCCACGACGTCTCCGTTTTAATTCACATGAAAATAGTAAATAGCAAATCGACAACAAAAATAACAAAATTAACAACATCAAATATTTTTCAAAAAAGGATTGAAAAAAGAAATACATATACTAAGACACAGTGGTTAAAAATTACTTATGAATAAGAGAAACATGATAATACACTGTAAGATCATTAATATTTTATTAAAAAGAAATTCGTAATTCTCTGGAAATCTACGAGTACAAACAAATCAAAGAGTTGTAAGTTTTTTAATTTACAAAATAATACAAAAGTTCATTACTCTGTGAATTAATAAAATACTTAAGAATTTGCGGGATGGAATCATTACAGAAGACTGAAGGTCCATTCTATGATGTTTGTTGCTTTTAGTGTTCATACCAAGATTCCATCCGTCTCATAATTCTGGTGTTAATTCAATGACTTGGTGTCCATTCTATAGCATTATATAGCATGATTTCTGACGGGTCTTTATGATTGCTGATGATGCCAATCTACTATTTCTGTTAATCATGGTTCACGTCATGATCCATGTTGTTCATTCTATGATTTCTTCGAAGTACATAAACACAGCAATAACACATTCCCGTGTTCGCTTTAGCAACTCTATCATCGTTCGAAAAAAAATAAACTCGCCAAAATATTTGCATATTTCTATTGACAATAATAGGTTGAACTGCTGATTACGAAACCGGTAAGTATTGGCGAGGAGTTTAAAAAATATGTTTATCAAAAGGAAATATATGCCCACTGTTCGTGGCAATCTCGGATCTAAAACAAAAAAAATTGTAACATAAAATCAAGCAACAATATCTGCAGCAACATCAACGAAACAATGGCGTATTTTATTTACATCCCACGGCCTAGAACGACCTTAATTCTGTCGGTTTCGCAGCGTCATCACCATCGTACATCGCATGGCAGTACTCACGAGATAAAGGTTAATTCAGCAACTGTGAAACTGTCTCTACTACATATCTGCCTCTAGCAACCAACAATGCTCTATGCAATGAATAGTGAGTGGGTGTTTGTTGGTGTGTGAGTGTGCGGGTGGCTTGTGTGGTTTGAATGTAGATTTTGTTATTGAACCATCAAAACATTTTTCTTTGAAAAATTTCTCAAATATGGAATGTTTACTTCCGAACCGGATACTTATTTAAATGAATGAATGAATGTGTAGACCGACACGTACACGCACACCATGTACTTGTACACGCACATCCATAGCACACTGTGTCACTGTGATCACTTTTGGGTATCGACAGAAATTCGGACTTTCTGATAGAACAAGATTTGACTGACGTTATGAACTGAATTTATTCTGTTTCTGGCAAGTTGTTGTTGTATTGTAATATTTATTGTTGCTAGAGCTATTACTTGCCACTGGATTACGAGCCAATAGAAAGGGGACTGGTCGAAGAAACCGCAGCAAAGCAATATTATTGATTCGATGGCGACGATAGGGTTTTCATGCTAAGGATTGTTGTTGTGGATGAATCATGGGTGGAAAGAGTTTAAAAAAATCAGTATGCTTCTAATTGTCAATTCCGTCCAAGCTGAATCGAAGAATTTAAATTGAAGTGAGAAGTATTTTATTTTAATATGGATTTTTATTCTAAATTTGCAAAATATTTTCAAATTCATTCTTAATATTTTCTTAAAATCTTTTCTATTATCGAATAGATTTTTGTGCAAAAATTTTGGAAGATATTTTTGTTTTAATAAATTTACAATTCTTACATTTCTTTGTTTTATATTTTTTTTTGTAGTGAGAAAATAATTCTTGGTAACGTGCTAAAGAATTTTTGTAAAAACCGAGAAGAAACCAATTCGACAAAATATAGTTGTAGAACCATAGGCAACCAGTGGGATTATTTTCTGAGAAATTCTTAAATAATCTGGGAATGTGTGTGTATTGCATTCACTCATTGAGATAACGGAATCGTACACGCATTTCAAGGCATTTCAGTGCTTTCGGACGGATGAAAAATGTGTATATTTTTAACGATAATTCTTTTTACCGAGTTAACCGACTTTTTTATTTATTATTATAAAAAACTTCATAAAATATAAAAACATTTATATTTAATACAAAAAAAGATTTTAAAAAATTGGAGAAAAACTTAAAATTAAATAAATTAAAAGCAAAATAAGGAGATTAGAATAAAAACATAAATTTAAATCTATAAATGAAACAGAATGATATAAATTAAAAAAATCTTATAATAATAATAAACTAGAGTAAAAAAATTTAAACTCAAGAAAGACAAAGCAAACAGAATTAAATAAATATTTCTTGAAACAATGGCAAAAACAGGAGTAATTTATTAAAATAACTAATATGGCAACAAACTTATCGCTACGCATCGAATAAATAGCTTATGGCAAAACATAACTAGTAAGAACGTCATCTTCGGCCTGGCCGAAGCTTATATATCCTATTCACGAATCTCTTGATAACAAAGTTCAAATAAAATGTCGGCGGGTTATATAAAAATATATTATACATTTATATTTAAATTATTATATTTACATTTATTACCAGCCTGTGATGACAGAGAACATCCGTATCAAATTTCATGCTTTATTTGTTCTTTTCAACGCTCATTTTTTGTGAAACAGTTCCAATTGAATTCGCCTGTACGAATTTTGTCTCTAGTGGGCGGACCACGCCCATTTTTTGGATTATATTTTCAAACGAGGTAGTATACTCGGATACACAATTTCACCTTTAAGTTCGTACTCGGAGCCGAGAAATTGAGCCCTAAACACGATTTAAATCACATTAAATATCAAAAGTAGGCGTGGAAGCTGTCCTATTTCGCTCATTTTCAATACCAGCCAGTCTATCCTAAAACGAAATATTTATACCAAATTTCATGGTCATAACTTCATTCATTCTCTTGTAATCGTGATTTCCACTGGCAGACAGACAGACAGACGGACGGACAAGACAGGGCTAATCGACTCAGGGCTTCATTCCGAGCCAGAATATATATACTATTCTATATCTATTATAGCTCCTTCACTGCGTTACAAACTTAGTATCAACGTTAATATATCCTTTTTCCCTTTTTAAGGGGGATAGGGTATAAAAAGCGCTCCGCAATCATAAGATGGTGCTGATTCTTATATATCGGGCAACATTCATCTGATTGTATAGAATGCAAAATTCCAAATTGCTTTCTTTTTTTATTATATTATTAAAATATAATTTAAACTATGTATATGATAAAATATTTTTAAGAATTTATTGTCTTATATACTTTAAAAAAGTGTCCCTCATACATAAATAAACATATATTGTATATTTTATTGTTTTCTTAAAGAATTTAAATTTTCTGTCAGAAAGAAGAGCAAAACAAGAAAATAATAGTTAATTATGAATCAAAGCTAAAAAAAATTAATAAAATGATGCTGAAATCAAGTGAAAGCTGATAAATTGAATAAGAATGCAAACACAAACAATCATTTGTTCAGTTCTCGATCATCCTCAAAAAAAATTCGAAACGAAAGGGGCTTTGGCATTGAATTGGCTTAACAAAAGCAGTTGATTTCGATTAACCGAAAAAATCTGTCGTCATTTAATGACATCTTTTTATAATACACAGAAAGAAATAACGAACAAAGTGAAATAGAAATTCCTAACAAGAATAATGCGAGCCAATTGGTCGCCATATTGACCAGTTTGCTGTGTCGTGTAGCGTTGTGTCGTCGTGTTTGCTGTTGTACAAGTCTAAATTAATGGCAATATATATCGTATAAATTAATTAACAAATCGCAAAAAATGTTATATACAAAGTATTTATTAAGAGGCGATGCGATTTGTGAATGTTTTTGTGGAGAATTTATTTAACGAATGCTAAAGCGAACAAATTTTCAAAAATGAAAAGAAATATTTTTATCCTTTCATACAGGTTTTCGACTGGAAAATATTTTTTTTATTGTAAATACGATAATTAATCTAAAGCTGAAGAATTAAAATTTAAAAGCTTTAAATTATTAAAATTGAGAAATAATTAAAATTTTTTAAATTTAAAATATTAAAAAACGGAAATATTAAATTTAATATTTAATTATGCATAAAATATGTAGCGTCTTTAAAATATTCATTCATAAATAAATCGAGAAATTTAATTTGAATTATTTACGACTTTTGTATTGGTTAACTTAACATCTAAAATTCTAGACAAATAAATATAAAAAAAAACAGACAAAGTGTGGGCCTCAAAAAATATAATAAATAAATAATAATAAAAACAAATAAATTAAAAAAACATGAAATTCAAAGAAAAAACTTAGTTAATAAATAAATCAAGTAAAGATATATTACACAACATTATGTGGTTGTCGCTGTAGTTTTTATTTTAATTTATTTAAAATTTTTTCTCATAAAAATTCATTTTCAGTAAAACAGTTAAATACACAAAAAATCAGTGTGATTCATAACTACGAACAAACAAGAATTAATTTCCAATAAAAATAATTTGCATACGAATTCTTTAGACGGTTTAACCGGTTTTACTTTATCCACAAATTCCTCAGTCTGTGGTTAAAATCGAGAAATCAAAATAAATGAATACATAAACAAAACGAAACGTCCGCTCGTTGAAAAGAGTGACGGTGGCGGTTGCGGTGGTGGCAGCAGCGTCAACGGCGACTAACTTGGGAAACCACAAACAAAAGCAAAAACAATGAAAGAAATGGTATGAAAAAGACCTGCTCTCTCAGGGTAACGACTAAATTACAATCAATACTAATCAATTCTGTTAATTTCCAGTGAAATATTATACAGGGTGCAACACATAAATAGCTATAAGTTATCAGGAAAGCTAGTGCTGCCCAAAGGAAGCATTCTTCAGGAAGCATTTATAACAATTCACAGAATTTTTATGGCAGGAATATACAGAAAACTTTTTCATTACGAAAACTTTAATTTTTTGGTAAAACTCAATTAAAGTTGTTATCTGACAAATTTTCGTTACAAAACTTTTACCTTTGCCTATATATTCTCAGTAACTCATTGCTCTATTAGCCTTATTTATGGGAAATATTATTGTAAATCCCTTAAAGTATCACACTTACAATTTGTATTGTTTTCTTTCTTCAAAAATTTCTTCTCACATTACAAAACAGAAGTTTAATCGTTATATCCATACGATATTTTTATGTTGACTAAGCTTTTTCATTATGAGCATCCGTTGCCGTTATGCAGAATACCCAGTATGGAAAATATAATCTTTTGAAGAGGACACAATATTGTCATTATTGAGCTGGTATATGAGATTGAAATTACTTTTTTAACGAACACGGACTTGTTGATATTCCTAAGTCTCGAATCGACTTTGGTGTTTATAAATAGTGAGGTTTTGCAAAATAATTAAATGAATTAAAAACATTTATAAATTAATAACACCACATAAAAATATTGTGAATAAACTGAAACAATATTTCATGAATATCAAAATGTTGCGATAAGTATATAATTATTATTAATAATATATGGCAACAAATAATGAATCTACAATTATAATTGTATTATATAATTGCATTAATTAGATATTATTATTAGAACTTATTCATCAATTATTCAGTCATATTATAATAAACAAATTCTGAAAAAAATAAATAATTTAAGAACGTAAGGAATTGAAAAGAAATATTGAAGATAAAAAATTATTGAAACAATTAAAAAGGAAAATAATACAAAAATAGTAAATTAATTAAATGAATAGCAAACAAATCATACGAGGAATAAGTTAAACAAACATATAAATAAATAATATAAATATCTAATATAAACAATAAAAATAAAACTATAAATCTGTTTTGAAATATGTTTCAGATAAATAAAAAATAATATAGAAATATAAAAGTATATATCAAAGCTATTAAAAGAAGAACATAAAAATACGATAATTAATTACACAAAATTGTAATCAAATAAAACTATGTTATTAAAAACGTGGTATTAATTTAGTGAATTATTAAATCGTTAAAATATTATTAAATTATTATGACAGATTAAATAAATTATAACGAAATAAAATAAATGCAGTAAACTATTATAACTATTATAGTAAGGTAAATCATTAAGAAAGCTATGGAATATTATGAATTATACAAATTATTAAATTAGCTTTTCAATTAAAGTATTGATAAATACAAATCCTCCACCGATCTCCTTCCAAAATTAGTAAATTCTTATTTATGCGAGAATGTAAACAAAATTAAGGACAAACGCGGCAAGGATATGTAATATTTCTTATTTTAAACGTAAGCTCGTACGTAACATAAACGTATTTCTTGTTGAAACGTAATTTAAATTTTAAACTTGTGTTAAAATCTGAGAAATTTAATTACAAATATGAGATATATAGACACACGCAGACAGAGAGAAAGGCAGAGAGACAGACAGATGGCAGGGCAGGACGGACATGGATGAATCGACGCAGGTGATTTTGAGGAAGAATACATATAGTAATTTATGTGTTATAAATGTCGACTTTTAAGATATTGCTTTTTATTTAGTTATTACATATTGTTTCTTTAATTATTACTGGCGTAAATATTGTCAGTATCATCATAAAAAATGCTTTAATCGATTGATAATAAAATCGCAAAACGAAACGAAACGGAATATATATAAGAAATAAAAATAGCAAAACAATAACAATGATTTTAAAGAACAATAGAGTAAGATAATTAAAAGTTGGTGAGGCAGAAAAAGTCAGAAGACACCACTTTTTCCCATTTTAACGAATCCTTTTTTTTGTTCTTCGAAATGGTAAGTGTCAAGAAATTTAAGAAATATTTGATGGTCGATGGTCGATCAGTATAGCCCATCTAATCCAAGTAGACTTCAAACCAAGGTCTGTGTATCGAGCAGCTCGCAAAAGAGAGTATTGATTTCCTTCTGAACGTCACCCTCACTTCCGCTTTACTGTACGTTAAGTGTGTTTAATCCGTGTGTAAGCCGCTGCTTATAATGAAAAACGAACGTAAACTCAAACAAGTGAGTGATTCGTCGTCGCAAGTGCGAACATTACATGTGATTAATTAGTCGGCCGATTGGTCAATCGGCAGGTCGGTTGGTAGTTTGAAGACAGTGCTCGCAATAGAAAAATAAGGTTGCGTTTTCAATGTTTTAGGGTGGGTCGGTTTGTCTCAAGTTAAGCAATACGGTTTTCATTTGATACTAGTACAGAAAATATTAGCAGAAAGAAGAAGAAACACTTTTCTTACCGACCGACTTGAATAACATTTACAATGCAGATTTTTACACCCTTCGTAACAAATACGATGATGATGATCATGACGATGATTACGATAACAATGCTGCTTATGAGGGCACGTGCACCTCATTATTTCACTTCAAATAAATTCCATAAATAGCAAGGCTATAGAGTAGAGTAGAGACCATAAAGTAGTAGACCATGGAGAGACTTTCATACGGTTTTAGTGGCATTTGTTGTCGTTGTTGTTGTTGTTACTGCTATTGACGTTAATGGCACCATACACACCTCATACAGATGGACGATGTTGTGATTTGTGACTCCTTCTGTTTGATTCTGGATTGATTGCGCAGAATTTTATCATTGTTTTGTTTAATAGCCTTCCATTTAATTTGAAGTGAAATGAAAATAAAAATAGGCAATAATATTGATACCGTATTGTTAACTCATAAAACTAGATAATATAATGGACCTCGGTTCTAATTTACTGTAAATGTATTTACATGTGATGTAAAATAAAACAGACCGCACGTATGGTGTTTAAGCAAAGGACACGAGTAACCGAAATAAAACCAAACCAAAATTGAGGAAAACCTAATTCCGACCGTCAGGAATGAGGTCGATCTAAAATCTGGAACTTTTGAAAGAGAAAACAGAATGGTAAGGCAAAGCCAAGAAAAAGACGAAGGCTGAGACAAACGAAACTGAGACAAAGATGAAAATGGATAGAAAGACAAAGACAGAGACAAAGGCAAAGAGAAGGACAAATATAAAGAAATTTCATGGCTTGAGCTTTTCAAATATGAGATATTACTTTTAATTTTTTGGATGCTTTTTTTCTGTGAACTATAGGTGGTTGGTCCTTAAAAAGTTATTTCTATTGCCCGCTGTCATTCGTACATCTTTCTTTCCTACCTTCCCTCTCCTATTCTCTATATCTTTCCTATTCTCTTCCCCTTCTTCCCTTGCTCCTTCCTCATTCCATTCGTTCTTTCTTCCACCTTCCTACTTCCATTTTTCTTTTATTTTTCCGTTCCTTGATTTCTGGCCTCGCCTTCCTTTCGCTATTTCGTTCTTAACACCACTATATTACCGTAGTTTCTCTCATATTTACTTTCTGTGTATCATCATCATCATCATCATCATCATCATCACCTTCGAATCTCAATTACTTTCTATCTTTATTATTGCACAATGTTGATGAAAATGTTGAAAGTTTTAGTCATTCTTATTGTTGTTTTATTGATCCTGATGCTGGCGATGATGATGTTAATCGCATTTCTACGAATGAATATTGTTTTTAACCCAGTCTACAAAAGACAATGTCGTTGATGGTGGTCTGTTAAAGTGCTGAAAATTTGAATTTTATTAAACTCTCAAAGAAAGTTGTTTGATGAGGCTGCTTTAGTTATTTTGGTTTCTTTTTTTTCATCTGTTCGATCTGTTTTATCTTTTCCGTTATTCCCTGAGGGAGAAATTTCCCTTCTTTGTTGTTATGCCGCAAAAACCAATTCAGTTTAAAAAGAAATTTTTATAGTTTTCCAATTTAGAAAGTATTTTCAATTGCTCGTGAAAGTATTTTTTCCCACGGTAAAAGATGATATACGGAAAAAGTGAGCAGAAAAGAAAGGTATGGTAGAGCGGAGTAACAAAACAATGTAGGTGTACCAAATCATTGTAGATAAAACATCATTTCGCTTTTCATTTGCATTATTATGCTTACACGTGCTGAGTTTCTAACAGCTATTAAAATTGGCAAATAGATTCATTCGTATTTTATTTCAGCATAAACATCGTTGTATCATCAATTGGACCACAAAAAAATTGAAGAAATTATTTGCCAGTTTATATAAAATAGAAAGAAGTTCTTGAATGATTGTTAACTACTTCTTACGTCTGCTATTTCTCTATTTCTCTGGTGAGTAAGAGATCTTTCGACAGATTTTCGGTTTTTCCCTGCATCGTCAGTGTCGTAGTGCCTCGGGCATACCTTCAGCTACGTGCTAAAGTTCCGGTACACTAAAGTGTTTCGAGGAATGCAAATTTTTAACAACCTTTGGCCTTTACATCACAGGGCACAATACAGAAGTGACACCAACAACAACAACAACAACAACAACAGAGGCAACAATGTACTACATTCCAAAATACGATTGACTTCTCATCATTGACAATCACGTCAACCAACCTTACGAACGGAGACCAACCAACTAACAAACGAGCAGTAGAGGTCAGTGATATGGTAAAAACGAGCAATAATAATAATAACAACAATAACAATAACAATAAAGAGCGGACGGAAAGCAAAAACTGCTGATACTGCTGCGGTTTCTGACGCTTCTGCTGAAAATAAAGAGATAAAAAAGGATTACGAATGACTTACGTAAGATCAAAGGAACAACGAACCAACGAACCAACGAACCAACGAACCGAACAAACGAAAAGAACTAACAAATAGAAGAAATCCGTAGAAAAGGGTGAATTAGAGGAAAAAGTTCCATGCAAGCAGGATTGAATGTGTGTAGGAATGTGTGTAGGAACAAACGTCTCAAAATACATAAAAGAAGTGAAAGGGTCACTAAAGGAAGAGAGAGAGAGAGAGAGTAGAGAGAAAGAACAGAGAGTGAAAAAAGACAAAGAGGATAATGGATTAAAAAGATTCATATTCATTGTTTGGATATCGTCAAAGGGAGGCGGGACTGATTATCAACGCCTGAAAACAATGTAAAGCGCTCTGTTCATACGATTCTCGTACATCGAAAGGTTCTCGACATTCAGTCTGTCTAATGTCCTCTTGCCGTCTTCAGCATCGTTGCCATTGCGTCGTTATTATTATCGTCATCGTTGTCATTCTCACCGTCATCAGTGTTGTCTCGAATTGTTGGAGGGAGTTGATTGGCGCAAGTATTTTTCAAGATGACTGAACAATTTTTGTCTGCAATTCCCCGCAAAATTGTTGGAATTCACATTCGACTTAAGCCACCTTTCTTCTGCCCTCTGCCACATGATGAACGGATTAGCATTCGCATAGATTTTGATACGTTTGCAGCATACCATGCTACTTTGATGCCACAGACGGCGGCAACGAGCAGTAGAAAACCGTAACGCAGACAAAAAAGCTTCCCACAGAGTTCAATTTCTTCTTTCTTTTGTTTTTGTTTTTGAATGATGGGAACTTACGAAGGTAGAGAACAACGATCGTTGTCAAAAATTTTATCGCTTGATTTAATTTTAATTTGGAGAATAATTTGCAAAGAGGCCGCAATTTCTTTTTTTTCGAAAAGGGATGAGAAAGAGTGGATGCACTGGATGGGAAGGCAATAAGCCGCGACAGTGGGACGGATCCTTCAATTTAATTCGAACGACTGATAAATCAAAAAATCTATTATATAGAATAAACCCTCGTCCGCGTTGTGAAAATATTTTCCCGGGAATTATTAACTTTGAATTTTGTAAGCCCACCCTTAAGGACGATTTTGATGACATTATTTCATTTCAGTGCCGTTTGTGATTCATCCCATTCATTTCTGTCTTTTTTATTTAGTGTTTACTGTCTCCCTATCACTTTTTCTCTCCGCCCCTTTATTTTTCTATCTGCGGCGGAAGTGAGTAATAACGTGAAAACATTTCTTTCCTCGAAACCACTACCCACACAATTTTTTTCGTAATCGTAAATGAATCACTTGCAGTGTATTTCATCAAACCAAAACCAAAGGCACAAAAATAACATAAAATTCCTGAAAAAGAGGCTCCTGTTCGATTGTCCATAATTGAGTCAAGAACTAAGTGAACGCAGCCAAAATACTGGCGCGCATTAGTATCGTGACGCAACAGCAGGAATAACAGCATCATCCGCAGCAGAAACTAAAACAAATTCGTGCATAAGAATCAAAAATAACAACAATAAAGCATTAAGCTACAACTGAAAGTAAGAAGAGAAAGCAAGAGTCAGAGCTAGCGAAACAGAGACAGAGCTAGAGACTGGAAAAAAACAGAGTGACAGCTATACAAAATGAGACTGTATGCAGTTGATCGCACGATCATTCGTAGCCAAATCACGTGAGAAACTCATGCAGCATGCTTCTTTCTGCTGCTGCCGCAAGAATAAAGCAGCGCCTGTAGACGCAGTAGCAGCAGAAACACAAGACTCAGAAATGAAAAAATATCGTGTGCATCGCGTAGCACCGCTTGTTTAAAGAGATGAAATGAATGGTGGCAAAAAGAGTTTAAAGTGGAGTTACCACATTCCAGAGCAAATGAAATGCAGCAACAGGAGTAGAAATAGCAATAGCGCAACAACAACGCCCGTGGTCGAAGCAACAAAGTAACAAGGTAATAAATTAAAAGAGCGGCAAAACAAGTTACAGCGTAAAACGTGGAAAATAAGCGATTAAGGTCGATAAAGTTCAACAAAAGATTGAGAGCGTACGAATGACGTTGGATAAAACCCCAGCAGGAAATTGAATTGAATTTAAGCAAAACGATTTTACAAATTTTAGAAAATCTATAATTGAGAAATGAAAAAGAATTGTAGCTTCAAATAAAATCAGAACTTTTATCTTTAACGGTTTTATGAGTCACCAGAACATTTATAAACGTAACATCGATAAATATCAAAGAATATGAATTTATTAGAAAGAGAGATTTAAAGAGTCTAAAAAGGTTTAAATCTAAAACAAATTCCGTTAAAATTCTTAATGCGATACAAATGTGATACAGCAAACGATTTATAGAAATAGACAATTCAGAATTCACTTCTTGTGTTGTTGTGTTCAGCGGTGTGAAGTTAGCATCCGGCGAATTCAACTACTGTTTTAAAGCTCTGTGTCTTGTGACACGGCGAAAATATCACAGTTTCAAAAGCTAAAGAGAAAGCACGTGCACTAACCCAATTTTGTTACTATGCAATAGAGTAGTAATCAAAGTACAAGGGTAAATCCAAAAATTAGTAACGGATTTTTTATACAAATTAAAAAAATTTACCACAAAAATTACACTTCAACTCAATCTTCAATCATATCACTTCGTGAGTGTGGATATATGGAAGTTTGAGTGATTAAGTTGTCATAACAAGCACTAAAACAACAATTCTTTGCGATGAGGATCCACTTATTGTTTATGAGAATGATGCTGATGATGATGATGGTGCTTTGCCATTTAAACGATGGTTGTGATTATAATGACATTTGGCGATTCTGTTACTTTATAAAATGTAACGAAATTAACGCACCGAAAAAAAAAGAAGAAATAAAAATAGTTCCTTCGATTTGAAGAGCGAGGTGCGCCTGATAAATCCATTCAAATTCATTCCGTTTTGAAGTCGGTAGATATTTAGTTGTTATTGCTTGCCGTGGCTCTAGTTTTTAAAATTTGTTGTTGTCCTTCGGTTTCACTCAGAAATAAGCACGCTGCACAAATTTAGGGGAGAAGCAATTAAAGTGATCGCTATCGCACTTTGGAAAATTCTTGTCATAAAAAGACTGTAAATATTGAACACCCTTACTCCCACGGAACACCTAGCGATTCTTATTATAGTTTATCAATCTAAAAGTCATTCAAATAATAAAGGTCTTAACTGTAGGGAAGAAGGAAGAGACGGGGAATGAGAGAGAGAGAGAAAAAAAAAAGAAAGAAAGAGACAGAGAAAGAAAGAAGGACACATAGGGTATGTAATTATTGGCTTTCGACTCTTCTTGCTCCAATCACGCAACTATCCAATCGTCTCACGGGATCATCTCACAGATCACGGGACGGTTAAGACAGAAAGGAAGAGGAGAAAGAGGGACCAACAAAGCGACATATTTATTTCTGTAGTGGTATTAAATTTGCACACATGTAAACATATCATATATACTGACTAGTATTCTATTGCGCGTGGTAGGAATCATTGCCAACGCATGCAATAAAGAACAAAAGCAATCACTATCAACACCACCACTAACGCCATTACAACAACAATAACATCAGCAGCAAATGCACCAACAACGAGAAAAAGAACAACAGGGTCATGCATATGTGAAACGCATTCCTTCTATAAAGAAGAGCGACAAATGAGGAAGAAAAGGAGCTATGAATTCCTTTTTAAATTAATTTTTCCACTATACTCCTTTGCTATCCTATCGATAATCAGAGAGAGAGGGAGAGAGTGAGAGAAAGAGACGAAAAGATATAGCGAATAGAGTCGTGATCTATTAGCGGAGAGAGAGAGAGAAACAGAGATGTTTAAAAGACACACGGACTAAACAATAAACCGCTTCGTGAAACTGGTCCGCGAAATTGCAATAACGACGTTAACAATAACAATATTAGCGCTGAATTCCTGTCGGTACGGTTTTTCCAGCATTGTTCATCCTTGAATTTGCTACTGCGACTGCTGCTGATGTTGTTGGTGTTATTATTATTATTATTATTATTATTATTATTGATTGTGTTAATGTTGCTTTAGTTTTTGGTTCTCTTGCAGGATTGTTTTTGCTTTACTGTATAAGTTCTTTTATTAATTTCGACGAGTATTTAAAATAAACTTATTCTTCTCCTAGGAACGAATTAACTTCTGTGTCCATTTCGCTGATTTTGTGGAGATTTAATTAATTATTCTGCTATAGAATTATTTGTTAATATACGTTTCGTTCTCTGCTGCATAAGACCAAGCTGTTACGCTTCTTGAGGACATAAGCATATTAATTGCTTGAAATGGCACGAATGGATTAATGAACTAATGAACTAATTTATTTAGAAATTGACCGTTCCAGACAGTTTGAAGAGTTCTAAAATCGCTTATATTTTTGTAACACGGTATTAAATATTTTAGATTTTTTCTGATCCCCTTTTTCAAACTTTGGTATTTTGTTACTTTCTTTTCCTAACATGATTCAAGTTCCTAACATGAATCGTTCTTCTATTAAGCACATCTTTTAATTAAATTATAAAAAATTTTTCGAAACTAAACCTGTTTTTTTCCAAAAATCTTTGACATTCTTGAATTTATTAAAAACTAAATACTTTTCATTCTTCAAGCATTTAATACCCATTTTCTTCTTCTTCTTCGTCTTCAAAAGAGTTTTAGTCTATTTAAAAGAAGAATTACTATTAAATTTGTTCACAAGAACTTTAATTTTAATAAAATGAAATAATTTTCAATGCTTTTCAACATAAAGGATCCTCACTATATTTGAATTCGAACTTCGAACCATTCGAAGAATTAGTAGTATAAAATTTCGTCCTAAACAAAATGTTTGGAAATCGAAAAGAATGCTTCTCAAATGCAAACGAGTGCCATTCTCGTTAGAATCATATGTTGGTTGTAAAAGAGCGTCATACTTATACTCGCTTCGATCGATTTCGTGAAATCGAAATTACCGTGAAGATCGAGCAAAAAGCTGAATCGAACTGAATATTGAAATATCAGGATTATTTATCGTATATGGAAGGATACTTGTGATATTATATCGACATTATCATTATTATTATTATTATTGATGTTGTTAGTGTTGTGGAGAATTCGACTAAAATTAAACATAAAAATTTGCAAGTTCCAGAAACTTCTTCCTTTTCCCTTTTCTTTTTGTCACCATCAACTTCATCCTCGATATAACTGAACTGTATTTGACCGTTATCGGTCAATGTACAATGCATTACCAGTTAGTAACTTCCTTTAGTTTTATTTGTGAGAAACAAAATATTTGCCGCAGAAGAATGAAATTAGCATCGTGATCACAACGACAACATCGATGCATCGACACATAAGAATACGAACAACAACAACACAATAAGCGAACAGGAACTAACCAGTCGATCGAAGAGTATATACGAGATGAGGAAACCGACGAGTGCTAAGTAGCATTGAAAAAAACAACAACACCAGGATAGCAATAGCAACACCGCATCAATGTCATCAACAAACTGTAGAAAACCGCAAAACTACAAACTATACAAACAATAAAAACAACAATAACACCAGAGAACTAACAAAAAAAAATTAACCGATACCAGGATTCTTTGGCAGCAACAATATGATAGTCATGTATTTGGAAATAAAAACAAACAATAAAATGAAGTATTTATATATTATATTAATAAACAAAAAATCACAAAAACCGGCACGTAATGAAAAAATGAACTGTGGGCCAAGTAAACAACTTATTGCAAAAAGAATTTCCAACGTATTCATTGCTATGCTGCGACAATATCTAAATAGCAGTAATAACAGCTATAACAACAACAACAACAATACCATTAACAACAACAACTATAGGAACAGTCACAGCAATGGCAATATTAATCATCATAAAGAACAACCAACAACACTCGCATAGTTTACGAGATTTATATCTGGATCTTAACAAAAACAAAAGCGAATGGAAAATGCAAAAACAACAAACATGACATAAATGACGAAAATTAATACAAATTCAATTCGATTGAAGGAAAATTCCTTAACCCTCTTTTACACTTTTGAAACACATCCTCAAAATTTAAGAGGAGGCAAAACACACAGAAGAGAAAGTTGTCATTGATGAAGGAAATAAATTGCTGGAGAATAGTAGAGTACGAGTAGGTTGGCCAATGGAAACAACGATCTAAATAAAAATCTTTTAGACAAAAATGTAAGTGAAATTGAAAAAAAACTTAAAAGCCACAAAATTTTTTAAAGGAGGAAACGTTCTCGTACGAAATAAAATAATGATGTTAAATAATGTAAAGATTCAATTAAAATGAGATAATTTGCTCATGATGCATCCGATTTTTGTTGGATCTTCTTCACTTACTTTCGGTTTTTGATGGTAAACAGAAACAAATTTTTGAAACAACCAAGGATTGACGAGAGGCAAAAGCGTAAAGGAATAATGTTTTCAATACTGGAAAGCTTCAAAATATTTCGCTTATTACTCACAAATTTCGTTTCAAGTTAATTCCGAGTTCCAAGTTATCTTCTGACAATTCATACTAGAAAGATGAGAATGTCCTTTCCAAATGATTTTGAAAGCACAAACAATTGTAAAGCGCCCTTAAAATTCTAACAGAAAATTCCTATATTTACCACTTTCAGCGCTAATTCCTTCCAAATATAAAAAACTGTTTAATTTAAAATAATTATGATTTATTATTTGTTAAAAAGTATCCCTTTGTAAATGCTCTTGTTATTATGAATAAAATTCGAAAATAGAATAAACAATATTAATTCAAATTTTTTATTCATGTGCCGCTTTAATCGGAGGAACGTGTTTAGGGTTAAAGCGCTTGCAATCACGATTGCGCACGACTCTTGGGAACATGTGCTCGCTCCGGTGTTAGCGCGAGCAATTTCAATGAGTATTCAAGGTGACTTAACAGCCAAAGAGAAAAGTAGTCAAGAAACAGTGGCATCAACATCGCATTGTCGAACATCATCCTACGCTGACCAATCGGCGATAAACAAGCAAAACAATCCGAAAAGTAACAGTAACAAAAATTCTTGATGTTATTGTTGTTGTTCTTCTTCTTCGTTTCGTGATGCTGCACTTGTTATTGTTAGCGCATTCTATTCCCAGGAATTTTAAAGATTTATTTGTTTTAGCTCTCTCGCTGGGCTTCTCTCTCTTCGTCTTACCCGCTCTCTTACTAAATTTTTCTCAGAGGTTTATTGTTATTATTGCAACAATGGTAATATTTCCATGGGCTTGTTATTGCTATGTACGATACGTGAGCGAAGCAACCAACTTATCCAGCCAAACCAACCAACCAACCAACCGAACTATTCAAACTAGCCAAATAAAACAAACCAATCAAATCAACCAACCCAAGCGAACCAACTCAGTTAACAAAACCAACCAAACCAGACAAATCAACTAAACGAAACAAATGTAAATCGACCAAACCAATCAATCCAAATGAACCAACTAAAGCCATCAAACCAATAAAATCGTTCAAGTCAGTTAACAAACCAAACCAACCAAATCGACCAGCCCGATCAGACCAAATTAACCAACGAAACCAATCAACCCAATCAAATCAACCAAATCAAACAAACCAACTAGATCAACCATATCAAACAACTCAAACAACTAAATCAGCTAATTTGACGTGAGGTAAAAATTGCGAAATTTATTTTTGGCGTCGAATGAAGACTGATCATGACAACACCAAAGACAGCAATACCGGCAACAGCAACAGCAACGAGAATAATAATAATAATCATAACAACAATACCAACCAACCTGGTTAAGTGTAAACTCACTCCTAACTGGTTTTTCCAGCAGCGATGAAAATAAAATGGAGAAGCTTAGGACGAACGAAACTGCACGAGAAAAGATGTGGAAGAGTTAGTAGTAAATGGAAGAAGCAAAACCTCCGTTTGGTTAGCATCTTTGGTATGCGAAGAATGTGCAGACCGCAACCAACCAACCATAAGTAAAAACAGAAAAAACCAACAGCAACAAAACGGACTTCAAAGATAACAAGAAGACGGGAGAGGAAGAAGAAGAAGAAGCAGAAGAAGAAGTAGAAAGAGAAACGGAGCAAATCATAGCATTTTGGCGATTTTTAATTGAACCGCAAACGATCGCGCATCACAAGTGCAAATCGGGCAAAAACTATTCACAAAAGCTGGCAACATTGTATGCTAGTGACATATTGTCCCGAGCAGTTCTTTAGAAGTGCGCATTCTATTTGGAGACAATGGATTCCATAGGAAGGAGTCCGCGTTAGAATGGAATTCTGTTTTTATTGAGGTTACTCAGATTAAAATCAGTTTAATTAGAGCTTTTGGTATGTTGTGAAGGTATGAATTGTGATGTACCATCATCGCCATCACAATCACATCGGTATCCCATTATTCCACATATTTTTTAAGTAATGCATGTGTAAAAGAATGTGTAACACCGACCGACCGATTGAACGATATTGACGTCGATAACAATGTTACTCAAACTTCACGACGATGGAGATATATAATGTATGTATATAAATAATATATACGGATAATGTATGGTGGCAGATACTATTCTTCTTTTGACATCCATTAAAATTTCATTGATTTCACGGATTTCTCTTTAATTTCTCGATTTTCCTAATGTGTCGCCAGACTTTTGATATTCGTTAGCTTTTTGATGCAGCATCATTTAATGGAGCTTATTTAGAGTTCATTGAGGAATCTATTCGAATGAAAATGGGAAACTAAAATTAATAGGATGAGTTGCCTCTTCTCTCTTTCGAAAGAAATAAACAATCATTAAAGCAAATCATTAAAGGAATATTGAATAAAATTCTATTTTTAACAACTTTCGTGTTGATGTAGGAGTGCACACACTCCCGATAAAAGCCTCTTAAACCTTCTTTAAATATTCTTTAGTTTTACCTTATAGACGGAATTTAACGGTAATTTTTTAATAATAAAGTTCTATGGGAAACAAGAAGATCGGTTCTATATGTGGAATATATTTTATTTTTATCTTCTACGGAAAATATTTAACCTCGCCAACACCAAATAAGTTAATAAAATCGGTTTATAAATCATTAAATCATTAGTGATAAACACGAGCACAGAAATGTTTCGAAAGAAACGAGGCGAGCCATTGATAGGACCCACATCAGCATGCGTTACGTTTCGCAGGCACCCCAAAAAATTTTATGGAATAATTTCAACAAACATCAAAATAAAAGAAAATGATATGTGCACCCCCTTTTTCTTCTGCCTATCTTTTATTTTTTCATTTAAATTTTGAATGTAGAACATTATTGTACTTGTCATAAAATGTCGTTGTTAAGAAAATGTATTACAAACCTCGGAAGTATTGAAATTTCCTTTTACTTTTCTTCTTCCACTACCCTTTAGCGAACGGCGCGGCTGACACGAATGACTGTAGCAATAGCAACAACAATAGCTGTTAATTATAGTATATCACATGATAAATTAGACGGAGGAAGTGGAAATCGTAAGGAACGCGAATGAATACGCAGGGAATGAATGTACGTTCATTCTCTTGGAATATAATTCGGAAACTTCGGTGATATTAATAAATTTCCTTTCAGCAAATTCATTCTCAAATAGTACATTCATTAATATTTACCACCGATGGGTGTCACCCCTCGAATAGATATGAATAGAGCAATTACCTAAAGTTTGAGTCTATATTTATGCACAGCTGTTCCGGTCGATGCGGAAAGATGAGATAGCCCAAAATAGAAAAATAGAAATGTCTGCTTGTGCAGATATAGCAAGGGCAAAAGGGATTTTGGGTGTCATTACGTTCGGGCACACGCCTGTGTGGGTTTGTTTTTTCTCTTTTCGATTTTTAAAGCAAAACTAATTAACCGCGGTATTTTTCCTGGAAGAATGGAAAAATTTGTCGAATGTGTCGATGTTAACTGAATACAATTTATAGACGTTGAAAAATATTAAATGAACGTCGATAAAACATATCGATCAATTCTAATCTTTGACATATTCTAGTTAATCTTACATAATTAATTTCCCACGAGTTTTTGCAGATTTCTTGATATATTTCTAATTTTGTTAGTATTTAGAGATAAAATAATCATTAGGTAGAACAATCTCTTCTAATAATTTATAAAATAATGTAAATAGATTTAATAGATTGATATCTATATAGTTATAATACTTATATTTTTTTTCGCTCAATACTCAAACCATTCTTAGCCATCTTAAAATAATCACTGAACGCCATGATTTTATGAAGAATTATTGGGTGGAACTGAAGGAATTGGTTCGAAAGGAATTTCTTTCTTCCCATACGAACTTCTTTCCTTCCTTCCTCCATCTACATTTCTTCTATTTCTGTAAACGCTGAAAAAGAAATGTCGAAAGCCAACCAACCTTTTCCGCTCTTCTATCCATCACTTCAACTCTGTTTAATTTACATCTAGTCATTAATTATCTTGCTGTCGACTATCGATTCCAGAGCATGAACAAAATACGTGACACACACCGAGAAGGGGCGACGGCATAGATCACTGGAGAATAAGGGGGGGGGGAAGGACACATATAACGTCGGTGGTAGCAAATGTAGGGGAGTGTATTGTGAAAATGTGGCGGGGTGGTATAATACTAATGTATTCATCGTTCTTAAATCTAAAAATAGTTTTATTTCAAATTCTTACGTTAACAAAGCTGATGCAATAATAGCAATCAGACATCATCTTTGCCATCAGTGTCAATGTAAATAATGACAACAACAGCAGCAATAACAGTAACAATAAGAATGACTTGAGAGCACCCTTCTTCATCGTGCCCGAACGCGGAGTACGGCATGCACATGCCCCGTCGTCGAAGTCACGATGACACTTCGAGTTAAACAAAACACCTACCGCTGTCTATCAAAATCACCACCGCCACCAGCACCAACGTTTAGTTCGTCAACACTGTGAACTATGAATAAGAAGTCAAAAAGCGCCAACAACAAAGGCAGTAATTATTAGGAAAACATTACCGCATTGACAATGACAAAGTCAGTCAATGATGACAATAATAAAAATAGAGAACTCTTGCAACAACAACAACAACATAAATAGTAAAGCATACAACCATCAAGACCTACGCTTATTCAATACAAAATAAAGCAAAGGCAGACGTAACGCAAACACAAGAACAAAGAAAATAACAGAAGGCAACAAAAATACGAAAACAAAATGTAAAGACTACGTGCTTCACACCACGCACAGACACACTCCGGAACCGGTAACTGCCAAAGAAAGCGTACAGAGGTGAAGTGACAGAGCGTCAAAATGAGTGGCAACAATAAGCAAGTAGCTGCCATGCTATTGCCGCTGCTTCTGTCGTTTCTGTCATTGTTGTTGTACAGTTAGTCATGCGTTGCTTGTGGTTACACGCCGCTATCACCGCTGCGGTCAGTACCGACAACGACCGTATGGCCGTACCGTAACGTAACGTGCTTATCTATCGGTGTCGGACCTTTTACAACACTCGCACACTTCTGTCTGGACAGTATTCTTTCCATAAAAAAGGAGAAAAAATGTCATTGATAGAATGTTGTTGATGTTGTCGTCCCCTTCTAAAATTCCGCCCCCCACCCATTTACAAGATATTTCTCGTATAGCTTTTCCTCCCTCACTCCATCAAACATTCTATAACGATAGAATAAATTTCAATACAATTTGAATTCGTCTGAGTCGAGCGAGTAATGACGATGTCGATTACTACGGCGATATCGATGTCATCGTTAACACAATTTGTATACAATTTGTAATGGCATATTGTTGTTGTTGTTCTTCGTTTTGTTCGGGGAGATGTAACTTTTTGACGTTGACCATTATTAAATATTTTCTTAAAATATATTTTCAAAAATTGATACTTCGTTTTGGTTTAGTTTTCGTTTCGCCACAAGTCGAATGAACGGTTAGTAATGACTACAATAATTTATGTAGTTAAATTTATTTTTATTTAAAAGAACGCCAGCAACTATAAAACAAATAACAACAACAACAGCAACAATGATAAAGTTGGAATTAAACAAATAATTTCAGTTACAAAAATTTGTAATTTTTTAATATTTTCTTAGTAACTTTTTATAGAAATGCGATAGATTATTGTATTAAAAATGAAATACGAATAAAAAAGATTACATTCGTTTGCAACTTTTTTGACAAATTTTTAAAAATATCGAGATATATTTCCGGCATTATTTCAGAGAATAAAATTTATGAGTTGATTTTTAATTATTTCAGAGAATAAAACCTCTAAAAGACTCGAAAAGTACTGATATTGAAACCTGGGCGGAGTATACAGTGATGAATTTTTGCAGAGGAGAATTTTTTCAGATGGAAGAATATTAGAAGCTCTAAAAATATTTAAAGCTTCAACGCTGGTAATGACCTTTCTCGGAGTAGGAGTGAACTGATAAGTCGATTACGGGACATTTGAATTACTTTGAGCTAATTGTATTCTTTATAATATGAAAAAAAGAACATATAGAATTTTTGTTGAACAAAATTGTTGTTGAAAGATATTTAAATACTGACCAATAAAAGATATATTCAATTTTTTTAAAGAGAGAGGAAAATTCCGTTCGACAAATGTTTGCCCGAGAAATCCAAGAATAATTCTTTTAAAGTGATACCAAGTGAAAAGCTGTTTGCCAACACCAAAAAATTCAGAAATAAACGATGAACGATTTTCTATTCTTTTTAGCAGAACATTTCTTATAACATCTTTGAAAGAAAGTTTATATACAAAAATATTTTTAATACAATTTATGATTTCTGTTTCTTTAAGCACATTTAGAAATGTCTTTTGCCGAGTGTGCGATGCCACGTTAAATTTTATATAAAAAATTAATGAATTAATTATTTAAATTAATATTTTTTCCAATTTATTTACATTTCCGGAATTTATAATACTTTTTTATTTTACTTTTTTTTTTTTGTATAATTCCTTAAAAATAATTTATCAAACAATATTTCATGTTAAAATAGTGATCATTTTACATGCTCGACCGTAATATAATTATTGATAGATGATAGATAAAAATGTAACATCAGAGGGGCGTCACATTAAATCAAATGAAAGAAATGAAACTACTGTTGTTGTTGCAAGTGTTGCCGCTACTGATCACCCTCAAGATTTAAATTGGTCGCTTGGGTGATTTTCAGTGTGTTTTTACTGTTCTTTGTTTCTGGAAAATGCTATCCTTTTACAAATTCCACGAACTTTTTATAATTAAATTTATGAAGTTATAATTATATTCTTTTGTTTCTATTATTTTATTTTAATTATTAGTACTAAAAATAGTTTATTTTTATTAGTTAAACACGCCATAATTAACATTTTGGGGAGTATATGTGCGCATGTTTGTTACATTGTTTTTATTTCCTACAAAATTTCGTGCCACGCAAGATAAGATAATATAATAAATAAGTATAATAAATAAATATAAAATGTTTTAATAGAACAATAAATTAATATAGAACTATTTTTTCTTGAAAAGGTAAAACAAGAGTTGAAAATAAAATTGTTTCTCTTAATGTGTTTGGTTCCATAAAAATTTTATTTGACTAACAATTTCAATAAGTTCCAATGAAATAACTCATAAAATGAAAACAAATATCTCGCAACAATTGTTTTTCTTACGACAGTCAGAGACAATCATTTATTTGGCTCGTCTTTAATTCAAATTGACAACACTTTTACTAATGACAGAAAACAGCTGATCTTGTCATAAGAATTAGTGACTGAACTTTTCTTTTCAGTGCCTAATGACAGCATTGTTTACATTGACAGCAAACTGATAATTTTGCAGTTACATTCATCAACATGTACGTAATTTGTAACAACAACGTTTATGCTAATTTCATTATTCTACGATCTCTATGGTGTCTTTTACATTCTGGATAAAAAATGACTGACATATTTTGATGTATATGTATATTCCCACTGCGAACTTATGCGAAAGGAAGAACTTATTCGAACATGCTTAGAGAATATACTTTAAAAAATTATAAAAATCCTGCCCAAACTGAATGTCATGTCAAAATCAGTAGCCATTATTCGCTTTATTTATATTAATTCAAATGAAATCTTGAAAATAAAACGAAGCAGAAGATGGAATCTATTTTATTAATGATAAATTTCTCAATTACAATCATTAATAAAATAATTAATTTTATTTGAAACGTAGTCCATTTTTGCACAATTATAAATGCGATCGTTTCTGCAGCTGCTGCTTCTGCTGCCAATGTGGAAAAGGGGAAGTAGATCAGTGGTCGGCGTCGAAATTGCAGCCGTAATAAATGCACGTTGTTGTGAGCACATTAATCAACTCTCCTGTCTGCCCCGCCCACTCAAATATATATATATGTACGAAAAGTATAATACAATGTAGCGCTACGTCTAGACAATAACAATAACAACAGCAATAACGTGTCTACAAGATTATTTTGAAATTATAGCTAGATTTTATTGTTGTTATTTTCCGTACTTAAGAGAATAACAACAAAATTTTTATAGCATGCGACGAAAATAGCTCCAACGACGACAACAACACGAGCAACAGCAGCAGCAGCAACAGCTATAGTCAGTGTTGCATGACGTGCACATAACGTGCACAGTCGTCAGTCAGCCTTAAGTCTGTCTATTCCTTCATTTTCTTTTCTTTTATAATTGTTGAACAATAAATAGTACGACTGTTGCTATTGTTGGTGTTGGTGTTGTTATTGTTCTTGTTGGCGATGTTGTTGTTGCTGCTGCTGTTGTAGACATTGTTATTCATGATGCTCTCGTTATTCTCGGAACTAACAAGAATAAGATAAATAAATAAATAAATGAATGGGCGAGAGCACGAATGAATGAATTATTGGAGTGAGTTAATAATTTTCAAGTGTTTTTCTTTACTTACTTTTATGAAAATCCATTAAATTTTAAAAATAATAATCTCTGACTAAGGCGCGACTATTAGCTGCAAACGCTACGGCCAAACCAGCAGACTCTTAAGTACGTAGTGATGATTGGCGGTAATTTTTAGTTGTTTAGTCTTCCATGCTCAATCCGCAGTACGACACATTCAAACAGAAAAACAATAACAATAAAGAACGGTGAAAATGGAGTTATAAAGTAAATCCAAACGATGACACTGGTGCGACTTTTAAAGTTCATACAAAGAACATTTTAATTGTGTGTGTGAAATTTTTAATAAGACAATTACAATTTAAATTGAATGCAGGCTAAAATTTAAGAACAATAGTTTTTCTGAATTTATGATAGTAATATGATACTAATATAGTCTTGTCGAGTTGGAAGCTTTTTGATTTGCAGCTCGGCAGTAAATCAATATTGGAAATAGAAGCTTGCCACAAATTTACAAATTTGACAAATATTTCTTATCACTAGAATTTTTATACAACTAAAATATTTGTATAAAGTTTTGGAAGTATAAAATAGTTTGTAACCCGGAGAAATCGAGCTTTTGAAACCAAGACAAACTTATTAGTTGAAAATTAAATTCATAACTTCAATAAATATTGCATTTTTATTAGGAAAAAAAAAGAATACTAACTAGAGGACGCAGTAGGAATTTCATTGTTTCAATTTCATTTTTGTACTACTTCAGTGACAACCTCAATCACAGCCAACATTTTATGACAACCATGCCAGCAACAACGACATTAGAAGCAGTAACAACTAAACAACTAACAAAATATTGCGAGTAATCACAATCTCATCAGCATTATCATACCATAGGCCGCACAATTTTGACGGCTTCAACAAGAAGAACTTCAAGATGTTGCAGATGACTGAAGCAACAGCTCAGACAGAATTTATATGCCTTTTACATGTTTTTTTTTTGCAGAAAACAGAAGCAACAAACATTTTTGGCCAACGATATGCGAAAATGTCACTGTAATGACAAGTAAAGAGTCGTCAGATGGATTTTATTTTTCGTACAAACTTTTTAAGTTGACGTTTAATTATGTCAAAGTTCATTTGAAAATAATGACTAAGGAGGTAGAAGAGGAAAATAATAAAAAACAGTACCAACCAACCAAAAAGTAGCAGAAATATCAAAGCACACACTTCGACACTTGACACGAAGTAGCATGTCATCGTCAGTAAGTGCATCTTGTCTTCACAGCTTTTAACAGTTATGCATACCATTAGCTAAAAGCTGTTAAAAGCCAGCAACGGCGACATATTAAAAGCGGCGTTCACTGACAAATTGACAACTGAGTGATAGCTTCGTTGCACGATTCCACACCTACTTCCTATTATAATTACCCCCCGTACCCCGTTCTTACATCCGTCGCTCATTACTTTCCATTGAAAAGTTTGGCAAATTATCATTTCAAAAATATTACACCCATTCATCCCTGTCGGAAACATCAACGAATATCAACATACATTCTACACACATACACACAAAGACGCGCACACACATACATCCAGTCAATTTCAATAGTATTGAAGTAGGAAAAACACGCGAAGAACTAAATTGGATGGTGGCGCTCTCTCCTCCTGTTAGAATTTGAATTTATTTTCAGGCCATTTCCGGCCGACTATAATGCCAAAAATTATCAGCTGTTTACCAGCATTTTATTATTTTTAATTAGATTTTTCATCAGATCATAAACTATTAAACTACAGTGTTATTTTTAATTTGTTATTTTCTTACTCATTTTATACCTATGTTAATAAAAATAGTGTGCAAACATCAAGTCTCGACAACAGTACACGATCTATAGCTTCAGCTGAGATTAGAAAATGTTTGACAGATTGAATAATCTTTGAGAAAATTTTTGAGAAATGTCAAAATGACCATTTTTATGTATAAAACAAAAAACAATGCAAGTTCGACCTGACCGTAGCTCATATACCCCACACCCGTGATATAAATTTTAGTGGAATGGCCAATGAGTGATAACGCATATCCTTTAGACTTAACAATCAAGACTGTAAATTTAAAAATAGAATTTTAGCTTCATAATTTTTTTTGCTAGTTTATAAGCACCGATTAACTTACAACACCACTAATAATTTTTAATACTAAATGGCTTATAGAAACATGTAAAAGGACCCTTAAGAACATCGTTCTGGCAAAATTGTGGCCATAGTTATCAGTGGGCGGATTACATCCATTTCTGGGAGTAGCTTTATATTTCCTCTACAAATAAAGGTATTAAGCTATTAACGCACTCCTATCCTTTATATATTAAAAAAGTAGACGCGATGTTGGTCCAATTTCGCTACTCTTCAATGAACAACATTACTACGAATCTAGAAAATATTCATATCTAATATCATCGTAATACGTCTATTCGTTGATTTGTAATCGTAACTTTCTTTGTAATTTGTAATAGTAGATTTGTAATAGTGGGCCGACCACGCCTACGTTTATGAATGTATTTCTAATGGAAGCGCTTTATTCGTAAGCGTAAATGGAACCTCCAAATTATTCCAAAATATGAAAAATTGGACTATAAACACGAATAAATTTATATTTACATTTATAAGAAGATATATCTTCTTATCTTATATAGCTCATTTTGAATGTCAAACAGTTTATGGTGACAAAGAATTTGCGTGCAAAATTTGCTTTATTTGTTCTACCGTAATAGCGATTTCTGCAGACAGACAATCAGACGAACATATATAAATCGACTCGGGAGATGATTCTAAGTCAGAATACATATACTTTCCTAAAGCGGTCATGTCTTTCTTAATGCTTTACAAGAGAGGGAACAGAATAAATATATTTATTCTATTACTTCGAGAATAGAGTATAAAAACAAGTTTTGGTTTTTTCAAGTTTGGTTTTCATCTTTTCTTCAAAAACAACATAAATAAATAAAAGCAATACAATTACCATAAGCTTGATAAGTACGACTTAATTTTACATTTGTTGTTTTAATGAGGAATGCATGATAAATGCAACAAATAAAACAACTGAATAACAAATATAAGATCACGTAACACATCGGGCGACTAAAGGCATTCAAATCGTTGAGGAAAATGTTCAAATCGTAACCAACCAAACAAGCGCCAATCAAGAGTATAGAAGATAATCATACACACGAACACGCACACACGCACGTGAACATTAATACATACACACACATACATCCATACAAACACTCGCAGTCTTACACTACAGGCACAGTCCGACACCCAAGAAAAATAGACATCGAGGCAACTGTACCGTGGCAAATGGACACAAAGAAAAAATTCTGGAAGATGTCGTGCCGTTGTTTTCACAGCTGCTGCTGTGGTTGTTGTTGTTGTTGTTGTCGTTGTGGTTGTGGTTGTTGCTCTTGAATGCAACACCCTGCTTGCTTGGTCTCAATATCAGTCTCAGACACCTCATCGGAAAATTAAAAATAAATCTAATGACATGACAAAAGCAAGCCACTAAAGAAGATCGAACACAACGTGCCTGATCGCATTGGCAGATGTATTCATGAAATGTTACCCTGCAATATCAAACACAAAGATGTTAAGTAGTCTTTGGCGTCTTTGTACCGACCTACCCGGCGATGAAACGAATCCGGTCACAAGAAGAATGACAGATTGTACGTGTGTAATTTTCTGGGATCTTTTAATTGTTTTTGAAAATGTAAGAACGATAGAATTATCAACAGCAAATCGTGTTTTGTTTACCAAAGCTAGTACTATGCAACCACCGACGCAAGAGACGGAAAAACTACTGGCACTCCTGCGTTCACACACAAGGGCAGATGTCGCTTGAAGCCGGAAGAATGGTAGAAGTGTTTCACCCCCAATTACAATTTTCTCAATGTCGCCAACACCCACCGAATCACATCTCACCCTCTATCAAACCCAAAAGTGGCTTCCTTCATCACTATGGGGCAACCAACTGGGCAATAAACAGCGAAAAGCTGACAATCTGACATTCAGACCATATCCATATATATTTGTTCCTTCCCCCACGCCTCTCACTTACTTTCCTTCTGTTTTCAATTTTCTTTAACTCACTCACACACAAGACCAATCATTGATTTTCATTTGCTTAAAAAATTATTACGGAAGTACTGGGGAGGAGTTGACAAACCCCCCCTCCCCCTGAAACCTTTCCGTCCTGGTAATTTTTATGAGTAGCTTCGACTTCATGAAAGTGCAACTGCAAAACTCCAGACGTACTTCACTCAACAAACTGTTGGCCTATATATATTTTTAAAAAAAATAGTTTTTACAAAATTATTCTTGAAATTAAAAGCAATTTATGAAATTCAAGAAATATTTTTCTTTCGTTATGCGCCCAGGTAGGAAGTCTATTCTTTGCAATCAAAAAAAATTTAAACAGTTTTTTTCTAATTTTAATTTTAGGATATAATTCATATTAACGTTTTTTGCTTTTAATTTTATGTTTGCATTACTAAAAGTTAGCAATAGTTAGTTTAGCAGTTCGGATTGTTGTTTATACTTGGTGGTATCATTCACACCATCCGTCAGTCTGTCACTTAATCAATCGCATTACGTTGCTAACAAGCTCGTTGCTTTGGTTGAATGATCACATCGGTTGCTTTATTATTTCTATTTAGCCACAAATTATTTTACCAGTTTTCAGCGGTGGCACAGTAGCACACCCAGCAATACAATAACAATAACAACAACAACTATAAAATGGGAATTTCTGCAATGGGTTATTAGAATGGAAATTAATTTATTTCATTAATTAAAACAATTTGGAAGGAATGTTGACTGCAATTCCTTGCAGTGTTGGCGATAAAGTAGAACTATGTCGAAAATTCTGTTGGAATGTTGCGACAATATTCACCACGAGACTTCGACAGATATTTTATAATTATTGCATGTAATATTAAGAAAAAACAAACGGACAGAAAATTCGAATTAATGATCGATCTTTAATAATCGATCATTTATAAACAAATTTTTTAAGATTTTTATGAATAATAATTTAAATAATAATAGAGAACAAACATTTGCTGGTATCAATATAGAACAAGGAAAATATAACGGTTGACGGTTGATGTAGTGAATAACTTCTTAAACCGAATTCAACTTTTCATCATTAAAAGTTTTCTGTATGAAATATATAGTTATCTATTCATATCATTCCATTGTTTGATTCTTATTTATAATCGATATAAAATTTAGAATTTTTGACTTCAAATGTTCTTAATTTATATTGTGTATTAACTTTCTCAGACCTTGTAAATAGTATAAGATCCATCAAACCTTTAAAATCGTCTATGACGCCGACTTACCTTCAATTCAACTTTATCCTCACCGTTTGTATCGGGAAAACCTGAAATAGATTTAAATTTTTTATTAAAAAATTGCTTTTTAATCTTAGCGATTAGACTAAATAATCGGAAGAAATAACTGTACGAAAATAATATTTTTAGCAATGAAGAATTTAAAAATAAAAGCTATAGGAACAAATTAATGATCTCGAAGAAATATAATTAAAAAAAATGAAATTGAAAGATATCTACCATTTGTTTATACTGCGTAACAGAGAAGAGGAACAAGAGAAATAAGTAAAAGCAGAAGAGTATGAGGAAAATTAGGATTGGCCTTCATGATAATATAGATATTTTTTCGCGATAAACAAACAAGAAAACGGCAAACTAATAAAATTTCTCACTCATGAAAACCCTTACCCCTCACCGACCGACATACGCCATCCGATCGAACAAGTCGAAAAACCGAATCCATCCATTTCAAATTGGAACAATTAAAATACAAAAAAATCTTTTTTTAGTTGCCAAATACTATAATGTTTAGAAAATAATTTTTTTTTGCTTATTTTATACGACTATTTCTGGTTTTTGTTGTTCATACGCATTCGAAGATATTGTTGTATAATTTGAAAGATAAACACATTTGATAAATATAATTTATGATCACAATCATGCTAACAAAATAATTGTATTCATAAACGCATAAAAGAAAAAAGAAATGAATATCAAAAACTATTCCAAAAACGACGCAAAACATTTCTTTTTGAATGAAATGAAATTATTTAGATGAGAAGTCAGTACTATTTAATATCAGTTGAATACTTTGGATGTTTTAATAAGGTGACTCCTCAATCAGTCTGGAAATTCAATTTTAAAGCTTCGAATTGAAAAATATAATTGAATGGATTGGATGGATGCGTAGAAATTTTAAATTCATTAAACGAATTTTTGTGAACTTTGTAAAAGTAACTTTTTATACAATATTCAAAATTGCAAGCAATAGATATCAATTTTTCTCTTCTCTTCAATAAATAAGTTGTCTTAAATAAAGTTTCATAGAATTCTTAGAAGAATTTCTTAGAAGGTATGAACTAAATTTAAAAGGGCTTAAGAGGTAGACGGCAAACTTTAGTTTAGCCGAAATTTATATAGTCCACAACCGTATCATCAGTTTCTGGTTTAACAATTATAACCAGTGGGATCAACCCCACAGGAATACACATTTCTCCTACATAATAGTTTTTAAGAATATTTTAATTTCAAATGCTCTTTAGGCTAGGAAAACAGAGACGTTCCTCTATAATAGTGATCTCTACAGACGGACACATAGGCAGACGATGGAGAAGCTAAATTGTATCTGCGAAGCTGATTGTTGGAATATATAGTGGTTATATAGCCAGAAATATATTCCACAATTTATAAGTAAATAAATTATTTACTCTAAATCAATTAGGACGGGTTTAATGTTTATCGCGGATATTTGCAAATAAAAACGAATTTTAAACTAGAAGTATCTTTAGTTAATTCTCCATACGCAATTTCGATTACCTTCTCTGCCAATTTCAACATAATGCCATTCATGAAAAACACAAATTCTCAGTATTTTATTCCCCAAAGATTATCTTTTCTGCAGACAGCAAAAAAAAAGCACTTAAGGAAAGCGTTAGTAATATATTTTCTTTAAAATTGAATTAGATTTAGATATTGCCACGGTATTTATAGAAACCTTTAATTTTTTACCGTAATTCAACAAAATCACTGAAATACAGACTTGTGTTGGATTTGAAACGCCCTGACCGTCTGGCCGGCTTACTGACCAACTGCTAGATCTTTATCAATTTAGTATGAACTGAACATACATTAAGGTTCTTTTAGAAAATGTTCTCTCGAACGTTAACTTCATTTAGTCAACAGTACAGTAAATAGTAGCTGCAACAACAACAACAACAACACCACCACCACCAACATAAATTGGAAGGCGGGAATTTGAGTATAAGAAACTCCGTGGTGGCTACAAATGGCATTGGTTTGAGTGATTCAATGACTAGTATTACAAAGACCTCAAGGCTAATGGCCTTCTGTTTTAAAGCTCGTGAAACATTTGAATGTGTTCTAATTTTATGGTTGTTTTTCGTTTTGTTGTATTAAGATGTTGTATACGAAGCAATAAAACTGATGTGGCTTGATTCGGTTTTAAGCGGCTCTATGGTATGACGCCGTCCAGATATCTTCCAGCTGTTCTTGTTTTTGTTTTCGTTAACATCATTATTGTAAATACAAAAGGAAGGAAATTCTAATCAGCTCCAAATTACAGACATATTTTTACTCGGTATCTCGATTTCTCCACTCGATTTTGCTTTTTAATTTTTCCTGATTTCATGAAATCAAAACATTTCGTTTCGTTTACTTTGTCGCAGCCTTCGTTACTGCTTTTGCGCTTTATTTTATTTATTATTTTTTTTAGTTATTTTTCATTTAATTTTGTTTAACTTGGTCAAATACTAAATAAGAATTTAAGAAAGAAATTAAATTTTATGTTTTTTATATTTAATAATAATTTAGTGAACTTTAGCAACAATAACTTTTAGTTGCTCCGGTTATTTCCGTTTTTTAAAATTTTCGTTATTTTTTTGCCTTTCGCCGGTTCTTCAACCGCTCGACACTATTTGCTTTGTTATAAAACACTTTAGATAGATTAACCCAACTGACGATTGACTCTAGCGGCAACACCTTCCTTCCTCTTTTCTTCTTCTTCTTTATCCACGGCCTTTTTAGTTTTGTCTTAATTGTTTCTTTGATACGTTGAAATAAATTGAAATTGATAATAAATGATCGTTAAACGAAAATTTAGAAGAACAAATAATAAATAAATAAATTAAAATAAATAAATAAATAAATTTTAAAAAAACAATTTCTCGTTTATTCGAATTTGCGCACTTTTTTACGATCGAGTTTTATTACGCGTGCTTGAGCGTTTTGCGTGTGTGTGTGCGTGTGAAGTGTGTGTTTACGCGCGTGCATGTGTGTTTCGTTGGATTAGAGTTATGCCGGAGCCCGATTAACGAAAACAAACGACCGATGCTTCTCCACTCCAGTTTTTTCCTCACCCCAATTATTACTGACATTGTTGCTGTCACTGCTTCAGATTAGTGGTAAAGTGATATTTCTTACGCATGAATTTATCAAATCGACATTTTTCAGATATATCTCCCACGCGATATTTTGTAGTTGTTAATATTCTGTTGTTGTGCGTGTATGTTCTAATTGTTTTATTGTTTATTTCGGACATTATCTGAATTAATTTTAGAATATAAAAATATTCTCTAACGGAATTAGTAATCATGATTAAGGTAGAATTTTACAAAATACGCGTACATGAATAAATAAATGTATCTTCTACATGATTAAATACAAGATTTCCCAAGGTATCCTTGACATATAGTTCTTATATCTTCTAGGATATAGCAGTTATAAGTGTAATTATGCCATTCAAATTATGCAGGCTTAAATAATTGAAACTTACCTCTTGATTTTCCTTCGTGTATGCGTCTACGCCCGAGAAAAACGCATTTAAAATAGCAAGACGGACAAAAGGATACAAAAAGAAACAGCTTGTATGCATTCAAAAATTATACTCATTTTTTTAATTTTTTTTAAAATTTTTATATCACTTGATGTTTGAGCTAAGCTCAAAAAGTTTCTCAGAAATCGAGATACTTCAAAAATTGATCCTTATATACAATAATAATTCTGATGCAATAAAAAAAAGATAGATACTCATTTTAAGAAAGTCGTAACAACAAAAAACCAAGAACAGAATTAAAGAAAGCAACATAAAAAACACTTCGACAAACCAAACACACGCACACACGATTCCACGCAAAACGGGAGTAAATGTTTACGAAATGATCGAATGAAGAAACGAACGCATGAAAAACGAATACGCAAACGAAAACACGTAGGAATTTTTCAGATCATTCGAAGGCAATGGTTTAATGCTTTATCTCGCCGCGCGATGCAACCCAACGCGATATGATGCGACATACACTGCGCTATAAGCGATTTTTACAAAAAGATCGCGATAAGGACAACGATAACGATAATGATAACAAGATCGGTTTAAGGCGCCGATAAAAAAACCTTCGCAGAAACGTCAAGCGGATGTAGGTTGACAGATGGAACGTGATAAGTTAAGCGCGAATGAGACTATAAAGGGGGCTTGTCAAATTAATGAAATTAAGTTTTTCAATTTTCTCGTTGCGATTTAAATTAAAATAAACGAATTTTATGATTAAAACAAATTATAATCAAATCATTCATGTCTTTTTTCCAAATTACGTTCACAGGACTTTTTTCGAACTTTCATTTTAAAAAGCAATCATTTATTTTTTCGGAGCTCCAATCAGGTCGTTTAATGAACGTGGGGGAGGAGTGGTATATGTTTATAAACACATTTAAAACATTTCTCTCATACTTTTTTTTCAAAGCTAAAAAGCTTGTCACACAAAATAGTCCAATTTTTTATAAAATAAACACACAAAAAATGGATATCATTCAGGAATATTCTCATTCATGAATATTCATCGTAGTAAAAAAACCGATTATAGGCGAAGCAACAAAAGCTTTCCGCTTTTCACGATTTCAAAAATCGACGCTGCGACGCGTAACGATTATCTCGAAGCGCGGCAAAAGCAAAATATCGACTAAATTCATGCTTCGGGAGCGCTAAGCATTTGAGTAGTTAGAGACTTCTTTAAAAGATATTTCTCAATTAAGCAAAACGGGAGTGAGTAGGCAAATTAATAGAGTAATGCTTAAGCACGGTCAGTGTTGCCGCTGAGATTTAATTAAAAATAGTCTAAGAGGTTAAAAAAATGACTTTCTATCTGTTCTAAATTTTTTCTAATTTATAATCACATTAAATCAAGCATTATAATTTATGTTGAGAATACTTAAATATGTTGTTGTAAAAGCTTAAATATGTTGTTTTAGAAGAATAATTTTAAATTTTAAAATTCTTCTTCTAAAACAACATATTTAAGTTTTAAAGTTAAGTTTTAAAGTTAAGAAAGAAGAATTTTTAATTTTATTTTAAAATTAAGTTCCTGAATTTCACGGCATTTATATACGCGACGACAGAACCATTTGTAAGAAAAACGGTAACCCTGACAGCGTTGCAAAAGTAATTCCAAGAGATCAAGAGCAAAGCAAAAAATAAAGCCAAATTTGCAATGGAAATAAACAAGCTGCGACATCAGTTGCAGACGTATATTAAAGAATTACGCTCTGACCGGCAACGATCGGCAACGAAAAAAAAATCTGATCAATAAATAAATTAATTCGAAAGGGTATCTCGCTTCGAAACTACTATCTGTCGCTGTCATCATTATCGCCTTTATCACCAACATCGTGGGCATCGTCGACTGAATAACAATCCAAGGAGTCAACTTCGTAAGCGATCAAAAGCATGCGAAAATGTGAGAAGAATCTATCGAGTAATATTGAACGATACACGAAATTGTGAGAACGAATAATTGCTGATTTGTGCAAGGGTGGGAGGATGTGCGGAGCGAGAGAGGGTAGGGTAGATTAAACGATTGCGCGAGAGTCCAACCAAGGCAAGGCAGATTGTCGCAATTTCTAGATTAAATAAATTAGATCAAATCAACGTAAAATGATTTCTTTATATTTAACTTTAACGATTAGAAGACCAATAGTTTTTGCTATTACGGTAGATGAAAACAAAGAGTTCGGTGGGTGGCGTAAGTGTTCGGTGAATGATAAACAATAACGCTGTTGAAAAATTTAGCAGCGAGAGCGGAGTTTTTAAAACAATTTTTCCTCATCAGCTTAGGCAATGGAAAATTTTGGAGAGAAATTGTAATTATGAAATCATACAAAAAACAACATATAATTCAAATTATACCAAATCATTAAATAAATCGAAAACAAAGTTAGATTTTTCATAAAATATAAAATTGAAAAAAATGTTACTTAACATAAAATTTTAGTTAGTTTTGCTCAATGAAACTCTTTAAAATAATCCTGTCTCCGCCACCAAACTTTTTTATTGTATTTTAAAATAAAAAACACTTTTAAATTAGTTTTTCTTAGAATTTTAATCAACTGATTGATTTAATTTTGATTTTCTTCACATTTTTGTTTGTTAGAAATTTGAGATTTAGTTTGTTCGAATTTTCGACTATTTTTTATCTGAAAATAACCGGCTTATAACTTTTGTCTTATCTCAATCAGCATTTACGCGGAACATTTGAAACGTACTAATAACCGCTGTAATAATTATTATGATTGTTATGATATGTATTTTTTTATTTTCTGTCAACTAAAATTTGATTTTACACCAAACAAGCTCCTCCATCTCTTTAAAGATACGTATGCAACAATATTTTTTGTTGTGTGTGTATGTATGTGTCTGTATTTGTATTCAGATCTGTATTTCTTTGCGTGTGTTTGTGGCACCTGCACAATTCATAAAATTGTTCATCTTTTTCTTTAATGCTTTGACGCTAGGTTGGTTTGCTAAATGGCCAACTAAAATCAATTTAAAACACCACCAAACAACCGAATCATCATATTAATGCGCCCTGGCCTTCGCCCTCGCCTCTGAACACAAACACGAACCGTCGCCACCTGTTGGGGATTTTTTATTTGTGATTTTTTGTTGCGACTAATGCTCTCCATCGCTGTCGTTGTCGTCGTCCTCGACGTCGTCAGCGTCGTCATCGTTATTTGAGAGTGACACAGCAGAAATCCTAAAACAATCCCATTCCGTTTCATTCCAACCAACTGTAACGATAACGTTGGTGATGGGTGGGGGTAGGGGTGTGGGGTAGGAAGCAAATAAGAAATTGTCGTCGTTATAGCTAAAATCATCATGATTTTGTATTTAGTCAAATTTAAATAAATTGTAAATAAAAGATGAACACAAAAACAACCACAATAATAAATAGAAAAAGAGCATAATAGCCCTCTCACACACACACTCTCTCGCCCTCCCTATCTCTCTCTATATCTCACGCTCTTTCTCTTTCTCTCTTGTGCTGACGAAATATATTTTATAAAAATGTATCTGAAGTCAGTGACAAATATACGCAAAAGTGAAAAATACTACGATTTCGAAAGCGAAAACGAACGGAAAAAACATTCGCGATAGCGATAATAGCAACAACAACTACAGCAATAACAAACAATAACAACGAAACCTCAAAAACCGGTGAGTCGTGGGTTAGGAGCAAAAACGAAAAAACAAAGAACAAAAAAAAATAAAATAAAAGACGTCAAATTTAATAAAAATACTTGAAAATGTGGCGCCTAACGTATACGATCGGAACGGTTTTACAATAACAACAACACTTTATAATTTTAATAATAGCAAAATACAAGTAATTTTTATCGTTACTTTGTTGTTGTTATTTTTATTATTGCTATTACTATTTTATTATTGTAGTTGTTGTTGGTGTGTTTGTTGTTGAGGTTGTTTTGTTGTCGTTTCGTCGTCAATTTCTTGACAAAGCTTGTAAAATTATTATTATTACACCAACGATTAGCAACATTTTTTCCAAAGCAATTATTGAGGCAGCACAGAAAAGTAGTAGTAGTAGTAGTAGTAGTAAAAACAACAACATGAGGTTTAGGATTGAATGAATGGATGAATAAATGAGTAGGCGAAAAATAGTCATAGATATTATTTCAATTTTTGTTACGATGAAATTGTTTTGATAGTGGTCAGATCATTAAAGCTTCGACCCTATAAAACACCTTTAGCTTTCCTCAAATCGAAGAACAAACCAAACATTTAGAAATTCACATCCGCATTCACCGCAATTCACCGAATTTTCAACTGCTTCTGAAAAGGAATATATAGCTTATTTACGTTCCATTTCCTTTCAATCTAAGGACACATTTCTCTCCCTCACACACATGCCAATGTATTAAATCCATCCCCCTCACTCTCTCTCTCTCTTTCTCTATCTACCTATCTATCTCAGTTCTTACCCTCAGTTCGGTAATATCGTCTCAACAATAAGACGTAAATAGTGTAGAGTGTTCAAATTTCGTCTTGGCCGTCCAAAATGCTATAAAATGTCCAATCTTTCACTCGATTTATTTGGTTGCTTTATCTCGAAAGTTCGTTTTACGCCAATGATAATTACGCCCAAATCGCGTCGTGATATTTTTATCGCTTATTAATTTAAATGAGGTTGACGTCGTATAAGGGATAGGCCATCTGTTGGTTTTCTTATTAAATCAAAACAGTTTACGTGACTATAATGATTGCGCATAATGAAAAAATATTTAGAAATTTTTTAATTTAAATATTTAGTATAATTAGAACTTTTTGTAGGGATAAAAACCTTCGAGAATGTAGAAGATATCCACTCTTTATTGTCCACTCCTTCTTGCTTAATTTTCAAAATTAAAACAATAGTTTATTTTTAAATAATGCCCACTAATTATAAAGGGATGTAGATGCTCATCATCTCTCAACAATAGGGGCTTACTGGGGCGCCGGTACAAAACCCTATGATGATCAAATTGTATGATCGATCGCTGAAGCTCCAAGTCTCAGACACAGGAAGAGCTTGGTGAAACCTGAGTCCTTGCTATTTTTTTGCCAAAATATAAATTAATTTTTTAGTAAGAAGACAACGAGAACTTATTGACAATGCCAATACATGCAACAAATATATCGTCGCTCTTCAGGCATGCACTTATTTTCATCAACATTTCCTTCTCTTTTTATCTTTCTATTTATCCATCTGTTTATATCGTCTCTACTGAGTTTTAAGCATCAGAATAGCAATTCGATTATTCGAAATTGGGCTTTATTTATTATATTTATTTTCGATAAGATCCCACCAAACCCGATGGAGTTCATGGAGGTCAATCTGAAGAATAGTATTATTGAATCTTCATAAATTTGGGCGCTGTTTAACACTCATCCAATCCCTTGATGAACCACACTCCTCCGTCCGTGTACCCGCACCACTACTCCCAACCCCATCAACCGAATACCTTTTCTCATGCAGTCGATGATTGTTTTGTGCGAATGCAGCAAAACGTAATATATTTGTTCTCATTTCGTTGAATGCGGTCGTTGGTGGTGGCGAAGTGGGGTGGACCCCAAAATGGTTGCAGTTCGGATGTCTGGTTGGCTGGCTGGTTTGTTGGCTGTCTGGCGGGTTCACTGCCTGTTGAGGTGTCTAAGATAGTAAACACAAACTTGCAATTGCGCAATAAAATGTTACTACGCCGAGGTCCACGAACGGGGCAAAATTGAGCGCATAAGAAAAACAAACCAACAATAGCCATAACAACAAAACAAACTGTAGCTAGATGAAAGCAAAAATGTCTGGAAATCTGTTGGACTGTCTGCAGTCTGGTGGTTGGAAGGGAAGAAGCACACCAGCGTGGAGGCATTCACACATACGCGCATACGCACAAACACACACACACACACATTCACACGAGTACCCCCGTAGCTAAATGAGAAGGAGTCAATGCACTTGATTGTTTATTGCTGGTACTGCAAAATTTGTTGCAGCTGCATTAAAAATGACGAGATGCTTCGTACGTCGTCTACAAAATGAGAATTTCCGTCGAGAGAGGATAGAGAGATGTAGAGAAAAAGAGTAAAAAGGAAAGATCGATAGAGAGAAAAATGTAGATAACATCGAAACAAAAAACAAAATAATGTCTGCAAGTATGCATTGTCACAGCAATTATTAGCAAACCAAAAACTACGGCCTTGGGTGGATGGACACAGAAATAAAGGATGCGAATTTAGAACGAAAATTAAAAAAGAGAAACTCTAGATTTCCACCATTCCGAGGAGAATGAAGACTTCCAGTAAGAGACAAGGGCTTAAAACCCGTCATCCCGCCGATTTGCACATTGGATCGGATTTCATTGACCAATTCATGAAGTGCGCCGCCCGCCACTGCAACCCCTTCTCTTCACAAGTTTTCTCTGCCAGACAGAGGTAGAAATAAAGGACGTACGGGTGCATTCATACACACACACGCGCGCACACACAGAAGATTAAGAAAAGTAGTTCGATAGTTAAAGACTTTCATCATTATCTGTGCCTACCGCAACAACGACAACAACAACAACAATTGCAACAAAAAGCGCTTAATGGCGCTCCATTTATAGGTCGGCCTACGTCTACGAAACTGACATCGTCTTACTTTCGTTTCGCTTAAAGTGGGTTTGAAGTGGGTCGGTCGTTTGGGTCGAACAAGTCGTCCCACTTTTTGTTAAGGGTGCCATTTGTGATGAATACAGGAAGGCAGAGGAGCACATGAGGAGAAGTAGAAGAATGTGAGAAGAGGCATGAGTGTGGAGGAAGATGAAGAATATACAAAGGGGCATCGAAACTAGCATTCATAAAAAAAACAGAGAGGGAAGGGAAACTGACTACGCAAATTTGAGAATGGAGTTGGGGAGACCCTTATGTTAGATGATTATAATAATACATTTCGAAATCGCTGCTGATGTTGTCGTTGCTGTTGTTGGTGCCACTTGTAGTCTTAACGTTGTCGTCGTGGCAGTGACAGTAGTAGTGATAGTAGTAGTATTTGTAGCAGTATTAATAATAGAAGTAGTAATATATAATATAATGATAGTAGTAACAGTAATAGTAGTAGTAGTAGTAGTAGTTGTAGTAGTAGTAGTTGTAGTAGTAGTAGTAGTACTAGTAGTAGTAGTAGTATTAGTGTAATGGAGAAGACATACAACAATTCATAGAAACGGTACTCCCTGAGTGGATTAAGAAGAATATAGGAGACGAGAGACCGGGGACGTAAATACAAATTTTGCACTGTAATCATTGCAGCGTGATGGCCCACTTTTTCTTCTGCTTACTTTGTATTTTCTCTACTCAATTTACGTTACGTTATTTACGTTCCTTGTTGTTAAAAATTTCATCCATCTTTCCTCTCTCAAACTGTTCTGACATTCTCCGGACTCACTGTTGAATTGAAAATAATAAAGATTACCTCGAGTTCATACAAACCAGTCAGAATTTTTCTTATTTCAGAAGCTAAAGAATGCTACGCTGAAATTTGAAAAAAAACTGAAATTTGAAAGGATATTTGGGAATGGTTATATCTTTCTATAAGAAAAAGATTTAAGGCCATATCTGTAAAAATTTTATGCAAACTCAATGCACAAGACAAAATCAAATTAAACAAATTTTCCATGACCTTGCCCCTTTTTTATTCTTTCGCAGACAATATTTGGTGTCCATTGGGCATCGTTGTCCCGAGCATTCGAATTAATTAATAGTGTATCAATAAGTTAGTAATAGTGTAATAATAAGTTAATAGTGTATCAATTCGTTCGTATTTATCCATTCATATCAAAAACAAAATCTTAGTTTCACTTTTCAATTGATATCTCAATGACTGTTGACAGCTGTTTGTTGACATTTGACAACTGACAGTTGACAATTGATAAAATGACGAAGTGGTGAGATGGTTTAAAAGATCTTGTGTTGAGATTCTTTTAAAACAATTTAGATTTGTTCATTTCAAAAGGTTCTCTCTCACGTACGGCACCCTATAAGCACAATATTGGTAGACAACATCCTAGTTTACTGTACTCTTTCGATCCTTAGTTACAATACTGATAATATATTTCATTTATCGCAACATGTATAGTAAATTTAATTCTGAATTTTGAGTTTATTTGGGATACACGAAGATACAACACCCAGTAAATTTAAGTTTGCTATATAAAAAATATGCCGATAATATTGTGCATCAAGTTTGAAATCGAACTGTTGGATCAAACTTGTGTGACCGGAAGTGTTAGCTACCGGAAGTGATATCGTAGATATCGCTAAAATCGTCCGCTGAAATATTTATAATTCACACAGCGCAACTAAGCCCAAGGAGACCAAAGGACATCAATTGCAAAACACTCTATCCAGTGAGAAAGAGAGAGAAAGTTGAATTGGCTTACCGTTGATTTCTTTACATTGAGCGCAACCCCAATTAAAACGGATTGACTGTGACTACTGTACTTTCACTAATGGTGTTAACAATTAATTGAATGACAGGCAAACAATTCACAACCAGTTGGTGATAAAATTTCACAATTTCCCCAAAAATTGATGGCAAAAAATAAAAAGAAGGAAAACGAAAATAAAGGATTATTAATTAACTAACATCAATATATTATAAAGCTTGACGAACGAACAAGAACAAATTTTAAAGTCAAAATTTAAAATAAGTTCTATAGTATTCCAATCCTTTAGCCAGCATTTTAAGCATCCGTAAAAGCCGATCTCTGTAAGCTCTAGCAGCTTCCAGTCCCTCCCCTCCGCCACTATCAAAAGCGAAGCTCATGATCGCCATCATCGCCATCGTCGCCGTCGTGCTCTTCACCGAAGGATACCAAAAACGACCTGGCATTCCAAACAAATTGAATCGCCGTCGTTGGTCGGTGTCGATTGGTGTGAGTGAGCGAGTAAAAGGGCTAATGGAAAAGGAAAGGTTTGGGAAAGAGGGATGACCGTTAAGGGATAGGCATCAACCGAAAGCACACACAGAAAAACGTTAAAACAAAAATCAACCGAACCCAAACGAAGAAGAAGTCGAAGAGTAAAAACCGTGCGTCAATGATTTAATGCATAAGGAACGAAAAAATACAAAAAAAGGAATAAAAAAGGGGAAGAACAGTAACAGGAAAAAAAGCGAGAACAACAACAAACGAGGCAACTAAAAACAGAAATACAATGACAGGAAAGTCGTTGAACGACGACGCCCAAAAAGGAACGAAGTCTCTAACAAAAACAATAACCCGAGCGCTAACTTCGGCCTACCCGAAGTTTATACACCCTATACCCGTAATATAAGTTTATGATTTAGATTCAACAAACAGTGGGCTGGAAGCAGCGCTTTTAATATTACATTTCCCTTTCCTTGAAGGACATTTCCCGCCGCGTGCAATTTTTGCGGATTTATAATGTTCGACACTGTCATTCCCGCCAAAAAATTTTCAGCTTCAAAACTTCGAGAAAGACTAAAAAATGGCGATTTACGATTTTACTCCTTAAACAAGTGGGTGTGGCACTAAACAGCACATAATGCTAAGGAATATTCGTAGCAAATTTTATGATGACATCTCCTTTAATCGACTGTAATCGCGATTTCCACTGGCAAAGAGCGAGATAAACGAACGAACTGACAAGGTTAAACACGATCACAATGTGTAACAGCTCTGAGCATGAATATATGCATTTTTTACGCCTACCACGCCCCCTTCAATGAGTTACAAACGGGGGAAGAAACGTATATACATCCATCGCTTAGAGTATAGAGTACAAAACACGAGCGCTTACGAAATTCACAAAAACAGCAAAACAGAACAACAACAATACGACGGCAAGAACGACAACAACAACAAGAACTAAAACAGCCCTCAAAATGACGTTGACCCCAAATACTAATGAAAACAAAGAACGAGAAATAAATAGAAAACCATTACACGAAATAACGAAAAAACAAATTAATTACAGCAAAACCAAGAGAGACACAGGCGATGTGTAGAAGAGAACACCATAAGAGCGAGAAATAGTAAAATAATACCAGTTTCAGAGAAATATTTTCTCTAAAAATACAGTCGAAACAATTCATAATGAAATACGCGAATCGAGCTTTTGCGGAGCATAAAAACGAAATTATACGTCGAATATATTTATAAGAAATTAAATTTAATATTAAAATTTATGGCTGTTAAGAATTGAAAATGTAATGTAATAAGCGCGTTTTAAGCTTTGTCAAAGCAAACTTTTAATCTTTAAACATTTCCTAGCAAGAGTTCCAAAAGAAAACAGCTGTTAAGTGGTGAACATGCATTGATCGCGACATGTCTTTAATCGGTATGCGAAGTAATCAGCTGATTTCGAATATTTTCACTGACATTTTTTAGGTTTATTCTTAAAAAAATTATATTATTGTTTAAACTAGAACCGATTAAACTTAGTTAAGAACTATTGCTAAGACGGCCGATATCGCGATAACCGAGCCTAATAAAATTATATTCGACAATAAATCGCAAAGCTTACTCGATCTAATAACAAAAAAACTATCTACAAATATTGATATTTTTAGAACGTTTTTAAAAATATTCTAGGCGTTAAATTCATTTAAGCAACGAAGTAGTAAAATTAACGGAAAGCGAGAAACTTATGAGAGAGGTAAAATTTACCTAACTTAGAGAGAGAATACTTTTAAAAAGAGCGTTCAGATTCGAAACTTTGCAACGGCAACGCATAAGAGAAAAAGTATATACGAAGAGAAAATTGTTAAGAAGAAAGATAGAATGAGGCAAAAGACTTTACATGGCCTCTCTCTAACCAAAATAACACCAAGAATTTATTACTACTAAAATTGTTCAAATGGCGGGAACGTAATAAATTCATGAATGAAAGAATCAAATAGTTGAGTCGCGGTGACGGAAACTATTTTTCACGCTAGAAATAGAGAAATATAGGAGAAATAAAGGAAAAACTATTTCTTACTAGAGGGAATGAGAATGCAAGCCGAACAACCTTTACATCGTCAATTATAGAACTATACGCAATACGGTACAGAGAGAGAGAGAGCGCGCGAGAGAAACAAGAGAGAGTAAGATGAGCTGAGAAGAATGTTAGAAGAGTAAAAAAACCAATGAAAACGTGAAATATATTACCAGACACAACAACAAATATTCATCAAAACAAGAAAAACAAATGAAGATGTAAAGAAGAATTCAAAACTGGAATTTGGACCCTTTGGTTTGCGGCAGAGATGAGAATATATATATTGCACATAATATTGAAAACAGAGCTATAAAAAAGGGCGGCGTATTCGAAAACAAAAGTAAACGTATAAAGAAATAATTAATAGTGTAGTTATTGCTTCTGAACAGGGTTGCCGAAAAGAGAAAAAAGTAGTAGAATTTTTTAAAAAAACACTAAGAAATTCCTCCCGAAAATTATTTTGGTTATTTTAAATTAAATTAATTTTGAATGGATGTTATTAATAATTAGTACGGTTCTTTATAATAATTAAATTTTTATTGATAGTCTTGGTTCTTTTTTATAGCAAAAAATTGTTCTACATGGTTGATTATTATTGTGAATTTTTTAAAATAATTTCTATGTTACCAATTCTCTCTCTATGAATAAAAAGTTAGTTTTCCATATTTTTTTTTCTTTGATTATTTTCCAAAACATTAGGCAAAAGCATGGTAAACGTAAGGAGTTTACATCTAGGGAGCAACAAGGACAATAAAGCCTGTATGACCTTTATGAAATTCTTTTCAAATTGAAATATGATTCTGTAGGTCTTAAAAAATTCATAACGATTTTTTATTATTTTCTTCTTCTTTTATGACTCTACGTAAGATTTTGGAGCATAAATGATAGTCGTATAAAATAAAACAAAATGTTATGTCGTTAATGGACCATTTGAAAAATAAATTAATTCGCAAATTGAAGAATTATATTTTGATGGAATAAAACAATACAAACAACACCAATAACAACACCAATAATAACAAGAATACCCATAAGAACTACGCAGTGAGAAACAAAAACAAAACTAAATGAACACGGACAATTGATAAAATCTTGGAAGAAGTCTGAAAATTCTTAAAAATTATTAATCCCACGAAGCGCCACTGCCGAAGTCCGACATAAATCGAAGGCAAGAAACGAATCGTAACGATCGTTTTGAATTACTTGTAGTTATCACGAAAGAGAAGCAGTCTGGGAAGCGAGGAATGTGTAAAGATAAAAGGAACAAAAATCTGAAATCATTATCGTCATATCACGACTACCACGCCATCATCATTAGGACCGCCATACCGTCATTATTATAACCATCTGCCATTCCCACAAAAATCCTGAAATCGTTGAATGTCGTTTGTTTTACTTTTACTTTGAATGAAAGAAAGAGAAGATTAAGATGAAGAAGAATGGAAAGAAACTCACATGGAGGTGAAAGAATGTTGAACCAGTTGACGATGCAGACAACTGCTATTTGCTGTAAGCATGAGTGTTGCCTGCAGCACCGTCGAACCCAAATGCCATTCATTCATCTCAGTTTTTACAAAAGTGTGTGTGTGTGTGGTGTGTCGGCCTGCATGGATTTTTGCGTTTGTGTACATACGAGTGTACAAGTATTGTGTATGGGTTTAAAAGTGCGCGTGCGTGCATCGGCTTGCAACACCACCAACAATCTTATGAAGAAACGGCAACAGCAATTGCAACATCGTTGTTTACGGAGAACGAGACTGTAAAGTTCTGTATTGTTGTTGTTCTTGTTGTTGATGCTGGTATGACTCATGTTATTGTTGCCATAGTAATAATAGCAATAATTTTTTATTGTTTTGGGCGAGTATACGCGGATATGCACGCATATCCATTCACGCACGCATTTTATTACTCGCTACTTTTATAGCGGAATGCCATTAGAGCAGAGTAAGCACTCGTTCGTGTGTTCTGCGCGATCCTTTAATCCTCTTTCTTTCTCTCTCTCTCTCTCTTTAAATAACGGCAAGCGAGCAGCACTACAAAATCGTTGTTGCTCGTTTGTTTATTTCTCGTTGCATTCCTTTTAGTAAACAAACTCGTCGATCTATTTTCTTTTTTCTTTCTTTCTTGAGAATCATTGAATGAAACTAGAGAAGTAGTAGAAAAACATTTTCAATTTATTTTTGCTTATTCGTTCGTTTTCCTTCTTCATTCGTTCGTTCGCTCCGAACATCGTAACTAACTTTTTAATGAACCACAACCAATTGTATGAATTACTTTTTGTGTTATTTTTATTAGCAATTGCTTTTTAATGGCGCTATTGCTGGTTGCTGCTCGGACAACGTAGGAGCTGGCTCTCGCTATGAATACTCGAGAATTAGACGTCGTCGTCTCTCAAAATAATTGAAATATTTCAGTAGAGTCTATTTATTTTTAATAAGACACAGACAGAGAAAGGAAAAGAGAAACAATCAATGAAATGAATAAAACAGAAATCATCACACAACAACAACACCAACAACAGCAACATCGAGATCTTTCTTTAGTGGAATCATTGCCATGATTTTCATGTTGGTCGCTGTTGTTTTGAGAAATGATGCGAGAAAAAATGGGAGAAAGTGGAGGGGGAAATTCTTACAATTCGTATCGCATAAGTATAGACGATGACAATAGTAAAATCAATACGCAGCAATAATAACAATAACAACAATCATGGTGGAAATCAAAAACAGAAATTGAAGACAAATTAATTGTGTTTTTCAAAGGACTTGCTCCAAAGGAAACAAGGTGAGGCGCACTCATTCAGTGGTCCTGATTGACATATATCTAGGATTATAACTGCAATGGCAACAACAACAACAACAGTAACAACAGCAACAATAACAATACCGACGATATTCCCGTCAATTGTCTTCTTTGAATGATTATGGAATAATGAAGGAATAACAACATGTATGAACGAGCCCGGCCGAACCTTATATGCCCTACACCCGTAATATAAACGTATACTCTGATCGCAATAAGTAGTGGGCAGTGACGCCCCTTTTAATATTACATTTGCCTTTTCTTGATTAATTTATATTAACTAACTCACTTCAACGCATCCTTTGTCAAAAAGACAACACGTGAAGATCAGAACGAGTCCATAAAGTTCAATCTTTGTTTCTTTTACAATGAACTTACATTAAGGATTACAATTGACACCAATGGATAAAAAACCAACGATGACGATTACGATTTTAACTGCAATCCAAACCTCTAGAAACTAATTGTATTCTAATTTTTATAATATTGAATACGGTTTTTCTGCGGTTTTATTGAAAAAAATCGTTAATTAATGTGTGGTGTCAGAAAAAATCAGACATCTCTAAGATCCGAGCAAACATCCTTACACGGTTTTAGATCAGCATACCTTCAGTGTGCTTCAGCACTAATCATTGTTATGAAATGGAAAGCAAATGTTTTTAGTTTAAGTTTACTGGATAAATAAATAAATAAATATAAAATATGGAAATTGTTTTTTTTTTTTGATAGTAATTGAAATAACTCTTAGAATTAATTCCCTCTACTTTTGGTGTTTCGCATGAGAAATGCCCAACGAGGATGGACTGAGACAAAAAAGTATTGTTCTACGAGTTTGAGGGTGTCGTTTTTCACCACGGTTTACATTATTAAAGTAAATTTTTTGAGGGCAAAAATAAAACTCACTTAAGATCATACAAAATTCTTAAGGGACAACGGGCATGCGAAAACAAATATTTTCATTTATTATTATTATTTTTAATTCGGGGAAATAAAGATTTTAAAATAAATTTTTTTCTCTTTGCAATCATTTCACTTTTAAAGATTACGTCTCCGCTTAGCGTTATCTCCTTCGATTGGTTTTTTATCATTATTTAATAGTCGTTTTTCATTTCTATTTTCTCATAATTTAATTCTATCAAAGATTACTCTCGGATATTTTATACAAAACATTCGAGCAGAACAAAATTTCGAAGCTTATTTAAGTCATCAAATCAATGGTCGCTTGTCCATTAGATATTTGATATATCGATATTTCGATACATATTTTGATTAATATTTCGATACGCTTCTATTCAGCATCACTTCCGCACTCTCTCCATTCATGAAATTAAACATTTTCTATTGGTTTTGTCTTTTCCTCTGCTTATTTTTAATTCATTTTTCACATAATTCCACAAATGAATCCTTGTGTTCTGTTTTATTTTCTTTTTTTCTTTGATTTTACTTTGGTTTCTTGAGAATGGTTGAGACTTACGAACGGTAAGCGGACCGTCATTTAGTTACGCTTCAAATAAAATGTTTCATTTAGTCAACAAGGAAGCATATGTGTGTGTCGTTGGTGTTGTTGTTGGTTTAGTAAAATGTTTGTTGTTGTTGTTGTGCTGTTGCTCTTGGTAAGTCTATTTTCAAAGTAGCTGTTTTGTTGTTGTTTCTCGTTACTGGGAAAATTATTTTAAAATTGAAAGAAATCCAGAAGAAAGTATTTCTGTCTTTTTTCTCTCGAGACTTGACAGAATTTCAAATTTTCCCACCGAACGAGCAATACGATGATATTTTTGATGAATTCTTGGAAAATCAATTTGCCTTTGCTCAGTCTTACCTACCCTCCATCTTTCGTTTTGTTCACAAATTAATTTTTATTTTGAAATTGTTGTTGGCAAGCAGAGATTAAAAGGAATTTTACAAACGAATAGAATAATCTTTTCACATCGAATATTTCGTAAAATTAATCGATGCTTTTAAATCGAGAATGGAAAAGTTTTTTCCATTAAAAAATTTTCCGAAAGCAGTCTTGATGGAGACTAGATGCGATTTTGGTGGATTAGTTGGTTGATTATTGTCAACGATATTCAGAAGAAACAATTGTGATTGTGAAAAAATTATATTCAAATGCTGTTTCAAAAAGCGAAGAGACTGTTTTGTAACTCGAATTATAAGAAAAAGGTATATATGCGGTTTTAATTTAATGCATAGAAAAATTAACCAAAAATACGTCGTTGGTTAAAAATTTGAAAAGCACATTTTTTTATTGTGTTGCTTAAAAATGAAAATGACTATTAATCATATCTGTTGTAACTGAATTATCTGAAAGTTTCAAATTAATCGTTAAAATAAATATTTTTTTTCTTTTAAATATTCCTTTGATTTGCCGAAAAGGAATTCTTGGAACAACTTAAGGGTCACTCGACCTATTTAATTTTATATACTTTTAAGTACTTCGTTTGACCTTAACGATTGAAATTCCAATGAATATGTATGATATGTATTCCCTCTTTTCTCTCTTTCACTCACACTCTTTCTCTCTTTCTTTCTATCTTTCTCACTTTGATGGTTTGCGACGCACTTAAATTCCTTTTTATCCCCCCCTCCACCTTAAATTTTATGGCCTTTTGAAAATTTCATTTCGTTGCTTTTCTTTCAATAAATGACAAAAGCGCATTTTTGAAATGTTCTTGGAATTGTTGTGTACCCTGTGTGTGTACCGTCGTGTACATTAGAAAGGTACAAATCATAGAAATATGACCGTCGACCCTGCAACGCGTTTTATTTACAAAAGTCTAAAACTAGATAGACCTGACGGACGTTGGTCGTTTCGTTACGAATTTTAAGCAGATAAATAAAGAGAACGAGGTTGAGACACGGGCCAGAAAGAAAAACAGGTCGATTAAATATATAATTTTTTTGGGTTTTGTAATGAAGAAATACGATGCAATAAAAGTTATTTTTATGATTATTTATATTTGTTTTGAAAATTCTATTCTCGTTATCGAAATATATACGACTAAATATCTGAAACTTTTCGTTTTATTACCTCTTTCCTCTCCCCGGTTCAAATAAAAACGCATAGGACTTTTATGACTGGGACAATAATAAAATAATAATTAAATAAAATGTAGGCTGACAATTCTTACAAATTCTTGTTTACAACAAGATAAAGGAGGAGGAAGCGAGAGATAGATAGAGAGGAAGGAGGGGAGAGGGACAACAAAATGTTTGTTTTATTTTAAAAATAAATGATGATAGCATTATTTTACTAAACATCTAATGATAAAGACAGAAACCACGTCCGGTGGAATACTGTTCTCCTTTTTTAAATAATAATAATAATAATAATAATAATAATAATAATAATAATAATCATAATAATAATGATAACAACAATAATAACGAAAAACCAATCAATTCTAGTTGGCCACGAGTGGTAGCAAGAGCTATAGCGCCCAAGTCCTGAAATTAAAGTTATTAAAAAACCATAAACGTGTCATGCACGAATCATGCATGGAATTTCCGGCATAGAGACCACCCTTTAGGCAAATTCAGGATCGCTCATAACGAGCAACAATTAAAAAACAATTCACCATCGATTGTTTTATTCGTTGCGAAAAAAATTGAATAAGACGAATAGACGAGGGAAGAAAAGAGGCAAGGAAGAATGGAAGAGTGTAGAAGAAAGGATATTAAAAAGAATGCAAAAAAGTACTGAAGTACATTCATAATTGGATTTGTTATTTCGTTTATCATGTTTCGAAAAGAAAAAACTCACTCGAGTTTCGCGAGAGGAAATTGGAAAAAAGGATTTGTTCGCAAGGACCCATAAGGAAATGTCGTGTACGTGTGTGTTTATGTGATGTGTAGATTCCCGTATTCTCGCTCTTTGCGTTAGAAGGAATGGAAATATTAATTTCTTGAATACGTGAAAAATATTCACCAACTGGTACCGAACAATTAATTATATTTCCATTTCCATTTCGAACAAGATTTCGAACATATCGAGAAGCTTCAGATAATGTGATAAAATTTGTATGAAGTTGATTAAATTTTCTTCTATTATTTTCCTCAGTTTTTATTCCTCTTTCCGATAACTGTTTATTGTACGAAAATTAAGTTGCGAATTTAATTTCGAATTTATAAACAAGAATATGATCCTTCACAACAAGACGCGTGCTGAGAGTTTTCTTCTCCTTCATTGATTGGATGCAGATAATACTACCTCCTCCTTTAAACCTAATAATTTCTTTCGGAATTTGAATTCTCGACTTAAGCCTTTGTAACGATTCAATTAAATGATTGATTAAAATAATTAAAATATTTAAAACCCATTTTTAGTCAAAACAATTTCTTTTTTGTTGAGACGCAAAGAGGTCGGGCAGAAATGTAAAAATATAAATTAAATATCAAAAGTAAATAATAATAATAATAATAATAATAATAATAATGTAAAATAATATAAAACAAATGTATCTTCTAAATTCATATTTAATCATTGCTTTCTCGACTTCTTATTCACTTTTTTCCTCTTCGTTACTTCACAGGGTATTTGATTACTTTCTGGTTTTCCCCCCACGCGTTTACAAAGCTATAAAGTCAGCACCACATTTTTATTTGCGATGTTTTTTTATTCTTGTATGCGGCTTTCTTCAGAATTTGGAGCATTGAAATTAATTATTTTGTAATTTTTTGTGGGATAATTTTTCAATTTCCTGAAATTTTGAAATTGTTTCGAATTTTTTGAACCCCTCGTGGTTTTAAAGTTTTCTTTCATTTCATAAATTTATCAACGCTTTTTTAATCATTACGCAATCTTTAAGAATTTTAAGTTTCATTTATATCGTCATAGGCTTTTTATCTGATTTGAAATTCACTGCCACGTCTCTCCCGTCTCTTTCATCGTTTTGTAGTTTTTTCAATCAATCACGGGATTTTTGGATTCATTAGAGGTTTTATGAATTCTTTAGTTTTACTACGGCAATTTAATTGACTAAGATAATTCTTTTCTGCTTTCATTCGAACCAAAAATTAAAAAAATTCCAAATTTTATAAAATAAAATTAAGGCCGAGAGAGATTTATTAAAGCCACTATACAAAAACTCACCTCATTTTCCCACCCCACCAAAGAAGCAATTGCAGTATTTTTTCCGCTGTAGTAAATTTTTGAAAAATGTCGAGAATCGGTAACTGAACTTTTCATAGCTTTCATTCATGCACATTCATTAATATTTAATATATTTAATTAATTATCATTAAGAGTGTGAAACAATTTCAATAAAATTGCCTATGTGTCAAACGTAAACCAAATATTTTGCTTTCATTTTAATTAATTGTTCATCAGCACTGTTTTATTTTTTTCATTCGATTTTGTCAGCCTTCTTGCAATTAATGACTGAAGACGTTGTTGTTGTTGCTGCTGCTGTTGACGATATGAAAGTGTAGGTAAATGTTGTCTGCAATGATTAATGTGATGTTGTTGTTTTGTTATTGGTATAGTCGTTCTTATTGTTGTTGAATAGCCGAGACTTTGTGTATAAACAATCAAATGCAAGAAGTAAACAAACGGCCCTGGGAGCTTTTCATCTCATTCTCACGCACTTCTGTCCCGACGCATACAGCCTTATTTTTGCCTAACTTATCGGTACAATACGCTCTCTTATTAAGACTTGAGAGTATGTGATAATCCCTTAGCAAAACACTTTTATTCTCTTAGACACAAAACCTTCTCTCTTAAACACTCTTCATTTACGCTTAATGTATTACCGTTGACGTATTTGTTGTCGATTTCTTTATCTTTCCTTTTTGTAAATATCAATTTTTTTCCTGTTTATTATTTCTTGTTTTGATGTTGGCTTGCGACGTTGTTATTGTTGTATTGTTATTATTATTGCCTAGTATTTTGCTGTATCCGTCGCCTATTTCTTCTCAGCCGGCATAAGACGATGTTGGCTGACTCCGTCTCATCCAATTCTTCGTTTCAATCAAACACTTGCGCACGTATAGAGAACTTTGCCATTGACGACGACGACTAGTACTACTACTACTATTACAACTAGTACTATTACTTTTTTTTTCTTTTGTCGATATGAGTTTCGCATAATTTGCTGCGTAGTATTTTAATGTTTTTTTTTAATTTGTATTTTTTAATCTGTCTATATAATATATCAAGAAAGTATACAAAAGTTTTCAAGAAATTTATTTCAATAATTCTATAATTAATTATGTTTTCAGCTTAAATCTTATTTTCATTTTCAAAAAATTCACTTTTTTCTTTTTTGAAAATATGTATTTTTACGCACAAACGTAAATAACTTTATTTCTTTTTACGCGCTCATTTTTGTATGTTCGTCTATTTGTTTTAACTTCAGTGTATTATTAAATATTCTTCTTTTAATGATTTATGTTTATATTTTCTTGTTAGTGAAAATTGTTTTCTCAATTTATTGAGAATCAGTTTCGACCGACCACGAAACTCTAAACAACTTTACAAATGCAACGTATGAAACAAACTGACTGACCGCATCGGAAGGCGCCAACTCAGAAGGTTCGTATCAGCATCGCCGTTACCGCCACCACAGACAACATAAAAATCAGTCTATCTCTTTGTTTTTCAAATGGCACCGAATTAATTCAGAGTATTTCAATTCAGATTTCCGTTACTCTTAATGTACTGTCTGGTGCTTTGCCAATCGTCTCTCTTCATTTACTATAATTCGAAAAGTACAGAAATTTTTTCTCGTTCTCTTTCAATTAGTGAATATTTCTCTGTAGAAATTGTTTACGCGACTGAACCCATGCAGATACACATGTGTATACGCATTTGGGCGGATAGGTAAAACATAAAATTCGTATTTATCACTTCCGCTTTTGATGTTTTCTGTTTTTGTCGCTCATTCTGTCTGCATTAAAGTGCTTTTGTTTGCTCTCTCTCCGTTCTGGCGGCTTCTTTTTTCTCACTGTACCTTCCTTATTTTACGTTTTCCATTATTCATTTTTTCTTTCAAACGGAATTGCCAGCATTGTTTTGAACATTTAGTGTTGCCCATTTCGAATGTTTTTCATTCGAATTATATATTTTTCAGTAAAAATACTAAGAAAATATTTTTGAATTTATTATTGTATTCTTTATGAATGTATTTTTTATAAAAAACATTTACATTTATTCTTACTTAGAAGTGAAAATATTCTGTAAAAAGGAATATTCTAAACTACTTTCAAATATTTTTCGAATCTCAAGTGATTAGGTCGCGATGGAAAAATAATCTTACCGGGGAGTTTCTTTACTTTTACGTTCACTTATTTTGACTTTTGCATTAGCAACCAGTTACCAATTTTAACCATATTTTCCTTCAGCCATTTAACATTGCCTTTTACTGTTTCTAATGCTTGACTACGAGCTGCGGTACCAGCACCGGCTTCCGGATATTTGTCGAAGAATGCCCGCATCTCTTCTAGTTTAGTTTCAGTATTGAAACGGGCGGTAATGGCTGGAATCAGTCGTCCCAAATAACGCTCATTTATACCAAAGCGTTCAACTAAACGTGGCCAATTTTCACGAACGTAATCCCACACCAAACTTCGTCCAATTGGATTTTCTGAGATATATTTAAGACAAGTGAAATAGTCTTGTCCACGAACTTTGTTCTCATCCCAAGCTAAATTTATGTATCTAGAGATAAAATGAAAAAACAAAATAAACAACGGATAATAATTTCGAACCAAAGGCTTCTAATTATTGTGACATAGCGTCACAGCGAAATCTTTTGATATTTTGAATTGAAGTTTTTTAAAATTTCCCTTTGTATTACTTTAAATCAAATCTTTAACATTAACTCAAACGCAGGAAAAAACTATTCCACAAACCTTTGTAGTATCCATGGTTCTTTAATGGCACTCAATGCTTCCATTAATTTGAGTTTCTCCTGAGCATCAGTTTCTTCTATAAAAACATTCCAAACTTGGTTCCAAATATCTTCAGTGCCGGCTACTTGCATGCCATAATAATAGACAACAGAGCGTAAATCTGGACTTGGTCTTATTGATGTATTACCGAGCCATGCCGTAAAACGCTTAGCAGCTCCTTGTAGAGCCGCTTCATTACCGAATTCACAAGCAGTATTTAAAACAGTTACACGCAGGAGACTGCAAGAAAATAATCAATTTTTTTAAATCAAAATTTTGATTAAACTCAAGACAAAACAAAGAAAACGAATACTTTTGTAAATGGCCACCGCTCACGTTCCATGTCACTGCCTCGTATACTTCACCCAACAGCTGACGAACGTATAGAATGAAATCACTGTAGAACTCTGCAGAAGTAAGAAGATTTTGTATAGCTTTCAATTGAGAAGTGGCCACATTCCAAGGCACGTAATCACGTTCTTGTCGCAAATATTTGGTCAGATCTAAAGCGATGCCATAGTCCAATTGAGAAGCATCTGCTAAGGCAAAGGCATCATTCAGTAGATGAGCACGATCGGATACACTAAAGAAGGTCATAGCAATTGGTGAATTTAGTGCCGTAATAAATGCCTGCCACATGGTCGTGGGATAGTTGACACGATAATAACCCATCTGACTCTTATTAAACTTAATCCAATCAACATCACTGGGAAGAGTTACTAACACTAAATTGAGAGAAAAGAAAAAGGAAAAATATTTTTATCTAATCCTTAATTAATTAATTAACCAATTCGCCGTTACTTTCTTGATCGTTATAATTAAAAAGACATCGTTTTACTTCACTGTCAGCGCTCGTGAAGTAAGTGACGGGAATGGACCAACGATATCTAAAGAATAATAAAATAATTATTGGATAGATAGTTTAAATTCATTGATTGAATTATTGCACCCAAAAGGTAACTTGATGTGATATACTTTATAATCTTCAGGATTCGATAGAAATCGCTTCTGCATCAGTTTATATGAATTGCTCCCCGTTTGGATAACTTCAATGACAGGCAAACCCATTTGTTCTGTCCACGTTCTCATAATCAATCTAAAACGAAATAAATATTTGTTGTTCAATATCATTTGAATTACTCAATCGTCAATTCATTAATTCATTCACTCACTTGATATCAAAGTCAAACTTTTGAGCTTCGATTTCGCTCAAAAAATTATCAGTTTCAGCATTTTGATAACGGAATCGATTTAAATAGTTTTCAGTTGCTTTTCGGAATTTAACTGGTCCTACCATGTCTTCTAGCATACGAATTATGGAAGCCCCTTTCGAGTAAGTAATCGAGTCAAATAATTCTGTAATTTGACTTGGGCTCGCGACTTTTTGTACAATCGGATGGGAGGCTAGTGTTGCATCCAAAGTCATCACACCATGCAAATCGTCAGTAATGAATTGATCGAGCTTTTAAAGAAAAACCTTTAGTCAACCATATTTAATTTCTGTTCAGTATTATTGATATAATCATAAAATTTATCAATTATAAAAGTTTTCAATATATTCGAAACTTCTCATTATTAAACTACCGTCGTGATGTCGTGTCTTTTCTTGGCTATAACAGCCTTTACAAATCACACGCTGAAAAAGCTTTTTGATTTTTTTGAACTCCAAGCCGTTGATAAATTCTTTGACAATTTACATGAAAACAAATTACTCTAACGATCAGCTCATATTTGACTAATTAACGATATCGGGCATAAACTTACCATTTTCCATTCCGGATGCACTTGATCGACGCCTTTATATTCGATATAACTGGCGAAGCCTTCATTAAGCCATAAATCATTCCACCATTTCATGGTAACTGTATGGACATAAACAATTTGTTTAAATCATGTTTTCATTTTTATATTTCTAAATAAATTAAATTTATTACCTAGATGCCTAAATGTCTTACCTAGATTTCCGAACCACATATGAGCCAATTCATGAGCCACGACTGTAGCGACACGTTGCTGATTTGCGCTAGAGCTAATAGCTTCATCATAAAGTAATGCCGTTTCTCGATATGTCACTAGACCCCAATGTTCCATCGCACCCGATACAAAATCCGGTATGGCAGCCATATCTGCAAGAATATGTCAACGAATAACTGAAAAATTCATACAGTGCATGATGATATGATACCTAGTTTGGGCAGTGGGTACGGGATATTAAAGTATTTTATATAATATTCGGTAATACCGACGCCTGTTTCCAAAGCATATTTCACTTTATTAATTTGAGCAGTCGTCGAAAAGATACGCATCTCGAAATCTTGTGCTCCTTCGATACAGCCACTGACCATTCTCGATTGATGAGCAAAATCTGAGATGATAAAACAAGCTAAATACGTGCTCATCGGTACACTTTCAGCAAAAGTAACCTCCATTAGGTTATTATCGATAAGTTGTTGGCTCTGTTTTGTTGTAACGGATATTTTTAATGATTTATTTAATTTTATTTGATTACGATACTTACCTCGATATTCATATTTGATAAAGAATGATAACCATCATTGCTAGGTTGAACCAAAGTTACTTGAAAGGTCGCCTTCATGGCTGGCTCATCGAAACACGGAAAAGCTTGACGGGCATAGGTAGGTTCGAATTTGGAGGTGGCAATCCATCTGGGAAATATATAAAAAGGTTTATCTAGTTAATTCTAATAACGTTATGATACTTAAAATATTTCCTACCTCTTCTGATTACGTTTCTCATCGAAATAATTGCTCTGATAAAAACCCACAATTCGGTCAGTTAGAGATCCATGGAATTGTAATTGTAAGGCATAGTTGCCAACATCTAGGGGGCGTTCGAATTCAGTAATCCAATACTCTAGCTCGGGATGGTCAAAAGTTAGAATTGGTTTTATATCAGTTAATTTTTCTCCATCATTTGTGATGCGTGAAAAGTCCATTGTCCTGACATTCAACAGCTTCGAATGGACCGGTATGAAGGAAATGGATTGGAGTATTTCCAAATGAATTGAAACATTGCCCGAGAAAGTTTTTGTTTTGAAATCCGGTTGGAGTCGCAATCGATAATGTTTAGGACGTAATTCTTGAGGTAAACGGAATGATAATTGTTGAATAATTTTCGATGAAGACGCCGTAGCCATTTCTAAAGGAAATGTATTTTATAATTTTCTTAACACAATCGTGGAATAAACGTATTTGAAGGACAAAATCAAAACAATTGATTTTGACAAACGTGCTGGAGAAATATCTCTCATCAAAGCTTTTATGAAAAAGTCAACCCAAACTCAGCTGATTATTAAAGACAACAACCCATGTAGTTCTAATAATGGTGTAGATTTCATTTTCACCTCAATTGAATTTTTCATTTCACCTCTTGTCTATGATATCCAATTAAAGTTGAATTATATAAAATTATTTTCAAGGGAAACGAATATCAAAACCTTAATGCTAATTCAAAATTTGAGAACAGTCTAGTTTTCTCACTTTCTAACTTCGTGAAGGGAAGAGTTATAAGGCAATCGAAAGCTAGAAACAATACGGGGATAAAATTGCTTTTGAGAAAAATGAATTTTTGTATTTATGAATTAGCGATGATATATAAAATTCCAAAAAATTATTGTAATTTGAATTTGTGATACATTTTTTCAATGAATAGAAATAATTAATAGAAAAATGAAACAATTTTTTAATTCTTTGTAGAAATTTAAAATTTATAACGAACATCTTTTTACTAACATCGAACATTTAACGCCAGTAACACGATCGGTGATGTCAAGGGTGTTAATTCGTTGCTTACAAAAATGAGCAAACACCACAAGCACCAGGAAGAATCCATTGCAAAACAATGTACGATATGATTTCAAAATTGATGGATAACGACGGAGTAAATTGACGGCTGCAGAATAAACTGAATGCTTCGCAACCAAACTTGTCAAGAGATGACGGGAATTCTTTGAAAATAAAGTCAGGGAAAAGCAAACGTTGATAAACAATTTGTGATAAATAATTTTTAGATTTAGGTTTTAGGGAAAAATATAAATTTTTTTTGAAAAGATCTTTGATTTTAAATCGCTTTTAATTATCTCTCTTGAACTAAGCTCATTCATGAAATAATTTATCAAGATTTCATTACAAGAATTAAATAAATTACTTTCAATTTTCAATGAATTCTATCATAAATCAACCAACATTTTTTTCAATAAAAATCCATCCTTCGTCTTCTTTTCACCCTCTCTCACTCTCTCACTCTCTCTCTCTCGCCGACCCTTTGCGAAGTTGTAAAGCGCTGAGTTCGACTATCGTATCCTTTAGATATTCATAATTTGGCTCATAAATTCTGCTTTAAGTGAGTTAGTGAAGTGGCAGACTTTTATGTACTACCATGTATTCTCACCTCACCTCCTCTTCGCGACATTTTGTCAGCAACGGTGCTGGGGCCGCACTTTTACAGGTATTGCATCCTGTACGCTTAACGTGAAGGCTTCCCAAGCACGGGTAGAGCTAATGGTAATTATTATTTGTCGTCGCCCCAGTTTTTCTTCTACTTCCCTTTATTGTTGCGGTTAAAAACGGTCGCCGATGCTGGATTTAGGTTATCGCTGGTGTTGATGTCTTCGGGGGGAGGGGGTGGCAAGGGATGGGGGAGGCGGGACGACAGTGCAATGAATTTGCCATTCTCTGGCAATAAACGAGGGAAGTCCATTCTGCGGTGGATAAATTTTGTCGTGTGGCTTACGTTGCCGCACCCATCGCACTCGGGACGTAGGTTATTCGATACGATGAAAGTATCTGGTACTAATGAATACTAATTTGCCACACAAATTAATTTCGTATCTTTTCATGTATCTGGTAGACTGACCGACAAGGAGCTCGCAGCAAGGGATAACGACTTAACTGATGCGAAACTTTTTGTAAGCACATGTGTGTGCGTCTGTGTGTGTGTGTGTAAAGCAGAAGGGCGGCTAGCCACAGAACCCCTGAAAGATCAGATTTGGGGCTTTATTGTTGTTTTTCAAATTTGTTGAATGTGAGTCTGAGTAAAAGAAAGAGAAATGCAAGGAACAAGAGGAAAAACAGACAGACAAGGAGAGATGAGTACAGAGAGATAGAACAAGAGAGGCCAATGATGGAGAAGGGGGAGGGGAGAGGGGGAGAATAATTTGTCTTATAGAAACTGTTAAAAGGTTTTAAATTTTGTTGATCGCAATTTTTTGAATACGTTGATGATGTCGTTGGTACTTGACGGTCCCGACTTTCACTGATTTTATTTCTTTCCAGACTTCATTTTTCTTCTTCTATCTTAAATTGTTAGAGGTTATGCTTCATTAATTTCAGTGGTCACGTTTTCTATTTTCAAAAGACATTTTGAAGTGTTGAAGCATGAGCTAAAACTAATTGAATGCAACAAGTCGTCACAACCAAATCAAATCATTCACTTATTCCGAACGAACAAAACAAAAACAAAAAAAAATAATTGCTTAGAAATTGCTTAGAAGCATTTCTAAAGAGCAATATTGCTTAACAATTATTTCAGTTCGAGTTCGATGAAATTGTCTGTCTCCTGGACAATTCCGTTTCACAGATAATTGAATGGTATAAAAAGGGATTTATGGGAAGTAATTCTTCTGGAAGAATTTAAATGATGCTTTGAATCAACGATGCCCCGATGATTGGAATTTCAAATTTAGATTTTGAAAAAACAGTGTGGTCGATTGAGAGACTCGTATACAGGCTCATAAGTATTCATGTCCTACGAATATATTCTCTTCATGCTTTCAATGGAAATTAAGCAGAGAGGGCGGGCAGGGGGGGGGTAAGTCTCAATGAGCACTATATAATTGGCATGCATTTTCATAATTGAATACTTTGTTTTTGTGTAGATAGACTGACTAAAGTGTAAGTTTGTGTGAAACTGTTTTTTGTAAGACATATAAATTGTTTCAAATCTCTTAAACCATAAAATCCTTTAAGAGAAATAAATTTATTCATGGGTAAAATCTGTTTGAATTAACCAAAAGTTCTTTGCTAGATTTTTACTGAAATCCAAATATGAAATATTGCAATGATCACAATGAAAAATCGATGAACTGGAAATACAAATCGAAAGAGATTTACATATTTTATTAGTCTTCAATTTTTTCATTACTTATGATTCGTGTGTTTGAATGTATTCCTTGTTGAAATTTGGGTTGGTATCGAACAGATTCCCCTTCAATTCGTCTTAGCTAACCAATAGGTCAATCTTCGACATCTTCGATTGTTGGTAGGAATTATTTTAGGTTTCAACCAGCTTTTGTGAGTCAATCTCCTGAGTAGTATTCGGTTTAACCCCAATAGAGTTTAAACAATATTCGGTTTAACCCCAATAGAGTTTAAACAACATTCGGTTTAACCCCAGAAGAGTTGAAGTCGCGTGAGGTAGCCAATAAATATGCTAAGGAGCTATGATACCCTTCATGTTGAGAAGTTGAGTGTATTCCAGTCGGGAAAAGAAAGTTGTTGCAATAAATAATCCAAAGATCCTTTTGTCCACCACCTTCCAGGGGAAGACAAGGTAATCTTCAGAAATTTTCAATATTTATTAATTCCTTAAGTAAAATTTTATAATGAAATACTTTTAAGTTTTAAACAACAAAAATCAACAATAAAAGCCTTAAAAATGAAAAGCAATAAAAATAAAAAGCACTAAGGGAAAATAATCTTTATATTGAAATCGATACAATTGAGATTAACCATCACCAGCAACAATACCGCGAACATCACCAACAACACTGTTATCACTATCACTATCAGTCATTATCATCGAACGCATTAAGAACAAAAGAAACAAAAATGGGTCAGCTCTGCAGAAAAGGAAAGCATTAAAAGAATAAATATAGGAAAGTGGCATCAGCATCAACCAGAAACCATTTGCAGCAATATTTACAATAAAATAATATTGAAACCATTTTATTGTTAATTAAATGCTCAATAAAATTGTGGCATTTGTTGTCCCTGCCGTTGCTGATGCTGCAACAACTAAGCTCCGACCGACTTACGGTAACCGCTTGTCGGACGGTCGGTTGTTTGCGGTTGTCGGTTGGCGATGTTTGGCCATTGTTTGCTTGTTCTAGGTTGTTGCGGAAAATGCGCATAAGCAAAATTTCAATTTGCTTTCAACAGAAAAAGTTATTGACAGAAAGAAATTGCTTTTAAGTAACAAGAAGAGATAACAAATAGAAAAAATTTACTAACGGGACATAGAAAAAAAATTGCTAACGGTTTTCTGAGTGATCTTGAGATATTTATTGTATTTATATGAAAAATATTTCTTTTGAATGAATTAAACTTTATGCAAATTAATACGAACGTTGTTGGTCATTATAAAAGTCTAAGCAAAAGTATTTTTTTAATAAAAGTATTTCCTTAATGGAAGTGGAAATGTTGCTTCTCTTAGAATATTTTTTGCATGTTTTGAAATTATTGAATTTTCTTTAATTGTCTGCATTCGCTGAAAAGGACTTAGGGGATCTATGAAAAAATATGCCGAGGTCTTTGTCAGAGAAATTCGACAAAGGCCAAGCAGTGCGTTTTGGTAGCAAAAAAAAAAAAAAAATAAAAATGATGTTTCCACGAATGTGCGGATTAAATATTTAAATACAAAAAAAAAACTAATTCCATCCAATGAGCAGTCCAAACCAACCTCCTTTTCTGATGATCGTTGGTTTTTAATGAGGTGTCATACGCGATCGATGCTGGTGTAATCGAAGTTATCCGCCTAGCAAGTTGGTAAAAAATTGACTCCATTGGATCGCACCAGTTCCGTTGAGTTACTTGAGGTTTCTGATATTATTCTCAAGGCAAGTCTTAGTAATTCGCTATTTGTTTCAGAGTTTTATTTAGGTCTCCTCTCTGTTTTCTATTGTGGTTCTTCATAATGAAGAAAAACTGTTTCAAATATCACGACAGCTCAATTTAATCCAATATTTTGTTGAGGTGGAATTTTTTTCGAGGTCTTACTCCATTCGAAGAGAATGTAAATATAGAGAAAAGACACAGGTAAAAAGCTTTTGACGTAAAAAAATGTTTTAAAAATCAGTTTAAGAAAAGAGAAGTGATTTAAACCATTCAAGGATCAGTCAAGATTTTATGGCAATAGTATGACGAAAACAAAAGCAATGCAGAGGAGTAGAAAAACGTATACTATTAGTCACATTTACGCTAAAATATACTCATGCCACTCTGAAAGATTTTGGTTCGACCTATGCCAAAATCGATAAATAATTTGACCAGAAAAACAGAAAGGATATCGCACTATAGATACGACTTCGGGTTCAAACCATGAGAAAGAGAAAGAGAGGAAGGGTATGCAATCAAATTGTGCATAAGTAAAGGATAAATTGACTTATAGTCACCCCTGTAGGGAGAAAAGTAGCCCCCTACATTTCACCCTGAAGGAACTTTCATGGATTAATATACAGACAAAAGAGAAGCACACAATCAAATTATAAATACTTGGAACATCGAATAAATTCATTATTGGAAAAATAAAATAATCCTAAATTTTTAAATATTCTAGTTTTTCTAAAATATTTAAAAATTCTGAAAAATAATTTCTGAAATTTCCAAATTTTTAGCCTAACTGTTTTTACTTAAATGTAAATATTAATTTAAAAAATTCTTAAATTTTGAAAGAATGATTTTAGGTTGTATTTATTTAACGAATTTTGGATAAGTTTTCCATACTATTCAATTTTTTTAAATTTATATTTTTAAATTTAATCTTGTTTTCATGTGCAACAAATATATGCTCTTAAATTAAAAAAAATTTATATATAATTGATAATAAATGAGATAAAAAAGTAATTCCAAAATTATTTTGATTCTATAAGTTATAAATGATCACTTGAACTACTGCTAATGTAGTGAATACATTTGAGTAATATTTCATTTAGGGAAGACAAACGGACACACGATACGTGATTAACCACCCTAAACGATCTAAAGACCATTATAAGATATGCGCGTATAAATTTCCTACTGGGTCATCAAAGAGCAAATAAAAAATACGAGTTTTTTACTCTTGACATGTGCACGTGTTGACAAGAGAGCATTCGAGTTCCACACACTCACACCGGTTCGCCAGCAAAACCAACGACGACTATGTAAGTGTGCGTGAGTGTAAATACTTAGATAGAAATGAAAATCAGTCAATCGTTATTTTCCGTACAATTTCACACTGCTCGTTTGCCGAATGCCCTTTTCTCTTATGCGTTTTAGACGATTAAATGAAACCAACTAAACCATCGTCATCATTATTGCCATATTCATTATCGTCAACATTATTATTATCATCAACAGCATCATTATCACAATTGTCACTAATACCATCACAGACATTTCAACAAATATAAAACTAGAAAATAATCTAAAATTCGTACGATTTCATGCGGGTTCAATTCTTTATACGAATATATTTGTAATTATATATACTTGTAACTTTATAAATGTGCTGATTTTTAGTTTGAGCGAAAATATAGAATTATCGTAACATCAGTCTACGTTCCTTCGCTAAGAAACATTGGGTGAATAAAGATGCTGTGGATAAAAAATTACACACATTTTCGTCAGTGTTCGACGAGAACTGCTATGTTTTTGAGAATGATGGACGATAGGGTATGTTTGTCTGGAGGTGACAGTTTGTTGAGGCAATATATTTCCGAAAAAAATACAACTAAGTGAGATAATATTTTTCAGGAAAAAAGAAGAGGAAGGAAACTCTTAAAGAAGACTTAGTTTCGCAATTTGCAGGCGCGATTGAAATACAGGTAAAGATGCTTTCAAATGAACAAAAAATTATCGAATAGCCACAAAAACACTGCAATTCGATTAATGAGTTCATCTGCTGCAACGAGTAACGACAAGTACGAGTAAGCGAAGAAAAGGGAAGCTGGTGAGACCACAAAGTTGGCAACATTACGAAGAATGGAAGATGTGGTGAACGTATGAAGAGCGTTGAGATTTAATTCAATTGAATATATGTGGTATTTTTAATGAAATGGATGGAAGGATGTAGAAAATAGATGGAAGGAGGAAATGATGGGAAGGGACAACAAGGGACAACGAAGTGTACGAAAAAAGAGAATTGAAAATGATAACTAAATGCAAATGTTTTTCTTATCTCAAAGTGTTCAAGATTGTCCATTACTGTAAACCTTCCAATCCTCGTTTATCTCCCTCTCTCTATCCCAAAAAGGTGACAACATGATATAATTTTTAACTTGCTAGTCGCTGCTTAATGGATTTTTTCCTAACATGGAATTTTTTTCTAAATCTAAGCAGGTTTTTTTTCAAAAAGTGCTTCTTGAATTTGGCATTGTTTTCTGTGTCACACACGCACGTATTCCTTCCTAAGCACAAACGCTACCATGCTTAGGCTCATTCTCACATATTCACTCACACACATGCGCTTTCACCCTCATCTTCGCCCTTTTCACCAAACAGAGTTTTTACGAGCACGTTTCATTAATCAAATAAATTCGGAATTAAGAGAAGCATTACATACTTTTAGGATTGTGCAAATTACAAACGAACTTCAATGAATTTTGTTCGGTTTTTATGGCTGCGGACGAAAGCATTTTATTTACAGTATTTGTTGTTTTTCTTTCATTCGGAAACAAAATGAAATGTTAAAGCACAAACGATATCATAAACAGCGCAAATTCATTTGATAACAGGCCAGTTGGTTTCATTTGACAAATATTTATAAGAGCAATATTTACGCTCGCGTATAGACGCGTATTATAACTAAAATTTCTGTTTTTGTGATATAAAGAAAAACTGATGATATCCATGCGTTGGCCATAGAGGATGTGACGGTTGTGGTGACGAAAATCATGGCTCTTTTTAAGCGACACTTGATGTTGCTGCCGATGTTGTTGTTCTATTTTCTGTTGTACATAAGAGTACATCTTAATTCTGACAAGTGTTAAGTATTATTCATGCGATTCATGTGCATTATTCGTTGTGATTGTTTACAACATTTATCACGTGCTTGTTGATTGTTCTTGTTCGAATGTTATTACACAATTTTGTATTCATGGGTGTCGACGTTTCATGGTTTTATTTTTCGATGCTTATACATGTCGCTTTGTGTATATGAATGTTGTCATTAATTCTGAAATTCTTTTCTTTTGTTTTAATTTTGCATTTGCTTTAAATCCGTATAAAAGAACAAACAAAAAACCAACCAAATATAAAAGATATTTTTTAATTCGTGGATTTGAGCTATTTATTGCTGTTAAAGTTATATTCCTCTTAATTCGACTGGCTGCTTGATCCGTCTGCGCTCGTTACTTGAACCTTCTGTGCTCGTTACTACACACACTTCACCACGTTGAGTTTTACAGAAATTTACTATGGGAATAATTAACGTGCAGAGGTAAGAGCCGACAAGGGTCGCATAACATCAATGAATCACAACCTCAATAAAAACCTCAATGGGATACTTTAGAAGTAGAAAAAAAACTAGAAAGAAAACATTTAAGCTTTTTTCTCTTCAAAGAATTGTTATTGTTGTTTTCTTTCGCCTTTTCGCCGAATTGAATTCTAAAAATTCTACTCTACGATTAAATCATTGAATAAATGAAGTTCTTTCCAAAAAACTTATTTTCGGTGAGCACTTTTCTTTTCGTTATTTTCTATTTTTTTACACAATTCACTTCAACGGGAGCAAAGTATGCAACAAAACAACCCTTTGAGTAATTTTTTGTTGAGTCATTGAGCGAAGGCTTTAATATGCATTTGTTTGTTTTGAGCATTGCATAGCCACACACATCTAAACGCATTTATTTACACAGACATAGCTCTGGGCTGAAAAAGGGATGTAAAATTCCATTTTATTAAAACGTTCTCACAAATCCAAATACCAAATCCACGAACAATACGTATACATAGAATATACCCAAAATTACACTAAAAATTAGAGCAAAATATTAATAAAAATTACGCCAAACTAAATGAGCAATAATACTTAGGCTATATAATTTTTTTTAAAACTTAAAAAATTCTATAATCACCTCATGAAAAGATAAAAATATTGTTTGATTATATATTGACTATACATTTATAATATATTGATTGATTATATATTGAATTATTTTATTATAAGCTTTGAAAAAGCAAATATTTCAAAAGGAATTATTTTAGAAAAAATTTACCTAAAGTTTTGTTTCAGTGCAAATAACAAAAGCCTAAAAAATAAAGACGTAAACATTATCCAAACAACAATTTAAATAAAACCAATACAACTGCACCAATAAAATAACAACAGCAAAAACAACAACAACAAAAAGTTGGAAAAAAGGTACAATTTTATTTTAACGAGTCTGCAATATAAACAAATTCCAAAACACTTCATTCGCATTGTTTTGAATTCATTTAAAACTCTTTTACTGTCTCTGTCTACGCCTTTGCTTCCTCTTCTTCTTCAAACGCCTCGAGGAACGAGCGTATATTCACACCCTTGCTATTACTCAAACAGTGACTGACGAGAGTACTTCTTTGCGTGGGTGTGTGTGTGCATGTGTGTGTGTGTACACGCCGCGTGTGTGTATGTGTACGCTTGTGCGAGCTTATGTGTGTTAACGTTAGTATGTGTTTGTTTGAAAAAAATTCGCTTCAAATAAAATTCGCTTTTCTAGTGGTTGCCGCTGAAGTGGCAGGCAGCCGTTTTAAGCTAAATCAATTGAAATGTTGTGTAAAAGGCATAAAAATTAAAATCGTCAAATAAACAAAGAAATAAAAGCAGATGCGAAAAAATATGACAAAAAAAAAACACAATCTCTAATAAATACTAAAAAAATCGATAGAAAAAAAATAACTTAAAAAATAGGTGTTTTATTGCTTTATGAAAAATTTATAAAAAATATACAAAACAAAAGTATTAAAAAAAATAGAGAATAAATATAAATAAAAAAATAAAAGAATAAATTTAATGTTTGGAATTTTTTAAATGGATATTAAATAGATCGACATTTACGATTGAGTTAAGCTGATTTGAATTGATTTGCTAATGCTTTGGCGTAAGAAAAACTCTTTAAGGACAATTTTCCGATATTGTCATGAAAAACATAATCAGTTAGTCATGGATTTTTTTACCCCTTGGAAATTGATGCGATAAGTAATCAAGGCAAAAGCACGTGATAAACTGTTTTACTCCATGTCGTTTCTTCACAACCATACACACGTTCACGTAGCGTGAGTTTTGAAGGCTGTTGTGTCCATTTATGGTTTCGATGAGTTTGCCCAACGAACCTGTAGTGCAGAACTATCCCATAGTGATGAGCATTTATTTATTATCAAACTCGAAAATATATCTTGGTGAGAAATGGTTTTCCAATGACGAAAAGCTCAAAGTAGAAATTGTTGCATATTTTTCAGGGAATGGCAAATGTTATTACTTGCAGGGTGTTGAATAATTAATAATTAAATGCAAAAAATGTATCGAGAGTTTAGGGTGTGTTGTCGAAAAATTAAACCAATATTAATTATATAAATGTTTTTTAACATTTTCACATATTTCCTTTTGATAATGGATTTTTAAGTTTTATTTTTAAAAATGTTTGGTTTGAATTTTATAAATATATTTTACATTAATATTTGTGTGTTATTTATTAAACGAAAACAAGGTTTTTCCGCCTTGTATACGTTTCCTCGTATCCTTGTGCGTTTTTTACGAAAATGTTTTTTACCTCGAATCAAACGCGTACATTTATTTCCATAAAACCTTCACATGCATGCAATCATCTTATAAATTTCCTGGATCCTGGAGCTTTTTCGCTGTGATGTCCTTGCAATTTATATTATTTATGTATTCACACGTAGAACAAACGTAACGCAACATAACTTTTTATTAAGATAGTAAGAAAAACGAAAAAGGAAAATATTTTACGAGAAGAATTTTATATTTTTTGGCAACCCATTACCACGAACCAATGAATGGCACTCAGTATACCAACTGAGGCCTTTCCAATGTTTTGCGAATATTTGCTTGTTTTGTTTTTGAAAGATTTCCTGTGTGTTGTGCTCTGCAGAATGTGGCCAAGCGTAATATGTGCACGATACAGCGATACAAATTCCGTTGCATCAACGAAAGAATAAGTTTTATTTATTTTTTTTTAATTTTGAAAAAACTTTGCAATCGATTTCGAGGAGATTGTTCATTTGAGTGGAGTAAAAAACATTTAAAAGTATTAAACATTGTCTTTAATAATATTTATTCACGAGAAATCAATTTAACAATACACAAATTTTGCACAGCAACAAGTTGTTTCTTCAATTATTATTGGGGTAAAATTTTAGACATTTCCAATCTGTGAAATATGTACAAATTTTTTTAAGGAAAAAATAATCAAATATTCAAAAAGTAATCATCTCTTTTGCAGATACCACACATTTCCTCCCCTTCTGACAACAATTTTATGAACACAACGTGCATAATGAGAAATTGATGAATGATTTGATGAATAGGCGGGCAGGCAGACAGAAGGACAATAATAAATGCCGCATGTTCTTTCAAATACAAAAACAAGTTTAATAGAAAATATATTATTGTTTTCACTATGCACACAAGCACCAGTTTTGCTTTGTTTGCATTGGTAAGCTTAACTTAAGGCTTATAGGTGTGTATGTGTGTGTGAGTATATAATAACACACGTATGTGGTTTTGTGTATGTGTGTATTTGTTTGTGCTCACCATCATGAGAGTGCGCTTCCAGACTAAACGCCAACGAAAATTTCAAAATTTTATAGTAAAATATTCTAACATTTCTGTTGCATACTTTCAGGCAGCTAGATATTGGTTGAAATTAATGGAAAATTCTATGGAGTCTTCACTAATACATTGTGTTTGTGCTATTGGCATATGTTGCGCTTGGGGACTATCAAGGTACTGGGGACTATTAAGGTAGGAAAAAAATTAACGTATTAAAGCAAACATGTCCGATGCAGGAAATTATATATGTACTCTGCTACTGAATAATTTCCTGCGTCGATTTATGCATGTCACGAATACTTAATAACGGATAAAGCTATCATAAACTGTTTTGGATCGAAAACAGGCAAAGTCATTTAGGGATAAATATGAATGCATTCGTGTTTATAGTCGGCTTTCTTAGTTCTTGGAATTATTTTGAAATTGCAGTTACGTTTTCGAATAAAGCCTTCAAGAAATAAAAATATTCATAAAAATTGGCGTGGTTAGCACATTGTATTTACGATTACTGACCAACGAATTGCCTTGATATTTTGGACGAATATTTACAGTTTACTTTGGCTGCTTCGCACTGACTAGATAGACTAAACAGGTACACTGGCGTGCCTGTTAATGCGGATTAAAAGCTCAATATGTTAGCTTGCAGACGAAATTTAAAGTTAGGATTTTATATTCGAGTTAATAATTTAATGTAAAAGTGTACTCCCAAAAAAGGGCGTGTTCCGAGTAGTGGTGTAACCATGGTCACAATTACGTGAGTAGGTTCTCCCCAAGAAGCTTTTTTTTTGTAAATTCTTTATCTCTATAGGGGCAAGGGTATTACGTCATGTGGGTTTATCGGTGCTCTAAAAGTGGCCGTGTAACACCCACTGGTTTTTATAATCAAACCATAAATATATAACCGGTATTTCAATTGGAGCAGATCGATATTTGCAACCTGTATCGGTCATGTTGTTTTGGCTGCATCTCCCTAATCCCTCGATTATGGTTCAGTCAGTTATCCTAAATCAACATGTCAAGCTGCACGATTGAGCAGCACGTTCAAATGATAAAACATTATTATTAAAATTAGCGCAAAATCTGTAAGAGTACTTCAGAGACTTTTAGCGCCTTAGTTGTCTGGATTTATATAGAATTACTCAATTTTCACTCCTTAATATTAAAAGACAATTTTTTTTAGTCTGGACGAGTTTTGTAGTTTTATCTGGACGACTTATTTTGCAAGTTAAAGCTAATCATCCCCATCTGGAGCGAAGCTGAAAGGTATTTTTGCAAAAAGCTATGCTTTTTCTTTGCAAATATTTCACTAGTCTGCCTTGTATGAGAAATCTCTAATAATTACGAACAGACTGGTATTCTTTTTCTCAGTCTTCGCCTCCGTTATTTCCGCACTTCAGACCTTCCTTCTTTCACCTTCCCTCATGACACATTTTTTTCAGTTTATGCAAATTTTTTTTATGCCGTCATTAAAAAAATGTGAGCTACTGCATTCTGCGAAGCAGTAGCAGATGCAGCAGATGTTGCAACAACAATGTAAGCTGCAGCAGCAATAATGAAAGCAATATCGGCTTCATCAGTATGATCATCAGCTGCAACCTTCAACATCATCGTTACCACCAGCAGAAATACTGCTTTGTTGAAGCGAAAAAATGCTTTGCATGGAGCGTAAAAAAGAAAACGCTCTGTAAAAACCAGCGTCCTATCGCGCAAAGCACAATAGCGGGTGCGAAGCAACACAAAAGGTTTTGTGATGACAAAAGCATGTTGTTGACTCAAATGAAATGATAAATTCATGGATAATTTTGTCTGTTTTTTGCTACTATTATTTAAATTTTTCTTGTTTTTGTACAAATTTTTCCTTTGTTGAAGCAGCAAGTCAGCCTTATGACCTGCTGGAAATTCTAGTATTTTGCAGTCGCTTAAATTGCGTTTCGTTCTGATGGAATTTATGAAGTTATCGTACGTCAAAAAAATAGATAGAAGAAGAATGCTATTTCTTGGGGTTGTGATGGTTTATTATGAATGAAACCATTGAGTTCTTCATTTTTCCTTCTTCCTACAAAGGAATTCAACGAGTAGAGGAGTAGAGAAAAGAATGTAGAGACTAAGCAAAAATTGTGTAATGAACCTTAAAATTTATGTCGATTTTGATAAAAAGAAACTCGAATAGTATTCTTGCTGGAAAGCTTAATCATTCATTTAATAAAATTGTTTTTTAAGAAAATTGGAAAAAGACCAAAAAACGAACAGTTTTTTCAAGGTGCTCGCTCCTACTTTGCTTTTCCGTTCTTCCTTTTTTTTACTGAAATATTTTCTTCTTCTCCTTTATTTTAATCCGAACCTCTCTTCTGTTTGTTCCCTCGTTTTCTATTGTTTCCTCTAAACTTTTTCTTCTTGTTTGTCGATTCAATCGGCCTCAATAATTGTAAGACTTCAAATATTAAAATTAATTTGGCAAAAATCGTATAAAAGCAAAGTAAAAAAAATATTCAAGCTCCAAAACATTCCTTATTCAGTTTTACATTTTTCTATCAAATTTTTTATGGTTTTGAATTCTTTTTTTAAAATTCTTTTAATTTTAATTCGATCAAATGATTGTCGAATGTAAATCGATTGAGGGTGGGGGTGACCTGAAGAAAGAAAATGAAGTAAAGGGAGAAATATAAAATTGTAGAAGAGGAAATTGGGTAATACTTTTTAATGAGGATTAAATACTATTCGAAATTTTCAAATAAATTCGCATAGAAAACTTTACGAGTGCTCGCCTCATTTTTCAAGGCAATTTTTGGCAAACAATTTCAGAACTTTTCTTACACTTCTCTCTTACTTCAAGCAAATGGTTCGGTCGTTCTTAGTGCCTAACAATAAAAGGAAATCTTTTATGTTTTGAAAAAAGGAAATTTCATTGAGGTTAGAAATAAAATAATTTTTTATAAAAAAGTACGCTTCTTTTTAAATTTGTCCTTGAAATCCTGATTTAACAGTTAGAGAGCTCTACGTGGTCAAAAATTTCAAAAAATTTGTGTTTTTTTAACTTTTGGATTTATTTTCGCGGTGTTTTTTTTTTGATGTTTGGAATTATTTAATAAAGTGCTTTATAGGTTTTTGCGGATTAACGCTTATGTTTTTAAATATTTAATGCTAATAATGTTGATGATGATGATGCCAATTTCTAAAGAAACGATAACAGCAACAAAGCTCTGAAAGTATTCGCTATTCCGCCCCACCAATAAACGGTGCGAGGAAAAAGTTTACATAAAACACAATAATACAAAACGTGCAACAAATTGATCAACAAGAATTTTGTCATGCGTAACAAAATAATACTATTAAAAATAGCTTTCGTATTAGTGCACACAATGGCGAAAACAATCGCCAACACAAACACTATCATACAGTGTGGTTTTTTCCAGCGAGCACCTGCAATTATCAAATAGCGAATAAAAACTTTCGTTCAATTTTTTTTTTGGAAAACAAACGAACTCTTGCTCGTGTGAATGATTGTCCGTGGGTAATCTCGTTATTACTGACTGCTGCTATTGATGATTACGATGTTGTTGCTGCTCCAGCTGCAAGTAATTTGCACTTCATTGACTTCGTTGGGATTAAATGAATTGTAAAGAATAAAAACAAAACAAAGCAAAATAAAACAGAAAATATTTTTTAAAAATTATTGAATACAGTGCAGTCACGATTTTGTAAAATACATAAAGCTAAGTCTTCATTATTAGTCATTATTAGTCTGGTAAACTTCGTGTGAGATTACCGTTTCCGGTTAATTTCAAAAGAAAGAGTTAAAATATTGGTTAACTATTGTTTCAAAAGAAACACGAGATTACATCCTTTTGACATTAATATTTATAGAACTTTTTAAATTTTAATGTATCGAAACACTAAAACCCAAAAGAGCGTATGTGTTAAAATAATCAAAAAAAAAAAAAAAAAAAAAAAAAAAAATAAATAAATAAAAAATGAAAAAAAAACAAAAATTCTTGATTCTATAATGGCGAGAATACTGTACATAACTTCATATTTGACGTATTAATTATTTGCGCGATAGTTTTTTAATGTTTTCTTTGCTTGGGAAAAATATTTACATACGTTTAATAACGCTCGGGAGAAGTTAATGTGTTTCAGTGGATTTTATGTAAACAAAGTGGTTTTTAAATATGCATGTATTTAAATTCTCTTAAACACAGTCAAACACGTACTTAGTGGACAGCTGACTATATATAAATTTTTATTTGTTCCTGCTCTTTTTGTTCCAGAAACGGTGTATTATAAATAAATTGCGGAAGTTAAAAACTTTAAATACTTTACCACGCTCTATGAAATCATTAATGAAGTAAAAGTGTACTAATTCTTACGCGAACACTTAACCCATTTTAATCGTTAAATATTTCAAAAAAAGACATACAAAAAATAAAACCAACTAAGAAGATAATTAAATTAATGCAATTATTGCGCTCATGTCTGGAAGCGGACTTTGTGAAAAATTGAATCCGAGGAAATTATTTGTTTGAGGGCAAGAAGCGGACTATAAAACTCACATGGAAGCTAAATATTGGTTAACACGATGACTAACTTCATAACAGTATTAATCAATACTGTGGAGAAAAAAGTTATGAAAATCATGAAAGAAATTGCGCACATTATTTTTAAAGATTTTTGAAAAAAGCAGTCAATGTCTTTTTAAACAAAACATAATCAAATGGCAAAGTGACAGTTGCAACAGAGTGTACGTTATTTATGCGTCTTTATGTTTTGTGAGCTTTTGATACCTCAATCTTTCAATCAATGGAAATTCAAAAATACGAAACAATATCTAAATGAACGCGCTAACAAAATGAGCGAATAAAAAATTTATCACTGAAGACGCTTTTCTCAGCATGATCTTTGTTTTATATTGTCAAAATGAATACCTTTTTATCTCTCGTCAAAAAAACACCCCTCAATTTGTGGCGCAATTGTTTCGATTGTATAAAAGCGTGGTTTACGGGGCTACGATGACGTCACCATCGATTCGGAAATTATGACAAAAGCAACACGTCTACGACGAGAAAGACGAAGAAGAATGAGAATGGGAAAATACTATGTTTTGTTATAAACGATAAAAGAAAATATTTGTCATGTTTTTGTTAAGATATATTTTCCGGTATTTCTGAAAAATTGTTTCAAGTCATGCACTTACCGCAAAGCCTAACACCATCGCTATTGCTGGTGAAAATAGTAGGAGAAAGAAAGGAGGAGGAGAAAGAGAGAGAGAGAAACAGACAGAAATATACATACAGTGAGAGGTGGTGAGAGAGTAAGAGAGAAAGAGAAAGCTTGGACGTTTAAGAGCTTTAAAGGTAAGGAAAAAATAACAGAAAAACTCGAAGCTTATGCTTCCGACGTTCATTAAACTGTTCTTGACAAATAATACCGTTTTATAGTGTTTACACTAAAAGCCTGGCAGTGCTGCAGTGCGACAGGTTAGCACGTCTGAATCCTCTTCAACGGGACAGAATAATCCTAATTGGTTTTGCATCTGTCTATGCATGACCACGCCAACGTTATTTATTCCTCATTGCCAACTTCGTGATTGCTATCGTGGTTGTTATTATTGTTGTTTTTGTTGTTGTTGTTATTATCATCCACAATCAACATTATTTGCGCTGTTATAGCGAGAATTTGGCTCGAAATGAATTAATGAAAATAGAAAGCACCCAAAAAGGTTTTTTAGTGAAATGAAACGGACTTATGCTGTCTTCTTCTTCTCGAAAAGGAAGAGGAAGAAGTGGAGAGACATCACTAATCCAAGCCCAACAGGATTAAATATAAATCGAAACGAAGAAACTCCAAACGATAAAAATTTACAAAATTACGTTAAATTTAATTAAGAATGAATTCGGTCGTTTTGAGTTCGAAGAGTTAGAACAGAGTAAATTGTGAGGCCAGAGGTGAGAAGTCTGAATTTTGGTAAAATTATTTAGAGTATCATTTTTCTAAGCCGGAGTTTGGAGCGACAAATTTTTATTCATAATTGTTGACATTGGTTAATGATATAAAAGATATAAAAGTGTTCATTTCAAGAAATTTCGAAGCCGCACGTTATAAAGCATCTCTTAAGCCCTGAGATACTTTTGCGTAATTACCTTTAATACTAGATGTTGGTTTTGTGCACAACAGAAATGCCGGTCGTGGTAGATGTTAGGTCATCATCATAATAGGAAAAGGCCCCAGGGGCTGTGGGCGTATTCGAATATAAATTTGTTATGTACCAATTGAAAAAACCTATAATGGTTAATGGTTCAATAATGGTAATGACTTTAACTGGCCTAAAAAAATCAAACTAGTAGAAAACATCTGCTTCGAGATATTTCTAAAAAATTAATTTTGATATTTTAGTAAAATATTTTACATTTTTGTAAAAAATAAATTTATGCTAATTTCATGAATTTCCATCTCCTGTTTTCTCTCAATTTTTTGTTTAGATTTCTTCCTAAATGATTTAAAAATTGAAATTATCCCAACAATTTTTAAAAATAACTTTGCTGCGTGTTAATTGAGACTTAATTAAAAAGATTTCTAGCTGATGCTGGTTGAACCTTTTGTTGGTATCGTTAAAACCAGGCCAAGCACTACCAGTAATAGCAATAGCAATGGTAGGATCAAAGCACGACAAACAGCAGAAATAGGATCAACTAAACAAACAAGCGAGAATTTTACATTTTACGGTACAATACAATCACCTCTAATAATCGACAAAAGATTGTTGCACGAAATGCTTGCGGGCAATAGGCGGGTCGAGATAGAAAGTAACGGTAGTATGCTAGACGGAATGGCAAAGCAAAGTTAGGTGAAGAAGGGAAAGTAAAGGAAAGGAAAGGAGAGAAAGAAAGAAAACAGTGAATTGAATTATTCCTCCTTTTTTTGTGGTTACTTTTCTTGATAGTTCGAGTCACGCAAGAAGTTCGACGGACGACGTCTTAGGTGTTTAAAAACACGAACAACAGACGAGACAACAAAAGGAAAATTTTGTTTCAACAAAAGAAAAAACGAAAGTTATAAATTGGCAGAAAATGATTTTCAAATACTTTTTAATTAAATCAGGAAGGGATCCTTAACAACTAGTTCTTAAAATTAATTGAGCCGCAACGGAAATTTTATGAATGAATTTACAATAAAATGAAAGATTATTTTTCTTCAGTTTTCTTTTATCAATTTAACGAAATTGTGCGGATCAAGTCGATTTAATTGGGGGGGGAAATAATTTCTACTAATTATTTAATGATTGTTATGACTGCCTTAACGATTTCCTTCTTTTTTTCAATATTTATTTTTGTCTGATTCCTTAAAGTGGTTCACAATGTTTTACAGGGTAAAATTTTTAAAAGTTTATATAGCGTGTGCCCTTGCGTTTAGAAGGCGTGATATAAATTTAAAGTGCATTTACGACTAAAGCCGTAATTAGTCTTTCTGATGCCTTCTGAGGTTATGCAAAGCGCCCCAGCATTCTCCAGCGGCAATATTTTCCCATTTTATGTAGTCTGCTTTAATATGATAGAGCTTTTCGAATAGGCACGGCGGTTCCTGTGGCCACCCACAACTGAGAAGCAAATATATGTTTAACCTAAGGATATATAAAATTTTAGTATTGTCTAATTTTTAAGCAATTAATGTAATTCTCTATTGAAATAACCTTCTCAGGAATATGCAGTCTTTTTGCACATTTTTTTCATTCGATAGCGCAAAACGATCATTTTTGGGCATTATTTAATTTTTGAAAATGAAATGATGAAATGACATTTCACCGAAATCATGAATTAAATCCATAGAAATAAAATGATCACCCGTTTTTATTTCAATGATTTATTGTTTGCTTTCGCAATAAAAAAAAACTAATAAATAAAGCATTGCATATGGTGATCATTTCATTTCCATGGGTTTACTTCATGATATCGGTGAACATTTATAAGAATTAAGTGTGAAAAAGACTACACGTTCCAGAGAATATTCTTTTAATGGTGAATTAGAATCCTAGCTTAAAATCATCAGACAATATTTAATTTTATATTGGATAAAGATAAGCTTATGTCTGCTTGCCGGTTATGAATGAGTCCTGGAAATGCTGTACCGAACCGAGGTTATTTTAATAAATCGAGGTTTTATAATCGAGTTAAAATGATTATAAAAATTTAAGAATACAAATCAAATTCCCGCGTAGTGTCACAAGAAAATAATACACATAGACATACACACGCCGGCAAATGTTTGACAAAAACTACAAAAAAATGAAGAAAAATCGAGGACAAGAAAAATGAAAAGAACTTTTTTGCTTCGTTCGGCGTATTATTTAACCCGTCTGACAGTGAAAGTATTATAATATGTATGAAAAACAGAATTACCCGCCCATAAACTCAAGCATCTCGCCGCACAACCGCAAACGCAACAGTTGCCAAACGTTTTAGTAAAACGTGTAGAGATGTTTTTGTATATAATCTCAATAGATGGCATTAAATATACGCACGCACACACACACATACATGTTTGCACATTTAAGCAAATCAAATATGATACCGAAGGATGATGTATTGTTGCTTTGATTGCCGTCTTAAGCGTCTAAAAGGATTGACTATAGAGCGAATCCGGTGGCATAAGAAGAAAAAGAAATAAAAGTAGGAGCAGAGGACGAAGCAGTAGCTGGCTCTCAAGAAGGGTTAGAGAAAAATGAAAAATGGCAAAAGAAATAGTAGAAGATGTTGACTCTAACGTTGTGAAGAGTAAAGTAAATTTCGACTTAAGCTGATCAAGAGTGTGCTGAATGTTTTTTCTTTGGCGTTCTTCTATTTGTATAATTTTCTTTTTATTCTTGTTGTTATAATGTTTTTTCTTTTGAAATTTTCTAGGACGTTTATTGTAAGTAGCTTCATCATCATCATCATCATCATCAACGTACCTACGATAACCCAGTAAACAAGGAAAATATTAGAAATATTCTTAGGGTTTAACGAACATTACGAATTTGTTCAACTTTTTCGTTGTAAGCCTAAATTGAATTATTCAATGATTTTAATTTTATTTTTATTTTATTTTATCTAAAGTTTTCAATAAAGTGTTTTCCAACAGGCACATAACAATCATGTATTATAATGTACATGCTTTTTGGAAGCTTTCCCTTATTCCGACTTTTGTCGCCGATGATGATGATGATGATTTGTTACGATAAATGTTTTGCCATTACTACCAATCTTCTATGTGCTTCGTTTCATCTCAACGTCAATAATTGGTCGAAATTCTTCTTATACAAGATTTTATACTCAATGTATTCGCTATACTAGTAGGATGCTCATGTGCATGTAATATCGAAGATCTAGGAGATTCAATTTAATATGAGCCAATTTAAATGATTTCGATTTCTCGGGAATTGGGAATTGGAAAAATTATGGCAATTTTCACTTCGAATTCCTACTATATGTCTATATATACTTGCGTGCTAGTGGGCTTGCTATATCTTCGTATCTAGTTGGGTTTGAGTGATGATGATGAATGAATTTCCTTTTAGGGTTGTCTTGCGACTCTGCTTGATCCAACCTTAATTTTTTCTGTTCTTTCTCTCTTCTCTTCTTCTTATTGACTTTTTATAAATCAGATTTTCCTTTGCATTTTTTTGGGTATTTTTTGTTTTGGTTCTTTAACACTTTTTCGGTCTTTGTTTAAGAGTATTATTTTATTTCTACTTTTTCCTCTTTCATTGTTTGAAGGGCGTCATGTGATCACTCATTTTTATGTGTAAGTGTGTATGTGTTTATGCATGCGAGGAAGTGTGTTCAAAAGACGCCTCAGGTGGTCGTTGCTTCCATTAAATTATTTCATTTACTAATGGAATTTTACTTTTGTACTTTCTGCTTTAAGTCGAAGTTTTGTCACACACCTTCTCTTGCACACGCGCACACACATTGATATAAATCCACTCATACACCCATATAAAAAGAGTACGTATAAAGTCTCTCCAGATGGCATTAAATTCGATTTTAAAATTGAAAAATATATTTGTTGTATGATGTATTAAATGCTTGGGAGTTTTAACATCATGTACATTGTTAGAAGCTATTTCATAGACTACAATGGAAAAGAGATAAATATAGCTGAGTCTGGATTACAGAAGCTTAATATGAAAATTAATAAAAAGCTGATTTCAATCGACTACACCGATTATTTTGCAAATAATCAAATTTTTTAATTTTAAAAAATTGAAAAAAATATTGTAATCTTTTTATTTGCTTTCCTTAAATAATCTTAGCATTTATCCGCATTCGCAGATTTGTTAACTAAATGAACATCGTCCCCGATGTGAAGTAGTCGGCAATGACATCTTCTTCTAATGTTTAAGCGACGTGTTCGATTGACTGCTAGAGCCATTGGAGAGGAATTAAGCAACTCCTTAAACCAACCTGAAATAATTTTATCTTTCTTTTCGCGACATTTTTTATTATTCTTTATAGTTTATGCTTATTCTACGTTACATTGAATCCACATCAACCAATTCCATTAACTGTCTTATAGTTCGTTTAAATTTTTCATTAGCCAAATCAAAGTTTTTGATTTACTTTTAATGTCTTCTTTACCGTGAATCGGGCGTGCAATCATTTTCAGCATCCTAAAGCATAGCACTAATCTTTTCCACTCAATGTGAACGCTACACCGCGTCACATCAAGATTCACCGAACTGCACCATCACATCCCCAACCATGTTGTAGGTATTTTCTGAATAAATCAGATAAATTTGTGGTATAATGCTGACGAGCAAGAATAAGAGAGAGAGAAGAAAAACGAAGAGAGAGAGAAAATTAAGAAGAAGAAGACTAGGAGGAAGGGGATTCTAGTTTAATTTTTTCAAATATAAATTTTCTACGAGGTAGATTTAGCTAAAAAAGGAAGGCAAGTGAATGAGAAGCGATAGAGAAAGGGGGAGACATTAAGAGCAGAGAAGAATTTTGAATCCTCTAGATTCATTGCTTTAGCTCAATTACACTCTTCCATTTTCCTTTCTCCGTCTTCCTTATGATGGATGGTCTTATGACGTTATGCGTTGTCGCAGGTTGGCGAATTAGGACAACTACTTTCAAATACTTGCTGGGAATTTACTTTGCGTTAGCAATATGTATTGTCTTCTTCCTTTGCTTCCTTCACGCTTGGTCAACTGCATAATTTAATATGCCCGACAAAAAATCTTCTTCGACTAAAAGTAAGCAATGCCTTTTCAAAGGCTATATTTGTTGGATGTGTCATTGTTGATCCTGACGTACCCCACGTGGTACCATTTCGTTGTAACCTTTGCAATTGCTATTACACTGCATGACATCCCAGCCTTTGTGCGATTGCTCTTGAAGTAAAATTTGTATTGTACCTTCGAGATATGAGATTTGTTGCTGGTTCTAGTAGAATTGCTGCTGCAGTTGCTGATGATGATGATGATGTTGTTGTTGTTGTTGTTTTCGTCGTCTTTGTTATTCTTGTGGCCATGAGATTGCCAATTTCTGCTGAGTTGGGTTTTTCTTCCTTCGACTGATATAAACAAAGAGATATGGTGTAGCGCAATGATGGGCAGTTAACCGACATCAAACGATCTCTTTTTTAATAAATTCTTTTATGACTACTAAGAATGCTTTCGGAAAAGAAGTATGCAAAAGTGGAGCAAATATAATAATAATAAAAAAATATCATGTTTGTGAATAAGGAGCAGTAGCTTTGTGAAAGAATCTCTTTTTGCAACTGAGATAATGCAATGTTTTTACTATGCGTGGCGTGCTTTATCCATATCCAGTGACATTTCTTTATGCACAAAAAATGCATTTTGCTACTTCAGTTTTATTCGCGACAAACCTTGGAAAGCGCATCGAATAGTAGACGACGTAAAAAAGTAGAAGTTCAAACATTGCTCAACAAAATATGCAAAATAAGTTGACAGATTGTCGGAACACAATGCACAGTTTGACATTATATAGAAGTAGAGGAGGAAAAGGGTTTTGTTAAAGATTACACGCGAAGAAGTTCGTGAAAATTGCTTTAATTTCAAGCATCAAGGATATTTCCCGTGCTTTAACGCACGTCAAAACGTTCAACATTCAGTTAAATCCTTTAGGAAATTTAAAAAGTGTTGGCAAAAGGAACATGAGTTGCATTGTTGGTGCGGAGTTATTTACTTAATATTGATGTATTTTCATAGCATGAACAATGAATGATTTATTTTATTGGTTTATTAAATTATATAAAATTTATTTAATTAAATGCACTTTTTCCTTTGCTTCGTTTACTACTACTCCATTAATTTTTTGCTGAGAATGCGAAGTTATTTAAAATAAAAATTTTGATTTATTGTAATTAAATAACGAAATTATCTATTTATACAATTATTCAGTTTGGATGAAATTGCGGGGGTTGCGATCTATTTTTTTCTCAAAAACTCGCAGGCATGGAAAAAAAATTGGCGTTAGAAAAATTGCTTCCATCGCGCCTTTCATAACTTCTTATATTTCAATTATATATTGATGTATTAATTATGATCAATATTTATTATCTATTAACTAATATTTCAGAATGCAAAAGGAAGATTATAAAATCTTTAGTCATTTGTATTTTAGAAGAGGCGATTTTTATTTTCGAAAATTTCATATAAAATTCAATGAAAATGAAATGAGAAAATTTTCTAAAAAAACAACTTAATAAACCTCTATAAAACAGTCAGAAAATTTGCGTAATACAAATACATTACAGCGAGTGCAATGGCGAATTTGTCGCTAGTTGCCGCTATTCAAAATTGAACACTTTATCTGTTTTTCTAAAATATCCGTACAGTCCACTTTAGATAAGAAGGGTTCATTTTTTCTTGTAAATATAGACAAGAACTATTCTTTATCTTAGAAATAATCATACACATGTTTTATTATTAGAAGATAAGAAATACACTGTTGCTCCTGCGTGAGAATCAACTAAAGATCTAAGTTATCACGCTAAAATAAGGGTTGATTAATATTTTCTTCGTCATAAATGAAGTAATGACAAGGCAGAAAAAGTATATATAAGAACAACTTTTAGGAAAATAAAATCAGCTTCGTAACGAAATTCATCAAGTGTTTCATTCAAACAGTCGCATTGTTTGGCTTCCGCGAAAAGAGTCGGCCAACAAAAATGATATTTGATTTGGATTGAGGAAAGTTTTGAATTTGTTCACATCACTTTTACGTAATTGTTTATTGCCACACAATAAAGAGTACTTGAGTACTTTATTACGTGAACGTAAACACTTTATTACTATATATAAAATAAAATATTTGCTACTTATTATTTGTAAGAGCAATTGATGCGACAAGAATCGTTCTAGCAACTAAAAAAAAAACGCGAGACACGATACACGATGCTAATCAGTCGCATTTAGTTTGTTTCACATTAAAGTTTGTTGCGTTTTTCTTTCTCTTGGTCGATTGTTTTATACTTATTCAAGATTTTTCTCTTCCCCTTTTCGTTCTTGTTTCCTTTTATTACATAATTGGGTGACGTAATCAAGCGAAACTCGGTCAAGTTGAATTGATGATTCGAGAACCTGTTGGAGAATATTTACTGATTACTGATAAAGCGAGTAGCAATAATAATACAAATAGTTCGAATACTGCTGGAGAGTAATAAGTTGCATTATCTCGATCTCTAGTTTTTTAATAAACGAGATTGAACTTTTGTTTGGCTTCATACTTTACAGCATCTCAAACTAACCGTAATCGGTCTTGGAATTAGTATGAAAATCAGCCAACAAAAATTGAAATATTTTATTAAAATCTACTAAGACGATCATTTTCCACCGCCTGTATTTTCTATTGAGAAAATGTCTTCAAACATTGAACAAATCAACACAGATGAACGCCTTGAAGGTTGTAGGGTGTAGGGTGTAGGCCATTTCTCAGGTTGTGTTTAGAGCAAGTGTAGAAACGTCAGCCCATGATGGATTAGTACGCCGACAGCACAAATACTCGATGATAATAGAAGCCTTTCCGGAGAAGAATGGACTGAAAAATATATTTCGAAAGGAACATTTCTAAGCATAGGACAAGTCGAAAGGTAGTTTATTACCCAGAATAGTAAGATATCGTTTCGCTCGGTTACGGAATTTTGTATAATCGTCAAATGAATTCGGAAGAGGTGATAATAGCTAATAGAAAAATAGCCACAGTTCATGTTTTCAGCTGCAAACTTTTACATGAATTGTGCTCGAATAATTTTGTGAGTTTATTAAATTGAATCTATTTTGAAAACCATCCCTTTCTTATGACCCCAATTATAAAGAATGTAGTGAAAAGAGGAACGTTCGATTACTTCAACCGTTGTATCGCTTATTTTGTTAAAATCTTGGAGAACCGATCAATTCAATCAGTTCTGATGGATCGATGTGGTAACTGGCTTCACAAATATCGCACTCAGCCTGATCTGAATGTATTTAAAATCCGCTGTGAGAGCGATTTTCACGCACGGTACGATGAGGGTGAGCCTAAAAATGTTATGTTATTGGATTATCAGATTTCCCGAGGCAAACATCGTTGTTGTTGAATGTTGTGTTTGCGTCGTATGGTTTGTTATTTAAACATGTTCATTTTTCATTTCGTTTTAATTTCTTTCTTGAAAACAGCCATTCCTACGGCCCACGGCCACGATTGAGTGGCATACGCCTCTCTTTTCTGATGTAAGGTATAAGAATATAAAATATAAAATGGAATATTTTATAAAACATTTTTGGAAGACTTTCAAAACCCAGAAGTTGATTTCACGCGTTTGCTTTTAAAGTATAGTTTTTATCTTGTTTAGTTTTCTGAAAAATAAAAATAAAAAAAAACCTAAAAAATATATGAGGTTGATTTTGTGGGTGGACGTGCAGATTTTGTTCTTGTTTTTTCGTAGCGAAATACTTCGGTTAAAATCAATGAATAATAGAAGAACGAAAGGAATTTCTAGAGCTGATTTAAGGCTGAAAAAGCCGACAAATATATAAAAATATATTTTGAGTTAAATATATAGAATAAAGTTAAATTTATAATCGAGAAAAATGTCTGCGAAAGAGTTAAACGTAATGAACTATTATGAATTATTTTTGCTTTGATTTTTCATCCTTTGCCTTTGAAGTTTTTTGTGAATCCCCTGCATTATTACGTACTACTCTTACACGCACTCTTCTGGTCTTTATTATTTCTACCTTTTCAAAACAGGAGGCAGAGAAAAAGAATAAGCAATCACTTCATGAACGTAGTTGGGTGCTCTCTCTTACAATCTTCGTCTTTCTTCTGTATTTGTAAAGCGCTTCAAGTGTGAGGATACTGCCTCAAAAAGTTAATCCAAAGAAAATATCATAAAAACGATAACGTTTCCAACAACTTCATTAAGGAAAATACAAAAGGATGTTCACACACTCACATGCATTCGTATATGCTTTGTCTCTCTCCCTCTCCCTCTCTATCTATCACCCCCCCTCCACACTCTCTCTCTATCTCTATCTTTGTCCTTGTAGACATCGATATGGGTGCTTAACACGGTTATCATGTGTGCGGTTTATCATGTCTTGTTAAGCTCTATTAATTTACTTTAGATGAGAAACCATAATTGCTGTCTGCAGGTAGTTACTGACACAAATACTTCTATAAAAACAATACTGCTAAGTGATTGTGTGTATGTGGAAGAGGGTTTGTGCTGTTGCTCCTTTAAATACATATAATTTTGTTAACGGGCTTCTTGTTTAGTAAATATTTTTTCTAAGTATTCAAAGACTTGCTTAAATGCTTGAAATTTTGTTATTTTAGTTTTAATATTGTTTTGAACAGTTTGATTCGGTTATTATTTGCGATGAAAAGATATGCTAAAATCATTAAACGTAAGGATGTGTTGAAGAAATTATTATATCTGATAATAATAAAGGATAATAAAATGGATTTTCGAAGAGCCCATCCGGAACATATTGCAAAATTAAATATATTTATATATTGAATTTAAAGTTAATTTTTTCAAATATTTAACAGAAAAATTTAAGAGGTTTCAAAATTAGTCTGCTTAGAAGATTTGGAGAAGTTATTATTTTAATTAATCTTTTCAGATTTTATTTATTGTAATGAAAATCAAATAAATACTGTCTGAGAAGCTTTTCTGAGAAGCTTTAAATAAAACTTTTCCGTATTTTATGGGGGTACGAGAGGGAGACAAAATCCCGCAGCAAAAAGATTCCACAATTTCTCCAGAGAAACCAACGAAAGGTCTCTAGATTTGCTTTTAAGAGCGCATCATTTATAACCATTTGTAGCAGTGGCAACGTCTTGTGTCGATTATTCTGCTCGCGTGTTACTTTATTGTAGCTATTGTTATTGCCGATTCGCTATATATATATTGTTATAATGCGGTTCGTTGTGGGCTATTATGAATAACATGGTTAACAATCATCTGGGAGGAGTTACCTCACAAGCACACGACAAATATATCGGGCATATATTTTGTATTTGTAGATTGTTCCTGATGCCGATTAAACTGATGCGAAACAGACGACTTCATGTTGATCGATGTTCGATGTTGTTTTTATTGTAGTTGTTGTTTTTGTTAGCCATAAAATACATTCGGTTGTTTTTGTGAAAGACAATATTGCCGATTATGACTTCCTCCAACCTTTATTAATGGCAACGGCTGGTAAAATGATTGAAAAATCGATTGAAAATATAACTTTTCGTAAGTGATGGGAGTCGTTCAATCTTTTGTTTCAAGGAATTTCTACTGCATCAAAAGCCTATCGCAGCATTTTTGTTATTTTGAAAAGATGAATAAGAAAAATTAATTAAAGTGTAATGAAAAATTAAAAAGTATTCATCCATTTGGTTAGTTCTCTCATGCTTAGCTTATCTCGATTGCATTTGAAATTTTTTACAAACCTAATTTCTTTCAATACGTTGAAATTAAATTGAAGAAATTGAGTTTATCATCAATCATTCGTTATTTGAAGTTCTTATCCCTTTGGCTAAATGTTTTTGATGGTCAATCAGTGTTGTTGTTGTTCTTAATGCTATTGACTCTTCTGCTTCTTACGCATGCCACAAAGTTCGGTTTGTACGACCCACATGCTATTTTTTTCTCACACACGCGCAAATGCACCCAACACTTAAAAAGAACACACCCCTCCCTTCTTGTTTGTAGTTGCTACCGCTCTAAAACATTCCGTCAAAACTTTGCGCGTGTGATTCAAAGAAAAAAGGAACTCATTCCGGCAACAGACTTCACTGACACTTGATTAATACTTTCTTCAAATTGACGATCACTGATGTGTTGTAGCGTGTGTTTGTCATTGCTTCTTTCAAGTTTTGTGGTTGTATTTGAAAAGCGCAAATAACGACAGGAATGAGAGAGGAAGAGGGTTACGTAAAACGCTTTCAGAATGATCTGTTCGAGCATACAAACTTGTTTACTTCTGCACAGCCATTGATTAAATAGAAAGTATGTTAAAATATTGAAGCCCTTGCTTATATCAAACTTAAATTAATTCGCGAATTAATTCTTTCAGTCGAGAAATATATTTTCTTAATAATTTTTTATAGTTATTGTTATAAAATGTATTTTCGATTATCAAATAGAGTGTATCGACATATGTCATTATAACTTATTTCGCGATAATTAATTCAGACACAAAAAATATTACGATTTTCTGGTGTTATTTGTAGCGATTACAGTATAATAACACAATTAAAGCATCATTTGAATTGAGTAATTTTTCAAATAAATAAAAAAGCTTTCAGCAAAGAATTTTAATATAAAATATTCGTCATAAAATAATGATGTTAGTTATATATTACAGAGATAATAGATAGATCAATAAAATACAAAACATAAGAGACTACGGAGAAGCGCGTAATTTTCAAAGACAAAATCTGCGCCATAACCAAGCCCACCAGGGTTCAAAATTTCTATAAAAAAATTACTTCACCACAGACAGAATACTTAAATTGCCAATGCAATTATTTCCGCCTTGTGGACGCAGTAAAAAGGTGAAATAATTTTAATCCCGTTCCTGCTAAGTAGAAGGCCGCTTCGAAGAAAAACCTTGCTTATAAAATTGCTTGTTTTGATCCATGTTGCGGCCTCACGCATGAAGACATTTTATGGGAAAGAATTTTATATCAATGAGAGGAATTTATCGATGAAAAGTGTAATTATTTCAAATAAATTTTAACTTACTTGAATATCGACAAATTTCCTACAATTTCCGCTGTCATTTATAGAAGGACAAATATCTATTTAATGTGTTGTGAATTTGCACAAAAATATTTTCAAACAGTATAATTATTCCTATCATCAGAAAATGTTTACAACGTGCTTAAATAATTCTCAGCCGCCTGACCTAATATGGTTGGGAAACACTGGCTCATATCTCACTATGTCATTCATTTATTTTAAATAATATATTTGTCGTCGTTTTTATAAATCTTCATTTTATTTCGTTAAAATTTCTATTCGTTTCATAGAAATGCATAATCTTTTGAAATTTGTTCTTTCTTATAATTCGACAGTTTGTTGAGAGAAGAATGAACAGAATTGTTGATTCTTATAAATTCGTTGAGTGCCGGAGAAGATTGAGAAATTGATTGTATTGAAAAAGATACGAACACAAATGCAAATAATATTGTAGAAAAACACAGAGAATGAAATAAAAACAAGTAAGAATGCTTACTTCGGCCTGGCCGAAAGTGGCTCATGTACCCTACACCCGTATTATAAATTCATAGTTTGATCTTAATAATCAGAGGACTACCACACTTTTCCCATAGCTACATAGGCGTGCGAATATACCCTATCCCTTCGGGTTTGGGTACAACTTGTGGAGGAAAGCATAAAACTTCAAAGAAAGAAAGCAAACGATGAAAGAGAACACGTGCTGATTTAGATGCTTTAAAGCACATGCACCGAAAAATGTCGTAAAGAGTACTTGATACTTTTTCTGGGATTTGAGAAATAAAAGTCAAAGGTTTAATCATTAAGAAAGTATGATTTTTTTTGAAAGGTTTCACCGTATGCGACGACGAAGACTGCGAAGAACGCATCACGTACAAAATGAAACTTTGCTTCTTTTTAAATCTTTAATTTTCTTTGATTATGAGATTTCAATGAATTTAAAGCGGGGTTAATTTATTTCAATGAATGCGAAATTAAATTTAGTTTCAATGTTCACTTTTATAGGATTTAGTCAGATTTTAAACTACATAGAAAAAATTAGATATGGAAAATTTTTATCCATAATTTGTATGCCTTGTATGCCTTTCCTTCCTATGGCTTCTATGATTCTTTTAAACAAAACAAAAAAATCTATCTAAGTTAACCTTTTTGATCATGTTGAGAGAGTTTTGAGAATTGTTCGGCTCAAAAATGAATACGAACCAATTATGACCGCAATTTTAAAAGGTTTTTATTAAGTGCATTACGTGCGCATTTCGAGCACTTCAGACAGTTAATTAAAACTGTTCTTCTTCTTCTCCATTTGAACTTCGATTGCGTATGCGATCCGTTCAAGCAGAAATAAATTGCGATAAGAGAGAATCTACTAAGCGAAATGAAGAAGAAGCAGCAGTTTACTCAAAATCAGCGTCGCGGTGACAATCTTTACGGGAACACTTGAGATTTTCGGGTAAATGATAGTAGAATAGAGGAGAAAGATAGTAGAGAGATAATGCGATAATGCGATTTTTTATCGAAAATGGCATAAAAAGTTTTGTTAAGACATAAAATTTTAATGTTAAAGTTAATGGCATAAAATTTTGTTAAGAAAGAGATATAAGAATTGAAAAAGCAGGCATCAAAACCTTCATGCTAGTCAAGAATTTTATTAAGGAAATACAAATTTTTCACAAAAATTAATTATACTAACATTTTCTACATATCTTCCTAATCCCAAAACTAGGAAAACTTAATACTTTTAAAAAAATGTACAATAAATTTTTAATAGTCCTAATTGTCTAAATAACCCAAATATAAATACTTTTGAAGGATCTTTTCTAATTGGTCGAGGAAGATATCGTTTTGATACATTTGTTTATGATAATCGGCAGAAGTTAGCGCCGTATCGAAGTCGCCATTACCATCATGAAATTCATACCACATTGGCAACATAACCATCACCAGAAAAATCTCTGAAATAGAACGACTAATTCAGTAACGAAGAAATCATTTCAGTAAAAATGCCCGTCTGTTTACCAAAATCTTTATACTTGAAAAGCATACGGCGAAAACACAACATTCGCGGTATTCTACCGACAAAATTCAATCGTTGAACGGTCAGTGTGAAATTGCACAAGTAATAATACATCAATTCGTCGAGATGTTTATCCCGCAATTCCTCGTCGAGGATCAAATAAATTGAATATATGAAATCGGTAACCATTGGTCCCACGTGGCAAAGCTGATAATCCAGGAGCATAACATCTTCGAGCTTATCTCCGTCGGTACGTTTAAGCATCATGTTTCGGGTATGAAAGTCGCCGTGGCAAAGCACGTAAAATGTATCCTGATCCGGCTGAGTGCGATATTTGTGAAGTAAGTCACTGCATCGACCTATCAGAATCGATTGGATTGCTTCAAAATAGGCTTTGTATTTCATAAGTGCGGGTCGGCTTTCTAACGATTCAACGAAAAGATCAATGCTTTCGTTGAAGTAGTCTGACATTTCGTTTTGAGCTATGTCCATTATATTGTAAGTGAACTTATCGAAGAAGGCCGGGTCCTATCGAAGGAAGTGTTGAGAAATTTTTATTTTTTTAACAAAATTTTACTAATTTTAAACTCGGAAATTTATTCGAATTTACTTCTTGCAAAACTTTGTAGCTCACAGCATGAAATTTGGCCAATTTACTATAGGCCAATTTCACCTCCTCTAAATTCATTTGGCGATCGCGCAGAACTTCGTAACCGAGCGGAACGATATCTTCGAATATGATCACTTTTCTGGGTGATAAACTATGGTAGAGGCATCTAGCACCCAAAATAATTTCCTCACCCACTTCTCTCAAAATAGTTCCAAATCTTGGTAACACTTTACTATACATCTCGATCTCCGTATTAAATAAAGGTGCTTCATGAAATATTTCCTGTTTAATATTGTTCCCTTCAGGCATGGTCTTCATAATCATCGAGCAGTTATGTTTTCGTCGCTCTGATCCGTCGGGGGTTGACGTTTCGTAGTCTACGCTTGCTCTAAACATGACACTGGCATAATGGTCTCCCTTCATTGATCCTGGCGACAATTTAACATTCGTCACTCGGACCGTACTGTCTTTCTCGGACGATTGCAGAACCTCGGTGAAAAAGTCGGTATTCATCCAGGCAGGCGCTTCAAGTTCATCCTTATTGAATTGCTCATGGTTTGAAGACATTTCGGCTATGCCAGAAAATGAAATGGATTTAATCGAATTTTATTTGTTCGACCTAACACCGAAACAGAGACTGTTTAAAGTGGAGAACATGAAACTATTTCATAATGAAAACACGAATCGAAACCTCTTTATTCACAAAGAGAACGAGAGAAAAGAAGAGAAATTCTTCATGTTTCATCAATGTTTTCAGTGAGTAAACCTAAAGCTATTATGAACGTAAACTTCAGCCCGGCCGAAGTTTATATACCCTACACCCGTAACACAATTCCATAGTCCGATACTAATAAAAAAATATCATAATATTACATTTATCTCTTCTTGATTAATTAAGATCTAACTCATTTTCAACGCAGCCTTTGTCAAAAAAGTAAAATATGAAAGAGGGGTGTATCCTGCCCATTTTTCTGAAGTTATAATATCTAATACTAATATCTTTGCTATGACTCGAACCTGAAAACTTATATAGAAACTGAGAAATCGGTCTTTAAGGGAGATTTTATGTAAAAAGTAGGTATGATCCGATGATAGACTGATAGATAAATGATGATAGACTGGTCCGATTTACCTCATTTCCAATACCAAGCAGCTTGGGATGGTAATAAATATTCAAAATTCATGACGATATCTGCCTCAGACAGAGACGGACATGACTAGATCGACTCAGGACGTTATTCTGAGCAGGCATATATATACTTTTCTATACCTGTCGTACCTCTTTTAATGCGTTACTAACGGAAGAAGTAAGTGAATATACTCTATCCCTTCGGGTGTAGGGTATGGCATATACTAAACGATGTTCATTATCTTATCTCGCCAGAACTGCCTTCAGATTGTTCGGCTTTGTCGGATTTCACAACATTACGTTTTTCGTTGATAAAATAAATAAAAAAATGAAGAGAGAAAGAAAGACATAAAAGGAAATAAAAGGTGAAAGCCGATAGAAATTTTATGCATAAATAATTATGATGATATGAAGATTTTCAGTCAGAAGCTTTAAAATTGGTGGAGGTCAGTAAATTAATGAAAAAAAACAAACTTTAAAAATCTTCGATTTCACTACTTCAGCGCGAAAAATGTAGAGTCAAACCTTTTACGAAAACACGGCAAAATGAAAATGCAATATCCGTGCGAATACAAAGCACTGTCAACGACAGACGACGATATGTTCTATAAATCGGGCACGCTCAAAACTGATCACACTTTTCTGAATATAGTCTACCTCTAAACTAGATTTGAATACATTACGAAAGCCGTAACAGAGCTCGTGAGTTAAATTAGGTAATAACTACGACAACACTGATCGTGAATTGCGTGATAACGTAAGTGCATGATTTAAGTTCAAAAATAGAAGAAAAAATGTAATGAGTAGTGCTATGGATATCTTCCTCAACTAATAATTCTCAAGTGTCTTGACTACGTCTTTTTCGTTTCTTACATAGACGAAGTAATTTGATGTTATCAATTAAGCTCGAATTCTCAAATTCGTCTGAGTTGCTTTTTTTTACTGTAAATACTTTTAATAGTTTCAGCAGACAAATGTAATACTTCCTCCTATGCGATCACGTTTTCAAGTTTTAGTTGAAAATATTTATTTTATTGAAAAGAAAGAAAATGACATAAAAGTAAAACAAGTAAAAACATTATTATTTCGGTCTAGTCGAAGCTCATATACGCTACACCCGTAATATAAGTATTTATGGTTTAAATCTTATAATCAACGGGCGAGGCACGCCCACTTTTTTATCATATTTCCTTTTTCATAGGCTTTTGTGCCTGTAAACTGAATTTCGGCACCATTTTCCTCAAGAGAATCCATAAAATAAATCCAAATAAAGCGCATCCCTTCGGGTGTACGGTAAATAAGTAAGTAATTAATAAAGGCAACTAACTTCCAATTAAAAATTATTTAGAACTGATAAACATTTTCTAAAGCAATATTTCAAAATAATACATCCATTAAATACACTAAAACATTTTAAAATATTAAATTATCAATTTAGCTCTAACCCAATTTTGGCAATTTTTGTCAAACAGAAAAAAAATTATTGGCATAATTTTTATTATTTGTTGAACCTTTTATACGTATTTGTAGAGTTTTAATTAAATCAATATCGTAATTAATTACCGTCCTTTACCTCTGTCGATTAATTTGCAATTATATTTGATTTGGTCTAATGATTTTTTCAAAATTAATATTCCACAAAGGTCAGATTAATTTAAATTAGTTATAATTTTTTTTTAATTACACATTTTTTCGGTTTTTGCGATAGAAAGCTCCGTTCCATCTAAAGATTTGTTTGTCTCCGAATGTTTAAAAAATTATTGGGTAGAAAAATTGTAGTAGGCGAAACAAGAACTGCGTTGGAGGATCGGTAATCTACTCTTTACTATGTCTCGTTTTTGTGTTCTTTTTTAGATATAATTCTCTCTACATAGAAAGTTTTCTAATAAGGATATAACATACTTTCGTAGAGTAAAAACGGAACAATTTGGGTGTATCAAATTATGATCGGGTTTCTATTTTTTGGGTTTATTTGACTATTTAGATTATAAAAAAGAGGTAAAACAATTTGGTTTTACAATTTCATAAAGAATCAGGCGTTTTGTTTAAACCCAAATAAACTATTATGACAAAGAATATTCGTATCAAATTTAACGTCGATTCCTCTATGTCATGACATACAGATCCACAGTTAGAGAGACGGACGGACATCGCTAAATCGATTCAGGAGGTGATTCTGAGTAAGAATATACACAATTTTCCATACCCACCACGCCACTTTAATGCCTGGCAAACGGAAGCCCAAAGAGGATATAGCCTACCCGTCGTGTGTAGAGTTCAAAAAACCAAATATATATTATATTTATATGTTGTATTTAATTTATTTTACTTGAGTTTATTAAATTTATTAAAGCGCAAAATGACGAGATAGATTTAAATTCACAATACGAACAACTTAAAGGGAGTGATGTCATTATTGCTGATTTTTTTTTGTAGTTTAATTTCACAACACGTAATGTGATTATTAATATTTCATCAACATTCGCTGAACAATAAAACAGCATGTTTAGCGGGAGTAAACCACGTCAAAAAAAAAACCAACAGCAATGGCATTTACTATTGTTGTTTAATTACGATATAAGCGATTTGTTCTGGCAACTGCAGCAGTTGTCGCTGTCACTGCCGTCACTGTTGTTGTTCTCGTTGTAATAGTGGAATAAATAAATATGAATTTAAGTATACGATATATTCGCACGTGTATATGTGCATTTGTGCGTGCCTGCGTGTGCTACGAAAACAAAATTCAATATAAATTATGAGAGGTATAAACAAACAAATAGAAAGAATAAACAAACAAAGAATCAAACAGATGCTGCGTATTTAATTATATCAAGCACAATAAACTAATAATTCGCTCGCGTAATCGGTGTGGACATCACGTTTTGATCATTAGTCGAACCGACACTCTTAGTGAAATTATGTGTGAGAATGCGTTTGGGTATGGATGTTATTGTGTCTATTTGTGTACACTTCTTATCTATTTGTGTATATTTCTGTGGGTTAATTCATTAATCACATTGGTAAATAATTTCATTCTTTTCTAACTCACCATGGTTTTTTATGAGTGTTCAGAAACATTCATTTGGATAAAATAAGATAAACGTAAAAAAACTGAGCAAACTTAATTGCCAATTTCGTATTTCGTTTCGCTGAACATAATTTAACTTATTTAACGAAAACCGCAGAACGAAAAAAAATCAATTAATTTTAATCGTTAAGCAAGTCGTAAAACGAAGAAACAAAATTAAGAAATTGTTAAAGAAAGAAAGAGAATATATATAATTTTCTTATTATTTTTCTTCTTATTATTACTTATGTTCTTGAAACTATTTTAGAATGAAAAAAAAATCAATTTTGGATTAAATAAATAACAATATTTCAATAGAAACGATCACGATGACAAATAAATTGAATTCATTTTAATTTAAGATTTTACTGGCTTTAGTTCAATCAATTATTGAAAGGGAAAGAAAAGAAGGATTGAAAGAATGTATTTCATTTTATTGCTCTTTGGAGAATTTTCAAAAACTTCAAATAATGCAATCAGAAATCAATAATTACAAATAAACGAACTAATCACCACAATAACAACCATAAAAGCATCAATAACAGCATAAAGAACATCAATAACAAATCCTACAACAACACCAACAATATCCATAGCAATTCATTTACAATACTTAGTAAAGTGACAACAACAGAAAGCAAAAATGAAAGAATGAAATGAGAGGAAATAATTTTTAATCTTCAATGAAAGTCTGGCTCAAAGGCGAAACAAAAGAATTGCAATATATCATGTGGCTTACATTATTTTCTCCCCCATGTTACTCCGCCCCTATAATTCTTCGACACTCCCTTCCATTTGGTCTAGAAAAGGATAATCACCGATTTTACAAATCGCTGGTTCAATAAATAAGCGATATAATCTATAGATCTTCTCATTATTTTAGAGATATGGTAGATAGATTATACTATATCATACCTCTTGGCTTTAATGGTTATCGACAAAGAACTAAAGAGACCAAGATAGACCAAGCTAAGTCCAAACTGAACAAGACGCATTCCATTACACATTCTTACGTACGATATCCTTGTTCGTACACATACATCTGTTCATACGTATACACTTACATTCTTGCATATGCACATACATACAGACATAAATAAATGCGTATATATTACGTAGTTTATATGAGTTGCTTTATAAATTCGTTCGTGTGGTAATATATTATTATATTTATAACGTTTATCGTCAGAAGACACAGCCGAGTGTAAAGGACTTGAACATACTCGAAGCATGTAATAAAAGGACAACATAAACAAACAATTCATTATTGCATAAGTAAAATGTAAAAAGGATTCATATAGTCGTAAATAAGATATGATGAAATAGTTTTACTTTTCATAAAGAGCTTGTCGTTTTCGAAGTCGAGGAAAACCGTAATGCAAATTTGCAATAATAATAAGCTATAGTTGATTGTCGAAACTGTTGTTGTTGTTGTTGTGAATAGGAAATGTTTGCTATTAAAAGTAAATGCAATAATAATACGTTTGCTTCATTCCTTTCGCGCTTTTATTTCTTTCCGTTTCTCTACTCCTTTTCTTATTTCCTATAAATTATAAAAGAATTTCACTTCGTTCTTTCAAAATCAACAACATTTGAAAGAGTAAGCTCTTGAAATGCCTTTGATGATTCCTGTTCTTTTCCAATGTTAATTCTAGTTGTATAATTGTAATTAGGGTGCTTGGGTATGTGTGTGTGTGTGAGTGAGTGCGTGCAGCAAGATTGAAAGTATAGTGTTTTAAATATTGATAGTTTTGTCTAATGAAATATTTTATAATGCATTTTTTTGTTATTTTCCTTTTAAAATGAAATTCTTAAAAACAATTGACATGCATATTGAATGATAAGAGTTTTTATTTGAATAAACTTAGTGACACCCCCAAAAAGGTTTTAATATCTTGCAATAATACTTCGAATTTATATAAAAATGGAGTTAAGTATATTTCAGTTTTGTTTTGGAACTGCAAGAAATAATTGCCCTCCATTTGAGTCAAAATTTATGGAATATATTTTGAAAGGAGTTTGAAAGTAATTTAATAGTTTCTTTAAAAATTGCGGTCTTTTAGTTCATAAAATTAACGTAAAATTTTAAGAATAGATAGAACAATCTCTCAATTTCTTCCTAAAATGTTTTGATATTATGATACTTTTCTTGAAACAAATTGAGCTGCTGAAACAGAATTATTTGCGCTGTACGTATCGATGGTGCAAATAGTTCTGAACATTTTCTGTCTTTCTGATTCCGAGCATTTTTGAGCATAAACAACAGGCAGTGTTTTCCAGGGCAGCTCATTTTCTGTAGACTTTCTCTGTGAAACGATAATATTTCAGAATCTAAAAAGAGTACAAAGCTAAAGGGTGATTTTTTCGTCGAAAATCGACGAAGTCGTATAAAGGATCAATTTGTAATCACTGCCAAAAACTGATCAATAGTGCTTTATTTTAAAATTATGTATTATATAATTAGTATAATTTTTATTGTAATGCAGTTTTCATTTAAATTACAATGTACAATCTTCATTAACTTTATATTGTTTGAGCCAAATTACTTTTAATTGTGAGCAATCAGCGAATGGATCTTTTCGAATTTATTAATATCAAGAGCTTGCAATCATGACAACTGCTTTTGTACATTAGACAGAAAATGAAATGAACGAACCAAAAAACCCGATAAAAGCAAAAGGATGCTTCAAGGGATATCGTATTTAAGAATTTGAGAATGTCTGTTGACGGGAGCCCACTTGTGTTATTTCACATACTGAGAGCGGATAACTGACATGTTTATTGTGTTGGGGGCAGCCTTTGTTGCTTTCATGATAATCTCCTATGTGTACGGGTAGTTCGTCCTTAAGATGGTCCTTATATCGATTCTTGCGCAAGTTCTCACAAGTTAATAACATAAGCATTTCTCTAGGAATGTGAAAAAATATGTTCATATTGGTAACCTCAAGCGGTTATGCAGTAATCTCCATTAATTCTTCTACCGCATGATTACTTTCACAGCCTTCCCTTCTCCCATCCGTCACCCTCTCTCTCTCTATCTCTCTCTTTTTCTCTCTCTTTATCTGTTTTTCTTTCTCGTTCTGGTGATCATTTTATAGACCTTCAAGACTTTCGTGAAGGTGGTGATTGTTTCAAATTTATGTGTAGCGAATGCAACGACCGCTAATGGTTGTGGTCTTAGTTAATGCCTATAGGTATGCTCTTTCTAGAAATATTAATGGGTGGTTAAATGGGTTAAGACGCTCAAGGTATTAAGCAAGAAATATATCGTCGAAAACGGTATTTTCTCCAAAAGCACTTTTAGCTGCTTTTGCTTTACGTGTCGTTGAGAATGTATTCAGAATAAATCTAACGTAAATAAATTCCATTGGGTTTTCTTATTCTAATTCGTATTTGTAGACAACTCATTACTGGAATTTTTACTACACGAAATAACATCATTATTCTTGTTAGCAATAATATTCTTCGTTACATTCACTCTTGCTTAACTCTTTCTTTTTGTGAACTATAAAGTTCTCTATTGCAGATCCTTCCTTAATAATCTTTAATCAAGAAAGGAAAGCGATTTGGATAATTTTTGCGACACATAATAATCTACATCAGCCCCGGGTGGGGTCCTAAAAGAAGAAAAGAGAGGAAGATAGTGGTGCTGTATAGGGGAGGAGAAAGAGAGAGGATTCGAGGAGAATAGAGTCTGAGATAAGCAATATTTAACTGTCATAGCATACATATCCGCGTACGTACACACACGCATACACGCTGAAACCATTCCGCAGAGATTGGTGCACGTATAAGTGCCGTTTGCGCATTTTTAAATTCACTCTGTTGTATTGTGAAGACCTTCTGCATGTATGTGTGTATGTGTGGGTTTTGGTTGTGTGTTTGCGTACACTTATTTCCATCTGCCGCAGCCTGTCTGTCTGCTTCTTTAATTTTGCAAAAACAATTGTAATCATGACGGCAACATTCAAAAACGTTTAATTCAGCTTTGTTGTTGTCGTTGCGGCGGTGTATTTTCTTTTTCTTTCTTTCTGCTGACCCAATTCCTTTGGGGCATTCCATTTGTGCTAACGTGCTATCCATTCTAATATGTTGACACATACAATTGTACAAACGATACATGCATTTATGAGCACGTGTTTGTGTGAGGGAGTATATGTGTGTTCAAGTAAAACATTATAAAATGTTCATGTACACATGCATACACATGCATATACAGTACACACATACACACACACGCACAAATATAATTTGAGCATATAAAACGGAATCCTTTTAGCAGTTTCCTTTAAAAAGAAAATATTTTCACTCATTTAGGAGTTTTTTTAAAGTTGCTAATGTGGCTTTTGCAGCTACTGGAATGAATCTCGTCTTTGAAAATACAAAGAAAAAAGAAGGAAAATTGCGGCAAAAGTCAAATGAAATTTATCCTTATATCCTTTTTTGTATTGGGAATCATTTTAGGAGAGGCGCAGGGATAAAGGAATCAGTAGCAAAAGAAAGAAGAAATTTCCCAAAATTTCCTTTCTTTTCAAAAAGCAGAATCTCTTTGATGAAAGTTTGAATTTTTTTGAAATTTCGATTTTGTTCGAATACTGAGAGACTAAGAAGTCAATATAATTGGAATAAAAAATAAAATGAAACCCATATAAAGATATGCAAAGATTTCTGATATAAAATAAATTGAAAGCTTCTATTTCCACAAATTAAAAAATTTTTGTTTAACGAGAATTATCATAGTTTATAGAAAAGCTTATATACATGAAAAATTAAAAAAATATCGGAAGGAGAAAAAATTTCCATTTATGCATTTATTTTAAATTTGAAAAATCTGTTATTTTTGTTTACCTCAAATATATTTTGAACAATCCTGCCAAACATATCTATTAAAAAAAGTACCATTTTAAAAAAATATTTCATCCAAATTTAAATTTTAAACATTTTAAATTTATAAACACACGGGGCGCATAAAATAAAAATGCACTGCAAAAACGAATTTGAGTGAATGAAACAGTTGGAGAAGAATAATTGAATACAGTGGGAACTCAATATAACGTTCTAATTGGTAGAAATGCATTAGAGGAAATGCGTTATATAAAAATAGTTTTAAAATAAATCAAAACATCTTCTTTTTGAAATACATAGAAATACGAAAACATCACGGTTCAAGTAAAATTTAACGAGCAGGATTCATCCGTTTTATGCTATTGGTATTCCTTCCTTCATCGCACACTAACATATATTTATATATTTTGCTTTGTTTTTTTATGTCCGAGAAAGCTTGCTTTTTTATGCTAGTTTTTTCCTTAAAACTTATTGATTAAAGTAGAAAAAATATATTTAGGAAAATCAATTGCATTAGAAGTGAGCGCCAAACAATGCTCATCGTTTCGTCATTTACTTTTTGAACAATTTCTATTATCCATAGTCGATACTTTTTGCTATCACGCTTGTATACAGTCTCACACACACATACGTACTTAGAAACTAATAAGTTTAGATCTTGTTCAAATAAATTTAGATCAGAGAACTGAAAACTAACACGAAAACAAATGAAACAATTCAAAACTGAACCAATTTTGTAAATTCAATTACGAAAGAATGTGCGTGACTATTTCGTTTGCAAAAGCGTGAAAGTATGTTTAGACGAACATACATAGAAATACAAAATCGGAAATTTTATTTTCACTTTAATGGAAGTATAAGAACAAATTCAATTTGTACAGAAGTTTAATTCACCCCCTTATATGCGTATATACACACATATATGTATACATATGCGCCGCATAAATTTTGTTACTTTAAATATTGTTGTCGTTGGAACTGAAGGTTCTTTACAAATTCGCTTAGAAAAAATTATCCAAGAACACTCAAGAACAAATTTTTACAAAATATACAAAATAAAACTTTAATAAATAATAAAAGCTTGCAGATGACGCAAATAATTTCAATCGAATTGAATTCCGGGCGCTTCAAATTTGAATTAATTTGAATATATATATGAATACATTTGTATTTCAATTATATTAAGTATAATTTCAATTATATTAAGTATTTTAATTATATATATATTTTCAATTATTTTCAATTATATTATTATATATCGAATTATATATTTCAAAAAATTCGATATATTTTTTAGCGAAATTATATAAAAAACGAAAAATCAATTGGACGATGTCATCCATAAATTCTAGTACACATATTTGTAACAGAACGGTCTCCCCTTTCTCTTTATCACTCTCTCTCTCTCTCTTTCCCGATGTACGCCTCTCTCCCTCAAATTTAGTCCTTCAGTCCTGGACGACGGATGATCATTTGTCAGTTGAATATGCTCCTTCTTTTACGATAATAGGGCATCCTTTACGGCTTTGCCGTGCATCAGTCAAATTTAACATTTACTTCCTCAGTTTTGTCGTCTTTCTGTTGATCATCCCATTCGTTGTTTCTTTATTGTTGCTCATTTGTTGTTTCATTGTCAGCCAGTGTATTTTGTCACATTCATTCGCGTTTTTGATTCAGATTTTATGAGATTTTATGAGTTGAGATTTATTTTTCAGCTTAAATGATGACATTTTAAGGCGAAGATGATGATTATGACCATCACCACCTTCGTGATGTTGCTTTTCATGGTGACTTAATGACGGTGGGATGAAATGCAATTGGAACGAGGGTTCATTTTCGTTCGTTTACAAATCACTACTTGATAGATACGGACGACATAACAACACGCACACTATTATCATAATGATGGTGACAACGTCATCATTAGCAATGACAGGAGTAGTGGCAGCAGCGACAGCTTTCGATTATTCCATTTAAACGCGTTTGGCTTATGAAATATTATGTAAATTGTGAACGCTTTGATGGATTTATCCTTCACATCATTCAGGAGTTGTTGCCGGTCGGCTTTGCTGTGATTGAAAAAGTCGTCGCCATCGACGTCGTCACCGCGATGACGATGCATCGTCAGATGGCAGCAATAAGCTCCATAAGGATGAAGTGATGTGACTGCTATAAATAGAGAAGTTGGTGATGGTAATGCTAATGATGATGATGCTATGATGGGAATGCTATGATGGGAATTGTAATAATAATTAAGAAAATGTAATGCTGAAATTTCGCTTTAATTCGCGGTGAGTCCCTCGCTGAAATACAATCAGAGATTTTGCAATTTTTCCTTTAATCTTTCATTTTCCTGTTTTTTTTTTGCAGAAGTAGGAGTAAAATTATGATAAAAATTCGTTTAAAAGAATTAAAAAGAAATCAGCAGTATTTTAAAATCAAAGCAGAAGATTCCATCCAATCTCTCGATCAACAATTGGCTGTTTACGAATTTTATTCAGTTAAATATCGAATATATTTCGTATTTTTGCAGTTTTATTCAATTTTAGTTGATTTTACTTTATTTTAATTAATCCTTTTTAAATCCAGTAATTGTTTTAGTCTATTTGAACGAATTTAATTATTATTGCATTTTATTTTATTTGATCTTATTTATTATTATTTAATTTGATTTCCGTTTATTTTAGGTGATTTTCTTTGAGTTTATTTCATTTGATTTGAATTTTATCTCATTTTATTTGACTTTATTTTATTTTATTTGATTTTATTTGAACTTAGTTGATTATGCTTGACTTTATTTGATTTTATTTAGTTTTACTTTATTTGATTTGATTTTATTTGATTTAATTTCATTTAATTTGATTTAATTTGAGTTTATTTAATTTTAGTTCACTTTATTTAACTTTATTTGATTTTATTTCATTTGATTTTATTCGATTTGAATTGATTTTATATGATTTTATTTTATTTTGCATTATTTTATTTGACTTTAGTTGATTTTGTTTGATTTTATTTTATTTTATTTAGTTTTATTTGATTTGATTTGATTTGATTTGATTTCATTTCATTTGAGTTTATGTTTAGTTTTGATTTTAGTTGACTTTGTTCGACTTTATATTATTTTATTTTATTTTATTTAGTTTTACTTTATTTGATTTTATTTGATTTGATTTCATTTCAGTTTATGTTTAGTTTTGATTTTAGTTGACTTTATTTGACTTTATTTTATTTTATTTTATTTTTTTGGTCTATAGTTGACTTTATTTCATTTTATTTGATTTGGTTCGTTTTGACTATATTTGAGATTATTTCAGTTAAAATTAATTGATTTTAATTGAGTTTTTATTTATTTGGCATTAGTTGAGTTTATTTCATTTTATTTGATTTTGTTTTATTTTATTTGATTCGTGAAATAAAATGTGCGGTCTAAAAATGGAAGCTGTTCGCCCACTGATTATTAGAATTACATTATAAATTTATATTACGGTGTAATGCCTACATGTGTGTTTTACTTCATTCATTGTTTGAAATTATTTTATTTGTGCAATTAATTTAATTTCATTTCTTTTACTGATTTACTTATTTAATTTGATCTCGCATTAATTTGCTTTATTTTTTAATGAAACTGATTTTATTTTGCTTTTTCAGTTTTCGTTAAATGAACGATCATTTGTATTGAATTTTAATTTTTCTTGTTTCCTCTAATTTTAAAAGTGAACAAAATTTATTTAATAAAAATATTTAATTTTATACAATTTTTTCATGTGTTAGCGTGTTAAATTTGTTTGTTTCATGCGTTATTTTGTTTTACTATATTTTATTGTATTTCATCTCATTCCATACTTCCATGATAATTAACTCTTTTTCTTTTCTTTTGGGAATGATTTATAAGCAATTTTATTTTGTTTCATTTGATTTAGTTTAATTGTTATTTATTTTTTGATTTTATTTCATATTTCTTCAATTTCATGTATTTTACATTTATTTTAAACTTTATTCATAAATTCGATTTAAATATAAGCGGCTATTTTTTATAGCATGACCGTGGCGAATTTGATAGTTCGGTTTTATAAAGAAATTCGTGAATGCACTGCAGTAGAAATCGAATTGCTTTATTCGCCGACACAATACGAACTTAAAAGCAATTATTTTTACAATATTTATTATTTCGTTTTAGGACTTTAATAGCAAATATGTTTTTGTTTTTATTATAGTTCTTAGTGCTATTTTAGTTGCGGTTTATATCATTTTTCAGGAACAATCCGGTCTGCTTGCGACATTTATTGTAATTGTTACCGTCATAAATTTGAATAGAATAAACAACGAGGAAAGGAATTTATTGACAAAATGGAAATAAAACATTGCGTCTAGTTAATATTTTTGCTGCTGTTTTTGTATCTACGTCGACGTGCGCGTGTAAATACCCGGGATATTTCTATGCTTGACCAAACCCCCAAAGCGACTGATCCAAGTTTGTTTTTATGTGCGTTTATGGAATTGTGTTCAAAAAATACCCCACACTTTCTTGTTTATTTTCTCATACTGTCGTCGTTTGAGTACCGTCATACACTAAACCAAACCAGTCTTGCTATCTCCCTAAACTTCTCCTTTTTTCTGTCTTCCTTTTTCCTCAATTATTTTTACGAACACAAAAGAAGCAGAACATAAAAAAATCTATATCAATATGACCCGTTGACCCGTTCGATGACGTGGGCTTCCAGGTCGGTTGGTTTTCGAGACAAATTGGAAAATATTGAAATTTATTGCGTTAGCGCCATGGAAACCTTTTCGATTAAGTAAGGGATAAAATACCGTAGGTTTGTGGCTGCGTGCGTGTGTATGGTTTTGTGTAGAAATGTGTTAGTAGGCGCATCAACAACAAAACCTCACCAGTATTACCTTACTCATACGATAACACACAATGGCCTTTCAACAATTTATTCATTCTCTCATTTTCAGTTCTTGAAGTGTGACCTTTATTGTTGATCTTTTTTCATTATCCTTGTTATCCTGATTAAGATTTATTTATTGCCTGTTCTCTGTCTATTGTTTGCCGAATGTTCTCTTATAATCGTTATAATAATTTTATTATCTTCTGTTGGAAATATAGTTGTTAAGAGAAACGTATTAGAATTGTAAATTTATTATCAAGCATCCATCCGTACCTCCGTTTGTATTTTATTATATGACTGTGTGAATATACATATATAGTTAGTGTGTAAGTGTGTTAATTTATATTTTATGGACATAAATTTCGATAATGACGCATTAAGAAATATTGCAAATTTATGCGTGATTATTTTCGATGGTTTATTCTATTTTTATATACATTTATGATATTCATTATTAAATAATGACGCCATTATTTAATATTTGTTAAAATATATTTCATGATTTCAGCTAAATTAAAATCTGCTTAAAGTCAGATATAAGTCAGATAATTCCAGACAAGAAAAGAAAATACATGAAGAAGATTAAAGTCAGACGAATTCGTATATTTTCCATAGAATTTTCTTAAATGATTGGAATATATTCGAAAGGAATATATGTTGATATTTTTTGCCCATTTCTTTTTTCTATTAAAAATTATTTTTCTACCAAAAGTCAATTGAATAAATTTGGTTAATTTATTAATGCAAACCTGATCGTTTTAGCAAGTTTATACGATGTTTTCTTTAGAAATCTAATCGCCTTGAAAATCAAAAATTAATTGTTTTATTAATTAATTTTTTTTTATTATTAATTATTATCTTCTCCTTTTTCTTCGTATAGATTAGAGTTTGCGATTCTGCTCATTTTAAACAGAAGAATGATGAATAGACAAAATCTAAATTTTTTTAAAATAATATTCTCTTATTCTTATCACGGTCATAATTTGTTCATTTAAGCTTTTTTTATTAAAAATGTATTGTATTTTTTCACAATTGCGCTTATATCGCTCGTGATACGAAGGTCAGTCTGTGACTAGCTTCTGAGTAAAGTTCTTGTCTATTAAAATTTTGCACTAAGATAATTTTGCATTGCGTTTTGCATTTCTATTGAGAAAATGTCTCCAAATAATAATAATCCAAATAATAATAATCAATTTAACCAAGATGAACTTGAAGCGCCTGCCTGGATGGATGCTGATTTTTTCACCAACGTCTTACAATCGTCAGAGAAGGATGATACAATCCGGGTGACGAGTCTAAAGTTATCTCCAGGATCTATGAAAGGTGATCATTATGCCAGTGCCATGTTTAGAGCAAATGTTGACTACGAGACAACCGAGACGAGGCGCGAAGGATCACAACAACGGCATCACAAATTGTCGATGGTTATAAATACTTTACCGGATGAGAACGTTCCGGTTGTTGAGAGAAAACAGAAAATTCTGCATGAGGTGCCTGTATTTGAAACGGAGATTGAGATGTATAGTAAGGTGTTACCAAGATTTGAAACTATTCTGAGAGAAGCGGGTGAGGAAGTTGTTTTGGGTGCTAGATGTCTTTACCATAGTTTATCACCCAGAAAAGTGATAATTTTGGAAGATATCGTTCCGCTTGGTTACCGAGTTCTGCGCGGCCGTCAAGCGAATTTGGAAGAGGTGAAATTGGCCTATAGTAAATTGGCTAAATTTCATGCTGTCAGCTACAAACTCTTACAAGAAGTAAGTTCGAATAATTTTCTGACTTCCGACAAAATCTAGCGCAATTTTTGAATTTTCTTCTACAAAAGGATCCCACTGTCTTTGATAAATTTCATTTCAACATCATCCATTTGGCTAAGGGCCATATGACGGAATTCTTTGGTGGCGGTATTGACCATTTCATCGAAGCATTGAGCACTCAACCCGAACTTCTCAAGTACAAAACTTATTTTGATGCTCTTCGATTGACTTTGTTAGATCGGAGCTTTGCTTCATTTAACGAGTTTCGTATTCAACCGAAAGAGGAATCATTTTATGTGCTGTGTCACGGTGATTTTCATTCTTTAAACATGATGTTCAGGCGTATCGCTGACGACCAATCAGATGATGTATTGCTGTTGGATTATCAGTTAAGCCATGTGGGACCAATGGTTGTTGACTTTATCTATTCAATTTACACACTTATGGACAGAGATTTGCGCCAGCAGCATCTCGATGAATTAATTTATTATTATTTTTCTACTTTCACAACGACCTTGAAGCGGCTGGATCCTACCGTGAGAGTTCCACGATTGTTGGATTTTCGCCGGATGTTAACAGACCATAAGGATTTTGGTAGGATACGGTTGAAATTATTGTTTTTTCTTTTGGTTTTTGGACATGCTTTTTTCCTTACTTTAGAAATTCTTATAATGATTGTACTTCTGCCGTTTTGGTATGATCTCAGTGAAGATGGTTTTGAAATTGATAAAGCATTAAACTGTCCAGAATATCGTCGAAAGATGTACCAAAACGAAATGTTCCTCAAGGAAGTCAAAGAGATTCTAGCAAACTATTTGCATCGCGGATATTTGGACAATTAGAAAAGTGATAACTTGAAAGCCGAAAGCAGCATTGTTTTTACTGTTTACTGTTTATATAGATAATATTTTAACAGTTTAAATTACTGTTTCCAAATGACTTTTATTATGTTTGCCTTCCACGTTTTCTTTCTCCCACTTCTCTTCCACACCCTAACCACAAATTCCTCTAAAAATGTCATAAATTCTCTTTCGAAATAAATTTGACAAACTTTCTTGAATTTTATTGTTGGTGCTCTTGAATACCTAAGCCATAAATGTCCACCGATGGCACCGCAGACGAAAGGAGTGCTTGAAAATAGTATCAGTGACCATTATATTCACTCATTTCTGTTTGAGCGAACCGAGAATCGAGCCAAAGTTGTAACAAAAATTATAGTGATAATTTGTAACGCAATGATGGAAGAAATGGCTGAAGTTTTCACATAATTGACCTAATTTGAATACATATCAAGAAAGATGAAAATTGTATAAATTAAACTCTAAGGAGAGTCAAAATTTTTAAGAGGAAATTATTCTTCCACACCTAAATTATTTAAGTTTTAAAAGAAGCGAACGATTTTTAAATGTTTTGAACGAACGAAAGTAATGAAATACTTTAAAATTTCGGAAAGTATATAAAAATGAAAATAGGCTTGGGAAATTTAAATGAAGTGGTTTATTTAAGGTTTTTCCTTGATAAAAGTTTTTAATTGATAACTTCATAGTTTTTCTTATAATTTCAAATAGTTTTATTCGGGTATCGGGGTGATTTTCTCTTCATGCAGATAATATGACTTGTTACTTTACTACCTGTGAGTTAAGATATAAAATGTAATTAATATAATTGCTCTCATTAAGTTTCCAAGTAATGTCTCGTTGAGGACGGCCTTAAAAAGACTATGCAAAGAAGAGGAAAAGCCGAATGGCAGAGAGAGTATCTAGAGATATGTCGTGAAGGCCAATCAAGTATTTTCAAGCGGGTTGTCACCGAAAATTGTTCATTAATATTAAACTGAAAGTTAGCTCAATAATATTACTCACTTTTTGAATGATCGTCTTAATAGTTTTCGGGATCACACCTCAAGGCACACGTCCACACACACCTATCCTTGGAGAAAACACCATGCATTTTTTGTTTGGAAATAATTAATTTTTAAATAGTAAAGTAGTTGCAGAACTAATCGAACTTAATTGAGTAAAACGCGAAACTTACACAGAATTCAATTTATTTATATGAAATATGAAATTGCCGACAGATGGCGCAGAGTACAGGATTTCTACACATTCTTTGGCACAGTCATGCGATATATTTTCACTGTTTTTCTCGCTATTATTGCTGTTTCTATTATTATTATTATTATTTTGTTATATTTAGTGAAAGTTTGCTCAACAAGCATTTGATATGAAACATAAACTTGTTTTTATTCGAGTTCTGGAAGAATTCCCAATGAAAGTAAAGAAGAGTAAATGAATTGTTTTGGGAAAGAAAAGCCAACGCGATAAGAAGAAAAAATATATATGTATCTACAAAATACTTAATCTCGAAGGCCCTTAAGTCTATATTTTCATCCTTATCCGCGGCAAATTTTTTATTGACATTCATTTTCCCCACATTTTTATTATCTTCAATTCGTACTTTTTATGTTCTTATATTCTTACCTTCTTATGTTTTATCGTTATCGCTGTTGTTGTAGAACAGGAATGGTACGTGTTGAATAATTTCCAATGCAAACAAATATTAATTTTTTTCGTTGGTTTTTTATGCCTTACATTCTGAGGGAGAGGGGTATATTCCCTTCGTTCTTCTGTTTGCAACGCATTAAAGGAGACATGACCGGTATGGGTAGGATTATGTATTCTCGCTAAGTGTCATCTTCTGACAACCCCTGGGAGTCTGTCTGTTCATTTGTCTGTCCGGCTGTGTAAATTACGATAACTTGATGACATAAAATTTGGCACGAATGTTCATCATCGTTCTGTCATTAAATTGGGCAAAATCGAAAAGGAGACACGTCAACTTGTTATATAAAATATGAATTAATTCGTGTTTACAGTTCAATTTTAAACACAAAAGCTCGCTATGGACAAAAAGTGCGATAGCACGGTATTAGATTAGGTCGTTTGAAATTGACAATGTCCGAAATCGGACAAGTGTCATTTCCGGTTTGAAAGTTAGTACGGATTTATCTGTGCTATTAGCTCGGCATCTCGCTTGGAGAGGTAATTTGAAGGTAAGATTTTATATTCGAATTAACCGTTTGTGGGGTGTACAAGCTATGTCAGACCGAAGTTCGTATTCTTATTTGTCATTTTTAAAAATTTTATTCGTTATCATTATTTTATTAAATCACTGTTACAACAAGATTACATTTTCAAGAAATAAATTATGTAATACGAATAATTCACTCACACACAAGTCTCGGTTCACGAGTTATGAGTGTACCGAGGCTCGTTTAGAAAGTTCGTAAAGTTTTACCTCGAAAATGAGAACTTAAATTAAAATTCGCGTGAGTTACAGAAATTTATATAGCTTTTGCGCGTCGTTGTGAAGCTACATACTCTCTCCCTCTCCCCTCTCTCACCCTCTCTATCTTTCTTTCTCACGCTTGTAAGCACATTCAGCGGCGACCACACGACACTAAGGAAGCAACAGTCAAGCGTTTGTGCTGAAAAGTTATGAGATTTTAATAAACCCTTAGTAGCGAAGACTCTGACGACATAAAAACGGTGTATGTGCGTGCATAAATAAATGTACATGTGTGTTTTTGTTATGTTTGCGCCACTTTAAATAATTAATATAATTTAATGAAAAGTCTTCTGAAAGGATGCTCCATTCATGTTCTCTTACTATATTTTTCTTTTAATGCCAACTACATATTTCTAAGCATATTGTCCCAGAAATATTGTTCACTGTGCAGATTATATCGTTTAATATTTAGATTTAGGGATTTACTGATTAAATAAGTTTGTCAGAAAGCTTTTATCGCGATTTGCATTATTTACATTCTCAAATTAAGTCTTGATTTAGTATTTCCGTTTCCTTCACTCTCAGTTATATCTGGTTACAATTATATCCGGTTATCTCTTAGTAAATTAAAACAGGGAGTTAAATATAGCTGAAGTTCTAATATCCTTAAATAAAAATTGAAAAAATTTGGATTGGGAAAAAACAAGTAAAGTCAACAATAAGAGACCTTATCCGTTGGAAACGGATAAACTAACTAACTCCGAAATTTATTTTAATTTTCGATTAGTCAGCTGTAATTTCTTCAGCAGAGAGCTTTTAATGATAATGAAGAGATTCAAATTCGCTAATTTTGCATTTTTAACATACTGAGTCTCAGTTAAATATAATTGAGAGTGACGAAAACGTGCCTTAAGTTTAACTTTTTACCAAGAACGTATTTGGGACCGTTACGATGTTTTCATATTCAATTTCTATTAATCAGGAGCATTAAAGCAAATATCTAGTTTTGTTTTTGTATTTAAATATTAGTTGTAAGCCAACTAAAGAGTATGAGAGACTTTTAAATCTATTCTTAAGTGTGAAAGATCAAAAGGTTTGTGAATTAAGCGGATTTTTCTTTGCTTTTGATTTTCGTAACATTCAGAACATTATATCTCGAAAACCTGACTTGGAAGTTCGAATCGATGGTCAAATTGATGGTCAAATAAATTTTGCGAATTCTATAAATATTTAATATTTGTTTATCATGGAAGTTCGGAAGGATTAAAATATTTCAAATTTATTTTAGTTTTTCTTACATTTAAGTTATTCGAAGTATTTCTATGGTTTTCTTATTACCCGTTTCCATTACTTATTAATACTTTTATAATTACTAAATATTATTCACTAATACTTTATTCATTTATTATTGATTTTTATTATTATTATTGCATAATAATCTTTTTGTTTAAAGTATTCGACTCAAGTACCATCATATTAATGTTCGGTTTTTTTTTGTAAAGCATTTCTTCAAAAACCGTTGGATTTTGTGATTTTTTGAAATTGTTTGTTCGAAAATTAACTTCTTTCAGGTTTTCAACTTTTTGAAAAAATTTCTATGAAAAGGCGATCGTTGGGGGTTCCATTTTGAAAAGGTTTTCCGCTTCGCTTGTTTAATATTTTTTATACGCTTATATAATTCAATTATTGAAATATTTTGAAGATGTTATAATGGCGAAATCGTAAACTTTCTAAAATTCAATCAATAACTTTTTTCCTCTAGTGACCTCTATACGACACAATACAACTGCCTTCTCCAAGGGAAAGTTTGTCCGGAAATAATTTTACTGGAAATAGATTGGTTCGTTGCAATCGTTATTTTGACGAAACTTTATTCTATCACTTTGTAATTTATATCCCTGAGAATTTTGTAGACTGTAGATCCATAGAATTTCGGCCTCAATGAAAGCTTTTATTATTATTTTCGTGTGATTTTTCCTTTTATCTGCATCCATTTTGGTCTCATTTTTGCCCCAAGCCTTTGAAAGTTTGGGGAGAAATGATTCAGAAGAGGAATAAACAGACGGAGGGATGGTTGCTGAATGTTCGATTCGATGATTGTACAAATGTAAACCGTGGTTGGAGGATTTTTATTATTATTATATCGATATCAAAATATCGAGAGATTGCGTAAAATGTTTCCAGAAAGCTGAATGATATTGTTTTAAAGGTTAGGAATAACACTTGCGGCATGGAATTATTAAAAATATTGCCGTCAATGTCATCTCTATGTTTTTTGTCTGAAGTAGTAGACATTTTCTAACCAATTTCTGTCTTTTTATAGAATTTTCATCATCATATGTACGAACCGCCCCCACCGTCGGTACTGAAAATATTGACGTCCTAAAATAATTTGAATCTAGATCTTCAGAATCTATAATAGATCATCCATACAACCTCATTTTGCTCATGAAATGACTATCAAGAATTTGTATCAATTTTATGGTTAATCTTGAGTATTCATCGTCTTTTATGTTTTTCTGATGGCACCTTATGACGATGGCCCATAATAATGTCTTCAGGCTTATTCAAAGAGTGCGGTTATGAAAATAAGCCAGAGTTCTTGTGCATGTGTGTGTGTTTTCTTCTCATTTATTTCAACGGTGCCATTTTCAATATCCGGTAGTATTGATATTATAATCGTAAAACAATTTTAACACTGCAACGTTTTATTTCTTTTAGATTATACTTGTCCTTCAATCTATGCATGCACGCTTATCTTATTTTTCTTCATTTTGTTTACTTACCTTTCTTCGTAAATTTCTTTATACCGACGTATACCCAAAATAAATTCAAAATTCTCAGTCTTTATTGTTTTCTTCCTCCTTTTCATATGCGTATTTTTTATAATATTGAAACAGATTGTTTTGCTAAGAAATCTATTATTATACTCTGCAGGATGAACGGTTGAAATCGGTTGAACACAAAATCAAATTCGTCCTTGCATGAAATGACAGAACTTCTTTAAAGTTCCTTCGGAAATTTCTTTCGGAATTTCGGAACTTATTTTTATTAGAAGTTCGGAACTTTTAAATTATTTACTTTCAATACTCTTCTCATCTAAGCCATCCTTTCCTTACGGAGGTAAAATAGTTTTTCCAAAATATTTACTTTATAAAAATAATTTTAAGAGAAAGATGTGAAAAGACATGAAAAGTGGTTTTAAGAGAACCACACGCTTGCGGTGTTCTGCAATAACCTTTCGTTTTAATGGAGAAATAGATATCTCTGTGAAGTTTAGTGACTACCATGGTCCATCGCTGTTAGTGAATAACCCTGTCAAGGAAGTGACAAAAATGGGATTAAAGACAGCAGCAGAGTTAGAGGTGATGAAGGAATCAAAAACATTGACACGGACAAAAGTGATGGTGACGTTCAGGAACAGATTCTAAAACAGTGTGGGAGAGGGTACGTAAGGTATAAGGGGTGGACAGGGCTGATCTGCATTTAAATATGTGGCTAAACAAACTGAGGCACTAACTAAGGCAGAGACGTAGGCAAAGACTTAGGAGGTAACAAAGACAGAGAGGGAGAGAGGGAGAGAGAGAAGCAGTGCGAAATTACATGACGGTGTAAGTAGCAGAGACAGTGACAGTGGCAGGCTGTCTGTGCTAATGCTCAAATGTTCCAATGGTAAAATGTTGAAACGATGGGATGTTCTCCGAAATTGTGCATATCCACATGTTCGCATGACCCAATATTCGAAAGTTTGTATGGTCGAATATCGCAATGTTTAAATATTTCAAATATATGCCTTCGGACGCTCGAATGTTAGAATATTCTGATGTTTGTTGGAACTATATTCGAGACAATATTTTAATATAAAAATTTGAAGTGGTCGAACTAGCAGATAACGTATCGCACTAGGTAAACGTATGATAAATTACGAAATTTAATTTTAATCATAAAATAAAATCAATAACAAATGCAGCAGCATTCGTGCGTTTCGCAATTCGCCCGACAGAAAAATTTGCTTGTATCTTACTCTCCCTAACAATTTCCTTCCGAATTATCTTTTAATTCCTCTTCCTCTTAATTACTTTCTTTCTCCCTTTCCCCTTTTTCGAATTCCTCACCAATTTTGTCTTTAATTAATTTTCCTAGATTCTTCTTTTTTTCTTTTTTTAAAAAATGTGTAAGTGTGTGTTTGTATATCTATGTATATATGTCTATCTGTTGTATGCACATATGTATGTGTATGTATGTATATCCTGCACGTGAGTTTAGTTTGAAACTATTTCGTTGAGTCCTATGGACGGCGGTTTTGCATAGTTTGTGTCTGTATATTGATTGTATGTTTGTTTGTTCCTTATTGTCTATGTTCAAATATTTACCTTATCCTTTGCATTACGTCCAGTCTATCGCTCTGCGCCATAGCATTCATTATTTTTGTCATTTTGTTTGATTGCACGACATACGATTTCCCGTTCACCGACATCTGAAACCACTTTGCACCGTCCTTATATTTCAAGCAGCTTGGACCTTGGCATGACCTCTTGTAATTTTTTTGTTTTCGTTCAAGGTGCTGTTGGGGAACATCTGATTGTAAGCTTATTTCGTATTTTCTGTCTCTCTCTCTCTCAGCTTTTCGCTCTAACTTTTCTGTCTCTCTGCACCAATTTCTGTTTCCGTTTCTCTCTTTCTCTGTCTATCTTTTTATCTTTTCATATCTTTTTCCGTAGCAAACGTTTTTATTCCTTTTGGGAATAAAAAACGAAAAGTGAATGACACGGATATGCAATATGAGTAAATGAAGAAGGATAAACCGATTAACAAGAAAAACAAGAAGCAAAAAATAGAGATCAAGAAGCCGGTAAATCATGACCAGAAGCAATAACAACAACAACAACAACAATCACAACATTGGGTTGTCAATAAGATTCTTCCAATACAAAAATGTGATCTGCATTTAAATATGTTTGCACTAATGTACTTCTGTGTGTCAGTGTTTGTGTGTGCGCGCGCATTCATTTGCTTTGAAGCGCGTCTCCATAAAAAATTGATACACGACATTTCATACAAGAATGACGAAAGGGAACTTATTGTTTAACTAATGCTTATTCAAAAATTTTAGTTTTCGTTTAGTTATTTACAGGGTGTGAACCAATAGATTACATCACAACGTCTGCATCAATGGAACGAGAAGAGGTTTCTTGGCAGATTGTCATTGCAGGGTCTGTAAGAAATTCCTCCAAAGGAGAAAGTAAAATATCCCCAATGAATTTCTTGGCAGATCTCGTTGAACATTTTTAAAAATCCGTTTTAATTTTAGAGATGTCTGCACTTGTTCTGCTCTCTACTGCTTCATTTAGAAATAGTTTTCGAACAAACAAAAGCTAAAAATTTTGAAAAAAAATCGTGGAAGAAATTTCATACATAATTCGTGAATGATTTCTGTTAGATATACATTACGATGGCATTGGATAGCGTGTGAATGCGGATGTATGTATGTATACATGAGTATTGTGTATGTGTTGTATGTGAGTATGTTGAATCTATGGTTGACTTTGTTTTAACTTTCCTTCTTTTTTTGTTTTAAATATATTCCTTCTAATGCTAAGACTCGTTCATCCTTCCCCTTTCACAAACGTATTTGCCATCATCACAGATGCCCTTTTAAATATTTTTGTCTTGCTTCTCTTTCTATTTTCATCATCAGGACATCATTGGCAACCCATTCAACAGTCATTGATTCACATGCAACGTTTTCTTGAATTGAAATTCGTTATTTGTTTTTCAATTGATTGTGACATCAATTGAATTTGAAATGGAAATTGAAAATGTTCCAAAAGCAACAACAATAACAACAACAATAACGCATACCCAAATGGACGGAGGGAGGTTTGAATGAACAAATGAAAGCTGGAACAAATGGTAATGTCAATGTGAAAACAATAAAGCTAGAATGGCGGCTTGAACAAAATTGAGTTGACGTGATGATGTCAGTCTGTGGGTAAGCATCAAAGAGAATGATATTTGTGATTGACAACAACAACCCTAACAACGAAAACTTAAAATTGCCATCGAGTATTGATGGGTGTGGAAGCAATTCGGGGCGTTCCTACTGTGATTTCATTTCAGCTGCTGAATTTTGCTGAAAACAAAACAAAACAAAAAAAAAGGAAACAATAACAACAACAACATTAACAACAGAAGCATTAGTAACAGCACCAAAAGCAACTAAACTTTTCAATATATTCCTCAATAGCTTGTGTTAGAACGAACAAACGTAAAAAACGAACGAATTACAACGCTCTTGACAAGCTTAGGATGTTTTTAATGAAAGTAAGAGAAAGCGCAGGTAGGGGAAGGTGTTGGTAAGGCCGAAGGTGAGGTGAAATGACATCAATCTACTGCGTTGTTTTAACACTTAAAGTAATTGAGATCACTTGAGATTATCATGTGAAATTTTGATGTCTGAATAACAAAGCTAAACATAAACATAATAATTAAGTTAATGTCAGAAACTACAATTAAATTATTTACAATACAAGAAACTAGAAAACATATGCCTTTTGTATGGAAAGAAAATAATTAAAAGGTGAAGAAGAGGACGGAAACATTTAATTGGCGTAATGTTTTTGTAACTATTTTTACGAATCCTTACATAAATCATGTAATAAATTATTTAGATGGAAACTTTTATGGAGCTTTTTATAAATCTATCTGATCTGTATAATGAATATTTTCTGAAGCTCTTTTTGAATTATTTTTTGAATATTCTCATAGATACTTTTATGAATCCTTCTATATATTTGGTAATAATTTCACGTTATAGACATTTTTTTGAATTACTTTATGAATCGTTTGAGTAATTTTTTGAAACATTTCTTTCTTTATGTTTCAATTAATCTATTGATGGGTTTTTATTGAACCCGTGAACCCTGAAATTTTTTTAATAATCTTTTTGTCAATAATTATCAATATTGTATTCAACTTTGTAAGAATTATGTTTGTTCGTTTCTTGAGTTAAATTTTTTGCAATTTTTTTTTGTAAATCATTTAATAAATCTTCTTATGAATAATTTCAAAAATGTTTAAATTAAATACCTTAGTTGTATTTATGAGTGGTCCTCAGAATCCTTCCATAATTTATTTTATGCTTTCTCTGCTCTTTGAAGCCCTTTGTAAAGATTATCCTATTACTAATCTTTTTTGTGAATCTTTTATAGACATTTTTATGTCTTTTCCTAAGTTATCTTACAAACTTGTTCTTTTATCTTTTCATGAATTATTCTCCTTTTTGTGATCTCTTAATCTTAAACTATTTTTCATAAATGTTTTTATGAATCCTCTAATGATTTCATCGTCGTTTGATATTCGCTTTACAAATCGCTTAGCAAATGTTAACAAATTCTTTTAAATCTTCTTGACATGGTACACAATTTATGGTAATGATGAATGTAATAATTAAATTACTTACTGTGCTGTGATGATGATGCTAATAATTCGTAGCAATATACAATCCGAGAACATTCTAATTACATTCCAACTTTAATTAATCCATTCTCAGCACATTCCTTGTTCTTTCTTTCTTCCTTCCATGTCGACGTGACACGAACAGTAGCAGACAAAAGAACAGAATCGACAAAAAAGATCAGCCAGAGATCGACTACAATAACAATAACAACACGTAATGAAAATACGAAAAACCCATCTAATTTACAAAAACATTACAAGATTTCCAATTGACACATGCGCCCACTCGATGCGGAGAATGCCAACAACAACCACCGCAATAACAACAACAACTAGCATTGCAATCATGGCATCGGTCAATGGTCATCCATTCTATGGAATGTGATGCATTCCTTCGATGGCATTTGGCATGAAGCTCACGCTTAGAGTGGCACGAAAAACAAGAATGTGGAGTGAAAGGATATGCTGTAGAACAAGGTATATCACACGAAACGTTTTGACTGTTTGAGCACTTGACCGGGCACTTGGTCAAAATTGTTGCAAAGAGAGGGAGAGAGGTAAAATTAACACAAAGAAAAAGAGAGAGAGAGAGCTAGAGAAAATCAGACGAATAGATGAGACAGCTGACACATTTCTCACTACCTCAGCTGTAACTGCTAGTTTCCATTACTGTTGTTTTTGTTGTTGCTTCTTAATTTTGGTTTTGATGCTGTAGCGAGGATCCTTGGTGTATTGGTCGAGGCATCATGTAACGCAATTTGCCTCGTACATATTCTACTTCTATGTGTCCTTCTCTCTCTCCCTCTTTTTATTCTTCCTTTCTTCCTCTTTTATAAAAATAACATTCCATTTCATTGTTATGTCGTTACGCTGGCCATTCAATTTGAAGGAGAGACATCATTGTTTTTGTAATTTCTAATTTAATTCTGCGGGCGTTGTTACAACTGGTGCTTTTTTATGCAATTTTTTGCTCTTTTTCGGTTACATATATTTGTCTATGATATCATCTATTGTCTTCTAATGTTGTTTTTGACAGTTTCCAATAACAAACGCTAAAAAACCATTTAAAACAAAAATCAGAAATTGAATTTTCTTTCTAAAATGCCATGCCCAGACATTGATTTAATATGTTCGAGCATAGCATACACACGTCTTTTAAAACATGCCCTCATCTTCATCTTCATCTTTTCCATCTTCCGGAGAAATGTATTTTTTTCAACTATTCATTAAACCCTTTTAATAATTCATTGAATTCATTGGTTGCAGTGGGCGCGCTGGTTGGAATGATTTTCTTATTGTCCTTGCATTTTTCATTACTATTTCGAGCATCATTTAAAAAGTGTTCCATAAAATGTTGTTCTTTGTTATTCATTCACAGCTTTTAGAAAACTTCCATACTTTTTTTGGGGGCTTTTTTGTTCTTTTTTGTTAGAGATATTTGGCTGGTGTTTGGCAAGAGTATGTTCCGATGGTTTGGGTCGTTGGTATAGAAATGACCCAAATCGAATCACTATTGGTGCGTCTACTATTCAAAACCAATTCGAGCTTATTAATGCACATAGATCAGCTTGAGAAAATTTGAAAATGAGATTGCTGGGAAGCATGTGCTTCTAAATGGGTGCGGTCAAATTACTGGGGGATGGATTCAAACTATATAAGTTGTCGTTCTTACATATTAATATTTCAATATTGTCAATATTGTTTGTTTGATATAAATGCGCTTAATTAATTTACGCGCCTACGTGAACAGCAATGAAGTACCTGAAAAAATACCTTCGCTTTCTTTCAGGAAGCAAACATTAAATACGAACATACTGCTACGAATTAACCGCAAAGAAAAAATACATAAGATCACAGCGATAATATAGTTTTACCCGAAAAACTCTTCCACCAGAAAAAAATTTGTCAAAGGATAAGAAAAATCGCTCTAAATATCTCATCTGATTCATCGGATCAGTCGGAAAACCAAATGATCATCAAGAATTAATTTTTATCATTTAAAATGCGCTTTCGTGCATTTGTTGCTTTTATTTTTCCATCATTGTCGCCACAGTGATTATCATTGCTATGGTGAGTTATAAATTTTGCGATATATCATATCCAAACTATCACATTATTATATAATCACAATATTATCTAATATTATAACGAGAAAATTACGAGTGTTTTTCACTTGAAAGGATGGGGTTTTGGTGGTTGGGGGCAATGTACGGTGTGTACAGACGTGCATTATTCTTAATAATAATAATAACAAATAATATAAGAGTTAAAGCCTTTGTGCATCGTGTTATACGAACTTGCCCTCCTTTTATCTGTGTCCACTAACCTTGCTTCGGTTTTTGTTGTTGTCATTCGTTTGGTTTTTGTTTGGGTCTCGTTATTGTTCATGTTCTAAGCTCATTTATTTAACGAACTTATTAATTTTTATTAACTATTTGAACAAAATTAATATTAATCATTCTTTTCGGGGCATTGCTGTTGCTGTTGTCACTGTTGTTATTATTGTTGTTGTTTCGTTGTTGTTGTTGTTGTTGTTGGAATTTCTGTTATTAACGATGATGGTGGGATGCAGTTGTTGTTGTTGGTGTTGTTATTTTTATTAATAACATTTGTTATTTTTGTTGTTGTCTCACAGAGCTATTGATGCCAAACAACAGCAAACGAGCGAAACAAAAACAATGCCATGAAACCAAAAAGAATAATGAGAACAGTTTTTGTCATCAATTTTTAAACGATTAATATTAATGTTTTCAGTGTTTTTCTTGTTAGTCATTTGCGGTGGTTGCTGCCACGACCTATATTGTTGTTCGTAGCATTAAATACTATTTTGCCCCTTTCACTTCTGCCCTCATTAGTTTTGTTGTATTATGTGTCGTTAGTTATTCGTTCTGTACATTGATAAATTAACACTGGAAACAGAAACAAGAAAAATATATTCGTTTTTGCCGTGAGTGGAATCGAAACAATACCGGATCGAATGGAATCGATGGCATGCATTGATAATTACAAATTGCATCGCTTCCATTGAGCTGAGAAGGCTCCCGATTAGTCAGTGTTATGGGAGCATAACCATATTTTTTGTTTTTATTTATTGATTTTATTTTATTTTAGTTTGTTTTTTTTTATTAGCTTTTTTAAATTTTTTTTAATCACAGATTGCACTGATTGCATTGTGTGAGCATTGTTTTTTTTGCGTAACGTTCGAATTATTATGATTTTTAGTTTAATGAAATTAATGAATTATTAATGAAGTTAGTTTATGTATTTATGGATTACCAGGCGTTCATTTTATAAGGATCCGAATAATGAGATTGTCATAGCCATAAGAAAAATTCAAACCAAAAATTTAATTCAATATATTATTTCTTTTAAGGTTTTTTTAGAATGCAATATAATATAATTCAATTTCTTTAGAAACGAATATAATCCGCATCTCAAATGGATAGTTGTGTCTCCTAGCGATGGAAAATATTAATTTCCTTTGAAGAAATTACGGTATTTGCTTTGAATAAAAAATTTGAATAAAGGATGTGAAATTGTGAACAAAAAAACTATTATTTACATTACACAATACTTTTAAAGGAACGTACTTAAGGTTTATAACAGGTGATTCTTTATATTCTCATAATACCCTACATTCGAATGGAGAAGCGGACATATTCACTTTGTTCGTCCGAAAGGAGGAACGATTGAAGGAGGTGTGACCGGATTAGAAAAGTTTTCTGGCTATTTGTCTGTGGATATCACGATTACCAGAGAATGAATAGAATTATGGCCATGAAATTCGGGACGATAAATTTTTGGCATTGAAAATGGACAAGCATGGATAAGAGCCACGCCCACTATTTGCATTAAATATGAATTATTTCGTGTTTATTGTTCAATTTCTCAGACGCTAGAGTAATTTTAAAATTTCGTTTTCAATTGCGTTTTCGACTAAAGAGTTTCCGCTGTAAACACATTCCTAAAATGGGTGTGGCCCAACTACTATGAACAAAAATTACGATTGAAGAATAACGAATAGGTTCATGAAAACTGGAACGATAAGTCTCTATTTCCTTGAGTTGTTTGGAATTGAAAATGGGCGAAATGGAAGAAGTGCTACACCTACCTTTTAACGCTAATACGGGTTTATTTGTATTAATTCCCCAATATCGCAATATGTGAGATGGAGGTAAGTGTTTACTTTCGTGTTTGTTATTTACGGCTAACATATACTAAAAAATATACGCGATTCGTCCAAAACTCCCTTCTATTACTTCAAATTTTAGATATATGTTGGTATACCTTTCAGGCATTTAACATTAAATTAGATTTTTAAATTAAAGGATCAAAAAAATTATCGAGTTTAGTCGTTCCCTTTATTCCTATGGCGTTAATTTCATTGATACGAATGTTATATACTTTTATTTCTCATGCGTTTTTCCCCTTCTTATTTCACCTTACCTTCCTTTTCATTACCATTTACACAAAATTGTCCCTAATTGTCCGGTTATTAATTCAATTCATTACATTAATTTAGCTTTATCTGATTAATATGATAATACAACCCAAATCATTTAGCTCGGTGCGAAAATTAGTCGCCTCCATGATTTAATTGATCACCGTCATCACTATCGGGAATGTGACAGTAATTACCTCTATATCTATTTATAACTGTTTATAGTGTTAGTGTGTGAGTGTGCGTGTGTGTACCTTCAGGGAATTAGCTTTCTTTGGCAAGTTTGAATGTTTAATTTTTGTCAATGGTTTTTTTATTTCTCCCTTGAGGTTGGTTTTTTTAAGGAATTCTTTTTGTAAACCGAAAAAATCTTCGATTCAGAGGTTTTGAGCTGTTGATAGTGATAATGATGACGATGATGACGATGATGACGACACATTGGACGATCTATATGGTGATCTTTATGATGGTTTCTATGGTAATACTATGATACCGATTATTATGAAGAATTTTGGAAGGAATGCCAATCATGTATTGCTAGATTTATTAATTGTAGTATTCAATAAAGTGTTTTGCATAAATTTCAAAAGACAAAAAATTAAAATATTAATTTATCGAAAAACGTTGTAGAAATCACAAAAATATCAGAAAAATGTCGTCAATGGAGACAAATCTTGTTAACGACAAATTATGTTAGTAACTTCGTCTGGGTATTTCTCAAAACAACATCGTCATCATCACCAACGTCAATAACAGCGACAGCAACAACAATGATAACATTACAATAATAGAATTGTAGTAATAGAATTGAAGGACAGCATATATGCAGCAATAGCGACGAAGGTTTCTTTGCAATTGAAAGTACTGATTACGGTACTGACAACCAATCTTTGATGACGATGATCAACAACATATGTCGATAAAATGTGAGTTGCCTGAAGACAAATCATTGATGTTGGTCATCATCATCGTATGTTTAAGAAATGTGAGTTATTCAAAGACAAGACACAGCTGATGATAGAACGGCGAAAGCAGAAGCAGCAATCGAAATGTTCACATTTAGGAGATATAATTTCAAATGTAGAAGACATAACTTTTTAAACGACAATTCCGTACTCCAAGGTAAGAATGACGCAAACACACAACGACGTCCCTAACAGACATGATATATGTGAAATCTATGAAGTCCGCAAAGTCTATGAAGAAGCTAGTGATGTAAGATTGTAACAAAAGCGAAAAGAGAATAACAAGTAAAGTATTCCAAAATAAAGATAAAAAAGAGTTTTTAAAAAATCTGAAGTTGAAGTCGACATTGCAGTTACGTGACATTTACGGCGACCGGTGAAGTTAATGTTTATGAAGGCACGCGGAAGATTAGTACAGTTTGTGTAAAAGAATCTGACCGAGGCACGTGATTGGAACCTAAGATTAATAACTTCACGTTGCGGGACCACGTTCGTATAACAATATGAAAGCAATATTTATTGATCATTAAAATCAAATGTTTTTTATAGAAATTTTCTAGAAAATTTATCAAAATTTAAAGCAAATAATTCTTTATGAAGCTTTGAAAACTGGGTAAATCCACAACCCGGTCATGCTAACGAAGTACTTTAGGAATTATATAAACACGTGTCTAGAATTTTTCATTAGTTTTAATATAATTTATTGTTAAATATAATTCAGTAGTTTTAATTCAAATACATCAGAAGATATATTTCTATGTTTTCACAAAAAATAATTCACACCCAAAGCACTGTTTTCTCAATTTTTTTTGATTACTTGTCAATTCAATAAAATCAATGAAATTGTATTTAATTAAGTGCTCTTCTATAAATTGTTCGCAAAGCAGAATATTATTATTAATTTAGATTGCAATCGTGCAAATTAAAGACGTGTCAATTAAAGCAATATTATTCTGTTACGGCAAATGAAATCACGAGGTAATTTTAATGAGAAGTGTCATAAACTTTGCATTTCTATTGATAAAAGAATTGTTAAGTAGCATAAGAAATGGTATATACCTTTCCTCCATGAATTCTTAATTTGCTTTCTTCTATTCATCTCTCGTCACAACATTCCCTTTACTTTAAATTCTAATTAATATAAATTGTAAAAAAAAGTATAGAAGCATTTACGACGGAAATGGAAGATTTCCCCAACATCTAGCAATAAAACATGGGGGTGATATAAATTCATGAGAGTCATTCACCGGAGTATCATGAGTTGAGGTTTAAAAATAATTTGGGTTTGAAATAATTTTAATAAGGAAGAACGTTTACTCTTTGAATTTTTATTCTCTAATTCTGTAACAAAAATTTATAGTTTAATTCTGGTAGATACGGCATGAATCACTCCTCACTTTCTTCTGGGATTACCGTTTGGGATTTTAGTGGAATGGGCCCAGTTTCAACACCAAATAGTTAACGGAGTTAGATATATAAAAAATGACATGGCGATGACATTACCCGTCCTCTACTATTTGTGATCTTACCAGTTGGCAGATCACGCCTGTACTTGAGAGCGTGTTATTACCATAAACGATGAGCCCGTATGGAGCTTGGAAGTTGAATGGAGAGATAAACTCATATTAGCCTTAAAATTTAGAGATTACTCTGGATGAATTTCGCCTATTTTCAATCCCAATCTAACCGAAAAAACAGAATATTTTTTCAAAATTTCATAAAATACCTTCGTCAAACGAACACCTAAACGTTCGAAAAATATTCAACGATGTTGTTGTTCGTTAATACTAAATATAATCTAAATTTGTTCAATTTTGCAGATGATTGTTAAGGAGATTATTAATTTGTGACGTGTTGCTGTTGCTTTTGCTTGAATTATTGCTCTCTGGTACATTTATCACTAATTATTTTGCTCTGATTGTGCATACCTACAGTGACGCAGAAATGGAATCCGGCGATTAAAAATCTGGAACATTTATACAATACATTTATATGAATGGAATGTGAAATCTTTATACGGGGTTTTCATTATATATTGTTGAAACATCTCTAAGGAAGGATTGAAGACCAAAAATTGGTATCAGTATTTTTTGGAATTTCAAAATTTTGCTTAAAAAATAAAAGCATACTAAATGCAAAGTATTATTAATTGAATCTATCAAATTATTAAATTTTTATGGATTAGCATATTTTTTCAGTCCTGACCAAGGTCGCCATACGCAAACCTATTCATGAGAGAGCTAAACTACGAAGAGACGTGAACTTATTGAAGCTCTCGCACTCAGAGATTATGCTTAAAATTATGATTATGTCAAAACTTTTGCACTTGATTACGTTTCTTAAGTTAGGTGGCTAACGAGCTATTACGAGCTACTGTGGCACGTTAATATTTATTGACATTTTGATAGGTCGGGGACCAAAGTCGGCGTTGCTTTATAATTATTGCGTTGTTGTAATTATAATTATTATGGTTACTCTTGTTGTTGTTTCCGTTTTGATATGGATGTTTGCCTTTAATTATTCCTTAGCAACGTTAACGCCTCTATTTGTTTTTGGTCTTTGTGCCGTCGATGTTTTTGTTGTTACCGTTTTGTTATGAACGTTGTTGGTTTCGTTGCTGATGCGGCTGTTTTCTTAAGATATTTATCTTATTTACAAGTTAGAAAATCACATTCCGAATAACTTCTCAATGCCATACAGATGTCGGCGACGCTTCGAGAGGAAAATGGAAAGCAAGACCAACCGAAATGCATCAGGGGAATTAAACAACATTACCAACGCCAGCAAACGAAAACAACAACAACAATATACAACAATAATATCGTCAATTCACATAACACACACATATACATACACATAAGCATACACACACGCACGCACACACCCTCACATGCACACATATTCAGGCTAACACTTATGGACCCCACATATATACTTATCGATACCAACAAGAATAACACCCAGACCGGGTTCCAAACTACGAGCATATATTTCTATATTTTATGTGATTCGGATCCTAAATTATCCTAAATTATTGGCGAGACTTTAAATAAAAGGGGTTAAGATGCCGCCCCAGAGTGACCCTACTTTCCATCCATTCTACCTTTCCTCCTTACTTCCAATACTCTTACCTGGCTGATGCTTTCCATAATTGCAAGAGACGACATTATGTATAATGAGAGTATGTTCGTATTACGAGAATCACATAGTAAAGCAATAATGATATAATAATAAGAATAATTATAAGAAGTGAGGGTAATTCCTCGGGCATGTTGTTCAGTTGTTACCATATCTTTCCATCCCTCTCACAGATTTTACACACCACTCTTTGGATTGCTTCTCTTCTTCATTTCTCTATCGAAATTAGAAATTGTGAAGTTAGAGAATTAACTTAATTATTATTCTTTTTTCTTGAATTGATCAAATGAAGTAGCCCCAAGCATTTATTTATAAAGTGTTAACGTCGACCGATTTAACAAATTTTAAGAAAATTAAAGGAAGTTTCGGTAAAGTAGAAGACAAGGACCCCTAAGACAAAACTAAACACAATGTATCTAATCCATTAATTTTTATTAGAGACTAGAAAACTTCTCCGTCCTTTTGCTGCGATTCCATTTCTACTTTCACTTGCAACTCAATTTTCCCTTCCTCCCACCTCCCCCTTTACAAAATTTTTCACCGTCTCATCGGTTTCAATTTCTCCTAAAAGTTTGACTCATCTGAATCCTCTGCATTCAAATAAAATCCAAGACCCACAATTTTCCACAATATTCCTCTTCCCCAACCACTTGCATGAAACCGGATCAACAACAGTAATAATTACATGGCAAATAATTATAATAGCAGTGAAACGAAGCAGCAGCAGCAGCAGCTTTAGAAAATAATTGGCACACTTTTACTTGGCCTTCACTTTTGGCTGCCAACAGAGTCTATGCTCTGTAAAATATAATGCGGCGCGCAAAGCCATGCTAAACTACGCAATCCTGAAAGCTCTTCTCTGGGAGAGGGTGGAGGGTGGAGCAATATTCTTTGCTGTGCCCGAGAAACCCCATCAGCATCGATCCTTTCTTGCTTTCTCGTTCGAAAACAGAGAACTGCGAAATTACAAACACACACAATAAGTTGTGTAGCGGTCCTGCTGCTATAATGCTGCTGAGCAATAATGTTGTTGGTTGTGCACTTGATGGTGCTCTGAAAATGCTTGAAGGGTTCGCGGATTCGAAGGGTTCAAAAAAAATTAAAAAAACAAGATTTTACTTCCTTTTTAAAGTAATCGTCGTAGTCGATCGGATAAATTATAAAAATTACGTGACAGGAGAACGTAAGTTAAGGAATTGAGTCTGAGGTGTAAGAATGGAAGAGCAAATTTTTGGCATAATTTGTAATGTTCTTTCATCTAATAATACAAATTGATCCAATCTTGTAGCGGTGAAAATTAAGAAAGAAGACCAGAAGAGCACATAATTTCAAATAATTATTAATAGAGGCCTAAGGTAGAAGTATGGTTGAAGTTACGCATGGGAGCGGGTAAAAAGCGGGTAAATTTTATTAAATAATCTATGAAAATAATAAACTAAAATATTTAAATTTCTTATTGAAATATATTTCTAAAAATAGTGATCTAATAGTTAAACCAATCATCACCGCGAACATGTAAATGCCATCCACAAATTAAGCCGCAAAAATCAAAAAAGCGTAAAGTATTCGTAATTGTATGAAATTATGCTCTTCCAGCGCTCTGTTTCAATAAAAAACAAAATTGAAATGACCTAATAGAGAACTGTTGGAGTCATCAAATTTCGCTGAAAACTTTGGATTGAAAAAAACACTGTTATTTATTGTGACTGTGATGGATTTGAGAACAACTTGCCATTGTCACTTCTTAGGTTTGATTTGAAATCAAATCGAGTTCGGCGATTTATCACCTTCAGACGAGTTTTTGTATTTATTTGTTGTTTACTTTAATCAAGCATGTTTTGTGAGTAGAAGGAATAGCAACAAATTTCCATGGTTTTAATATTTAGAAGATGTTCAAATTGACTGAATTTTGAAAATTTACGGATCTTATACCCCACATCCGAAGGGGCTATGATTTATTTATTGTTACAATGCGTTGGAGTGTATATACGTTCCGACACAAAATCATTCCGTTTTGATTTAATCTCGTTAGCCATACATATATTGTTCATAGCTCTATGCTTTTTGCTTTCATAATGCATAGCTTTTATAATTAAATAGTAACTTTTTCAAAAGGGCTGTGAAAAGAATTCTTTAATCACAGTTCTCGAGAATAGTTTTACTAATTTCGAGCCGAACGAATCAATTCAATTTCACCTCAGTCGTTAGGAGATTGTGAAAAAAATTCGCATCTTTAGAAAATTTCGCGTTTAGTTATATCATACGTTTAATTATATTAATTATATTGTATGCGTGTGGTCGCATTTTCCACGTAATATTTTCTATATTTTTAATTTAAATTCTTTTCAATTCAGCTTTTCTCGGAACAGTAAACAGGATTCTAAGCAATCCCACAAGAGCAAGGCTAGTATATGTGTGTTTTCGCAAACTACTTTTATTTAATCAACGCATATTCTTGATCACTGGGAAACAGTGTAACTCAGACTCAGACTTTAATAAGTTTTAGAGAGCTGCACAAGACTACACGAGGGCAAAAAAGCAGCAAGACGACAGCATTGCCGAAATGGCTAATATAATAAAAGATGTCTAAGAAACAAGATGTGACAGCAAGAAAGCCTAAGACGGGAAATTTCTCTGTTGTATAGTATGTATAATAACAACAATTATTATTTGTGTGTCGAAAAATCAGAATAGGAATACATACATATTGTATGTACTCGTACACCTATTGAGCACTATACGAATTATACGCCCTTCGTATGCGTATATTCTTCTCCATTAAGAATAGAAACGGCTGAAAATTTGTTAGAAAAGAAACGACTCAATACTCAGAATGTTTGGATGCATGTAAAAAGCATAGAGAATGACAACTAACATAACGATACAAAAGCGGTTTTGCCTATGGGCAAAATGTGCCCGAATAGAAAGAGAGAAGAAAACTATTTTCCCTCTTTCTTTCCATAACGTATATGTCTGGATCACCCACTGATTTTATATGTTCATAATTGCATTCCTTGCATTGCTTACTTGATTGGCTATACAACGTTGTTTTCCATACAATCGACGCACATACTACAGATAACGGCAAGGGAAAATGGTTCGTACCTGGAATTGGATTATTGCAATTGCTGTCTTGTGTAGCTCTCTGAGAGGTACCAGCGAACAACCGAAGAATAATAACAATAATGATAACAATAATAACAGCAGAAACAATGACAACGATACTCGTACCAATGAAGCAGTGGCATGAGCAGCTCCACCAGCAACAGCACTAGCAATAGCACAATTGTTGCTCTCGTTTGGCACTCGCAAAGCTTTAAATTACTGCTAAAAAATTATTACCATGAATACTTACTTTGCTTTTTCTCTCCTATTTTCGCCTCCTTTTTATCTTCTTCATCTTATGTTCCCCTTTTCTTCTTCACATTTTTTTAATTTTCTCATTTAAACACAAGCTAACGAACTGCGAAAGTATTGAATGCAAAATTTATTTTATTACTACAAGTATAATTACGCCTTTTACTGCTGCTTTTGCTGTTGTTGTAACTGTTCCTTCGTTTGTGTGTTGCTGACACTGAATTGTTGGTGCTGCAAGTTTTGCTTCTATTTATAATTAATTTGTTGAACTTTTGCTGTTGTTGTTTGTCCAACGGAATTCGTAGAAAATATTAAATCGAAGAAAAGAAGGAGCGACCAATAGAAGATGAAGAAGATGCTAACGGAGAAGATGGGAAAATATATAAAGGAAGGAGTATGTAGAAAAATTTTCCGTTCCTGCCTCCGGGAGAACCCTTTTTCTGGAAAGAATTTTAGGTCACGGAGGAATCCAGAATAAAGGAGAGGAACAACAAGGAAGGAAGAATTTGAAATTTACTGAAGGCAAATAAAATAAATCATTGTAATTTTGAAACGATGTTTGGCGGGCGTGTATTTTAGTAAACCATAAAAAAACTTTGTCGGAATTTTTCTGCTTTGTCGAAAAGTTGTCTTCAAAGTCATCTGATGCAATTGTTCGTGACTGACTTTGCTCGTATGACAATATTTGCAGGATCATTTGGAAACTTATCATCACGAACAATAAGGAGCCCTTGTAAATTTTTATGAATAGTACTATTTTCCCCTTTCTCATTGCATACAAATCTTATCACACGAGGTCATATCGTAAATATGGATAAGTTGCAAAAATGGGTATTGTACGAAATTGCGATTTTTGTAAGAAAATAGATTACTTTTTTCCACCGATTCGCATGCGTATTTTTTCATTTCACTGATGTTTTTGTTCTCTTCGCAAATAAAAATTTAAACCCATTTTTGGTAATAAAAATATTTATAGGAATTTATCGCAAAACGGCGCCACTTCACCTCTTACAAGTTCATCTAGAGAATTTATAACAAAACTGTCAGTTAATGGCATCATAATTTCACTTTTTCTTCCTCTTTATCTTCTTCTATTTCATGTAAGAAATTATTAATAAAATATTTCTTGCCATAAAGTTTGTTGAAAATTGCATTTTATACACTACGAGCTCGGCCACAGTATTCTATATATACATACACGCACACACATACATGAGTATATCTAAAGGTTAGTACGTTTTATTAACTGCATGTAAGTTGCTAACGCTGATTTTTCATGTACTATCAAAAAGAGAAAAACCCTATTTGGTGCACCACAAAAATCAACAAACTCAGTGGAATGTATTTTTATATCTCACTGATATATAAAATTTCTCATATATGTGCATGTTGTAACTGGTGTTGTTGTTGCTGCTGCCTCTGCTCTCGATGTTGTTGTTTTTGTTATTATTACTATTTTAATACTTTTGTCATTTTTGTGTAAAAACGCATTACCTCCAGCAATAGAAATGCAAATGCAAACAATATTTTGACCAAAAAATTACAAAACAATGAGTACAAGAACGAAAAATTGGATCCATATCGTCAACATATAAATTTATAACATCCAATTTCATTCGAAATGAAAATAACATGTTCAATATTTCGTGAGATGTTTTGATTATATTCATATTCATATCCAAACTATTCATAATAATGTGTGCGTGTGTGTGTGTGTAAGAGTGCGTGTGTATGTATGATTTGCTTACGTATTCACTGTGGACGTACTAGTCCATAAATTAATAAGAAGTTTAACTTTAGCCTGGCCGAAGTTTATATACCCTACATCATGAATCCTTTTTTCTCCTGGCGGTTCATGCCCATTTTTTTAATACACTTTTTCTTAGGTGGTATATTTCCTCAAGTTTTAAAACATGTATCTGCTAGAGTGATTCGGGTATTTGCTGAAGCCATTAAAATATATGATATATTATCTAAAATATTTGCTGAAATGGTTTAGTCCTTCGATAAATTGGAGTAGATATTTGCTGGAACGATTGTGATATTTGTAAAAGATTTCTAAACTTTAAATGTATACATGCACGCAATACCGTATGTATGGATGATAATTTCACGCAGGTCGAAGTCAATATTCTTGTTTGTTATTTTCTTTGCTTTTGAATGAAGTTATTTAAAATTATAATTACTATTTTTAGGGCACTAGAGAAAATTCAGCATGAACCTTCAAAAAAACATGAATGAAGATGAGCTTTCGTCTGCGATTCGTTAAGGAATCGTTGCATAGCGCTGGGTGCTTTTTATATTTAGCTTTTGTTTTGGTTTTTATAACTGATATTATTTTTGTTGTTTTTGTTGTTATTTTGTTGTTCTCATTGTTACTTTATTGTTGTTCCTTTTATGATTAAATTTGCTAAATTATTGTGGTGCGAAAAAGTATGTTGCACCTTTGCACGAACAGCAGCCGCAGTCACACACAGGCCATCGCAACAATAACTTAAACCTCAATGAAAACAAAAACTTAACACTCTCCGCTGGTCAGACGTAAATTGATGCACTTGTAAAAAGAAGTGAATTAGGAACCAATGAATGAATGAAGGTATGAAGGTATAACCGGAGGGTCAGTGAAAATAAAAAAAGTAAACAGAAAAAAAGGGGAGAGAATTAGTGGATTAATTACCATACGGTTATCATAAAATAGAAAGGAAAGATAATGTTTAAATATTTCATTAAACGTGGAAACATATGGATGAAAATTATATTTCCAAGAATACAAATTAAAACAACTATTCTCTAAAACTCTAAAACAACTATGTTTTGGGTGTTGAAATGAAAAGCTTGGCGCCGAAGGCAAATCAGAAACTGTATAAACGAAGCGTTTTCTAAAGATCAACCTAAGTTCGAGATATAATTTTTTAATAGAATACTGAATACTATTGGGTATTTAAGCCTTACAGGGTGGCAAGTGTAGACAGGAGCATGTTCCAAAAATACAAATTCCAATCCTCGTAATTTATGGTTAATGTTAAAGAAAAGTTAGTTACCATTAAGAAATTAATTTATTATTATCAAGAATTTTTTATTAAAAATATAGTGAATGTTAAGGGTGTGAAGTTGACACTCTGTGAATTCAGCATTCGGTGAATGTAACTGCATAACTCTTTTAAATCTCTGTATATTGCTAACCAATTTGCTAACTTCGGTACAATTTAAAAATGAGAAATATTAGGCAATTGGATGTAACTTGTAGTTTGTAATTTGGATGTAACTTGTACTATACATGACCAAGCTGCGCGCATCACATAATTCTGGCATATAATGTCATAAACCTTTCGGTTTATAATACATTCACAAGTGGGTATTCTAATTCTGATTCCGAAGCAAATCTGTTAACAGTGATCACCTTGTTCTCTATAAAAAGTGCAAATATGATTCACGCGTGACGCCATCTATTTATATATCTTCCAGAATGTCTCGCGAATCGACAGAGAGCACTTTACGTGTCAGAGGTAATGTGCGCGGGGTGGTGTTGTTGGGTGTTGTTGGGATGATATTGTGTAAACACTAGTGGCAGTTTATGCTTTGTAAAATGTCTCAGTATAATTTATACGTAATGTCAGTAACTCGACGTCCATACACACGTTTCAAGACGACTTTAGTCAATCCGCCATTTTTTACAATCTTCGTGGGATGCTTTAGAAAAAACTCTTAACAAAAGTGATAGTTGACCCTCTATAAATGACATTATGACATTATATGGTAGAATTATGTGATGCGCGCAGTTTGGTCATATGTAGTACAAATTACATCCAAATTACAAACTACAAATTACGTCCAATTGCCAAATATTTCTTATATTTAAATTGTACCGAAGTTAGCAAGGTGGTTAGTAAAGAATCACACCACACGGACTTCACTACTGTTTGAGTAGCGCAGTTGAGAAGCATGATTTTTAAGCACTGTATGCACCAGCACAAATTCTGATTGAAAACAATTAAAATTTCGTTATTTTTCAGTTTTCGTTACGTATTTTTTGTTTACCACATAGGGCATTTAATAATTTCTACCATCCCTTATAACTTCGTTGTCTCTAATAATTGCCTGAAACTTGAAAATTAAACCACTTTCAATTTTGTTCTTACCATTATCAATGTCAACTTTTTTGTACTTGACGAATTTTTAGAAGCAATATTCGGAGCTTTTTATTGAAACTAAATCAAGTACTTCAAAGTAGATTAGGAGAATTCTACTTAATTGAAACCAGGAAACTGTCTTTAAATTTATAACATATTAAACAATTTTGTGCTTCCACAAAAATTAATAATAATAAAAATATTGTGTTTAGATTTTTACAAATTTCAAACATAAGTTCACTTTTTTGCCCCAAATTCAAAGGCAATTCATAATTTTTAATTACAAATTTTTAAATATTCTAAGGTTCTAAAATCTCTTATAATAATTTAAAATACACACAAAAATTCAATATATCATGCACAATTTCCAATCAGTTGAAATGGTCTACTGTGCAATTTTGCAAATTTTTGCAATTATTTTAATTTATATAAAAAATAAATTACTAATTTGGGGATTCACCCTTGTACTTTGATTACTACTGTATTGCATAGTAACAATGTTGGGTTTGCCCACATGCTTTCCCTTTAGCTTCTGCAACTGTGATATTTACGCCGTGTAACAACATACAGAGCTTTAAAACAGTTATGTAGTTGAATTCGCCGGATGTTGAATTCGCAGAATGTTAACTTTACACAGGTGTGAATGTTTATGAAATCTGAAAAAACAGTATTTCCTACAAATTCGATCTGTTAATTGAAATAAACATATTTTGCGCGAGGAAATTAATTAATTAAAATATATTGAGTTCAAATTCTTCTGGGTGTCTTTGTTTTCCGGGGTTTTTTAAAAATTTTATATTGATTTGATGTAATTTAGTATTAAATTGTATTTACTTATATCATGATGTATGTGTTTGCGCATCGTATTTATATTTGATTATTAAATAAATATTCCTAACAAGTCTAATTTGGTACGAGTGTCTAATTGAGAATGAGTTGAACTAATAAACAATCAAACAGACAGATAAATAGGTAAACAAATGGACAAACAAACGAGCAAATGCATGGATCATGAACGTCACAAACAAACAAAAGTTAAGTAAAAACATCAACAATAGCAACAGAAATATCAAGAGGAACAACAATAGAGGAATAAAGGGAAAGAGGAACAACAACCATAACAAAACCATAGCAACAGCAATAGAACCACTAACTGTAAACGCCAACACACCAACGACAACACAACGATAACAATAACAACAAACACATTTGCAATCGTGGCAAATTTCTGTCTTATCGAAAAGTGAATTCCTTCAGAATTTTCTATGTGAAATAATTTGGAAAACAACAAAAATGTTTTAACGGATGAATATTTATGAATTTATGGGGAAATATGAGAAATGAATAAGTAAATATTTGCGCTTCATTGTGTCGTATATTATCTTTATTGACCGAACTGTTGCAACGGATCGAGGTCAATGAAGGGATGAATGAATTGATGGAGAAAGCATAGTTTTGGGACGAAGTGGAGGGCAGGAAATTATGAAAGTTATGAAAAACCAATATGAAAAATTTTGAATTTGTATACTAAATAATTAAAATTCTGAGTATAGATGAAAACTGAGAGTAGATCCATAAGAACTGATTAAAATCAAATTTTATTACGATATAACTAAAAAACTCAATTTCGAAATGACAGGAAATAATAAATAATTAACGAAGTAAATTGACTGGGGGGGGGGGTAAAGAAACTTTTGTTTGGATTATTTTTGATGGTTTCTTGGCTATTCATTTAGGTAGAAATTTTTTTTAACTTTAAAGTGGAAATATCTCCTTCTTTATTTTCTACCTTTCGGCATATTTTCAGATATTTATTAAACAACCAACTACAAATTGCTTGTTTTTGAGAATTTAATTGAACTACATGCACTACATGCAAAACTAATAGTAATAAATCGTTTAAAATATGACTGCAGGCAAAATACATGACGTGTTAATTTGATAGGATACAATGAGGAAACATCGCACCATTGAAGGCTGGGTGTTATGTCTAATGTCAGCAATCTCACTGTGATTCACTCATGACAAATCGTGTATAAGTCGTTTACAAATATCAAATGTCATTAATGAAAAGCTCAAAGAGACTCATAGGACACGCTTGAGGATGCTATTTACAATTTAGTAAAAATATGTTGCTTTTTGTTTTATTTTTTAATTCTTATTTTTTATTAGAATTATTTTGTTTATGAATTTTAAACAGTCGCCTAAAAAACTGGTTAAGATAATTACCGATTATTTGTATTTCACATCTAATCATCAATACCCGTTATCGAAGTTTTTTATGTGAAATTATCAGAAATTTTTGTTTGACATATAATAACCATGGTAATTATGAAATATCATGCATGATTCTTTGAACTTTTTTGGGAATAGTTCGAAAATAAAACTGAAAATATTTTTTTCTGTAGCCTGCTTGCGTTCTCCTTTGCCTCTGACGCACACGAGAGTCTGAAAAGCGAACGGATTCCCTTCATTCCACTGGCATTCATCATGTTACGAAGAAAGAACAGCAGCATTAACAACAACTACAACAACAACAACGGCACTAATTCAAAATAAATTACAATAATTTCTCCTTGTGCTGCCACAGCTTTTATCCTTTGAATTCAATTCAGTGTCCGTGTAGTACATGCATCTGTTGCAATTACATTTGCTGCTGGTGGCAACGGTGGCGTTTAGTCGCTCCGACCGGATGAACCTTAATTTCACATCCTGTATGCGTTTCTCGCGATTTTGGTCGACCTTTTGCTAGCATTAATTTTCTTAAATTTTGTTCGGAATAACTTCGCAGAATACAATTGTGGTATTGATGCTGTTGTTGTTGTTGCGTCTGTTATTGTTGTGACTATTGTTAACGTTCTACTAGCAGTTATTGTTAGATGATGAATTTTATGCAATTTGCTAAATGATTCATGTGAACAATTATTTTTCGAAAGCAAAATTACCGACGCGTGATGGAAATAAGAAAAAGGAAGCATGGACAAATGGATAAAATGTTTTTAAGCAAGGCTTTTCTTTGAATTTTCTCCAGTAACGTTGATGCTAATAATTCAGGTTAAAATTTTTTACTATAATTTCAAACCGTCATTCTCGAAAGAATAATGATCTTCATTAATCATCGATTTCATGTACGTTGCTTTATTAAACTCCACTTCTATTCTGTAATTAATTTCTATTTATAATTCATATAACATTTTTCGATAAATCAAATATTTTTCGGCAGTCTTCGTTTACCGCGATTCCATGAAATTCTTAAAAAATAATTTTTCTTTCTTAACTTTAAACTTTTCTGTCATACAAAGATCATCCAAAGATCTTAAGCAATTTTAGTTATATCTTTACGAAAAAATTTCTACTTATAATTCTGGTATAGTACTCCGTCTTTGCAGATAATATTTCCGCCATTGTAAAGAACGGATTTCTACAACGACATTTGTAAACCTTGCCTTAGGTAGTTTCCAGTTTCTTCTAAAAGTTATCTGCTTATTATTCCGCTAATAATTCCACTATAATTTCTAAATGAATAAATCTTTCAAATATCTGGATAATTTGAACTTCTCCTAAAAAGAGGTTTATTATATTTCAAATTTTTCTTTAGTATTTGAATGCCGAATATTCGATAATTTGTATAGTTACTTCCATCTCGATTAAAGTAATTTTGTTTCGATAATTTGTATTGTAATTTTATTTTGAAAATTTGTATACGCACAATTCTCGTCACCTGTTTATCCAATTTAAAATATCTATTTTGTTTTCAACAAATATATTTCTGATCATTATTCAGATATCGTATTTCAATCTTGTCGCTGCAGATGAATTCTATAATGTATATACATTTTAACCGTTTTATATAAAGCATTTGTTTGTAATGAAAAATTTCGAGATTTGTACTTTTCGTAGCATTTATGAAACCTTAATCATATGGGCGTTATAATGACTTGTGTGAAGTTCTGTTATAAAAGACCATAAATATCATTTTTACACTCATAGACGTTTAGTAAAATGGCAATTCGATAACTGATTTACTCATATATATGATAAAGTGCTTTATGTTTTTCAAATGACTTTACAAATTCGATATAGAAAACCCGGTATACGAAAGGAATATTAAAGCACACACAAACAGTTTGCAGAACTCTGTCAGATGTAAGCACACGAGTGTACATTGTGGTCCACCACCTACCAAAAAAAAATTTCGATATTTGTACCTTTCGTAGCATTTATGAAACCTTAATCATATGGGCGTTATAATGACTTGTGTGAAGTTCTGTTATAAAAGACCATAAATATCATTTTTACACTTAGAGACGTTTAATAAAATGGCAATCCGATAACTGATTTACTCATATATATGATAAAGTGCTTTATGTTTTTCAAATGACTTTACACATTCGATATAGAAAACCCGGTATACGAAAGGAAACTTAAAGCACACACAAACAGTTTGCAGAACTCTGTCAGATGTAAGCACACGAGTGTACATTGTGGTCCACCACCTACGACATTTATTGATTTTTACAAGCGTGCCATCGATAAAACGAACTCATCGCATACGAACGCAAACAGAATCATGGCAATTGTGATAATGATGGAAATAAAGAGATGCCTCGGTGGTTTATAAATGGAAAGAATAAACCAAAAGAAGAATAGATCGAAAGATTGAATGGAAAGTAAGAGAGAGAAAAGCAAAATCTAAAAAAAATTTCTAATAAAGAAATTGAAAGATAATGAATATATAAATCTCTCGAAGTTTCATCGTTCTACGAAGATTAAATAGAAAGGAGGAGTAACCATAGCTGAGTTATAATAGATAGATGTGATTCGGTATATTGGAGCCGGTAGATGTTAAAATGGAACAAAACAAGTTGTGTAAGGTGTTGGTGAAGTTTTTTTTTATTTAAAGAGCTCGTGTGTGTTATTGTGTATGGAACAATTGGTTGTGTGGCTTATTTTTTAAGAAAAAGTCTAGCGAGGTCAAACCGCATGATTTTGGCCTCTAATTCATGTTGCCTCTGGTATGGATGAGATTGTAGGTTTGAGTTATCTCGTATAAGGCAATTATGATTATTCACGTAGCCAAAATAAAATGCACCTTGTGGGTAAGAAAGATTTTTCCGTGCCCAAAGGTGGATTCCTCTTTCAAACGCTCCCAAGCCAAGCGAGCGAACAAACGGTGTTATTTATAACCATTAATTTTGAATTCCTGATCAGTCAGATAGATATTGTATGGGTGTAGGCTCATGTCCAGTGCAAAATTCTCCAAGTTGAAGCCTGCGAAAGACCGAGTTCTTGTGACCGTCGAGGAATTGTTGTAACCGGCTGATTATTATGAACCGTTCATCTCGAATTTGGCCAGAAATCGGTGAATAATTGACTTCATAGGTAAAAACATAGACTTAACTCGACTTTATGGATATCAGTTTTATAAACATTCACTTTGGTAATAAAGTTTTATTATTTGGACGTGCTGCTCAAACGTGTAGCCACGGATTTGGCATCATTGACCGACCAATACACTTTTCATTTACATCAACAGTGACACAAACAAACGAATACTAATAGGCGGAGCAACAAGTTAATATTATTAGAGTCCTTTAGTTTCTTTTAACGAGTATCGGTATGCGGACTGGGCAGTAAGAAAAGATAGAAAATCGGTAAGAAAAATTAATAAACCTTCATTTAAATAAAGTTAGCTCCCGAGCCTGAGCTTGCTTGCATAAATGAATTTAATTGATTTTGTTCAACGCAAACGACTTCGCAGAAAACATATTCATAAATCTCTTTTACGTTTACTACGGAATAATCGAAGGAAGGTAGAAAGAAATATGGTATGCGAGGTAGAAAGGAAAGAAAGAAAAAAGGAAAAACATATTTATATTTAATAGACAAAAGTCTCTAGCCATGACAATATTGCGCAAAAAATGTTGTAAGAGAAACTGATTTTTTGGATCCAAAATAAGTAAGAAATGAATAACGCTATTTTATTATTTCCTAATTTGGTGGATGAATCTACAGAGTGTGAATTGAGGCGGTTTTTGTTGAGATTAAAGAAGTACGTTCGTTGATTCAAGAAACGAACATAACAAAAGAAATTTTAGAAATTGATTAACTGGAAATGTTTAATAATTGGTTTTCTTTAGAAACTGTCTTCAAATGGAAAATATATCGGCAAGGCTCAATGTCATAAATCCGAGGGATTGATTGATGAAATAAAATTTTATACAATCAAAATTAGAAAGTCGAAGCGAAAAAATACATAAAAAGATGTAAAATAATATCTTTATCACTTAAAATAATTATGTAATCTTAATCAAAAGTCATTCTTGGAAATTTCCTACAAAGCAGTTTGATTTCCTATAAACACAAATATGCACGTCTACACAGACACATGTCTGTAGACACATGTACTTACACACATGTATACACCGACGTTTTAATTGGAAAGTTCATGACATGCGATTAACTGTAAACGATGCAAGGACTTGTAGAGAGACTTGTTATAATGGGAACCTTTATACCCACTTTGATTAAGTAACAACAACAACAACGACAACAATTAAAGCAACTGCCGTTGCAACAAAAGCGGTGATTATATTCTCAGGAATACCAAAAATCCCTTGCAAGGCTGTGAATTCAATTAAATTATAGCGAAAAGGGTTTAACGGAAGAAAAGCGGGGGTAAGAAGAATCCCCAGCTATTCTTGAGGAGTAGTGGTGAATGAGTTGTTGGACGTAAGTTGAATTATGCGCAATGAAGTTTTATCCTGCATTCGGTGTTTCTTGCAACAAAATAAATTATGAGTCTCCCGCCGCAGTTTGGTGACAATATTAAAGGCATTTTACAGCTGCTCCTGGTGCTGTGAGCAAATTTGGAGCCTCCTATATTTGGTGCGCTCTTGTGCAAGTTTTTGTTGTACTTGTACATTTGTGTACGTGTGTATATGTGATTGTGCATGTGCGTGTGCTTATGGGCGCGTGTAATTTGCCGGCTGTAGCGGATGTGCAAATTCTGCCTCTCTTTCATTATACCCTACACCAGTACGGTTAGGGATATATTACGTTCGTTACTCCGTTTGTAACGCATTAAAGGAAGCGTAACAGGTATGAAAACCATATATATATTCTGGCTCAGATTCTACTTCTAAGGCGACTTAGCCTTGACCATTTGTCTGTTTGTCTGCTTGGAGGAATCATGGTTTCAGCAGAATGAAAAGATATATTCTGGTAAAATTTGGCACAAATATACTCTATCATTACAAATTGTTTGGTATTGACAATGGGTGATATCGATTATACACGTTTGCATGCGGAATTTTCTGACAAAAATTCCTCCTCGATCTTACACACAAATGTTAAATATTATGCAAAAATTTAACTCCCATTTAGCCAGCCTATCAAAGGTGCCGTGATGAAGAAGACCGCATTGCGGGCGACAATGATAGTGGAAGCACTCTAAACTATCATTGTCATGAAACGTGGCACGAATATTCTGTTTCCGTTATTGAAGCTGCAGTTTTTTACAGTCCAGGTGGCAGTGTTGGACATTACCAATCCACCAAAAATCCACGCCCACTTTTACACTGTTTTGAAGGTAAGTTAGTGGATCGAAACTAGCTAAGAAAAGGGAAATATTGGTTACTAGGATCATATTACGGGCGTAGGGTGTACAAACTACGGCCAGGCCGATGTTAATATTTCTACTTATTTTTCCGTTGATTTCTCAATGCTGTCAATGTTCATCTGAAGCTGCTTGAAGACGTCATCTTCGTATTTTTCTTCTTTTTCTTCTCTTACTTCTCAAAGAAAGTGCTATTATCGTTTTGTTATTATTGTTTCTTCTTTCATGAAACTGTTGCTGTCGTTGCAGCAGCTGTTATTGTTGGTGCTGTTGCTGTTGTCGTTACGTTAATTGTAGTTTTTAATTTACGCTGCACTTCCTGACAGACCCTCGGCGGTGCAATTAAGAAAAAAAGGTTTAATTATTTCCAGTGCTTCGCATTCATACCATATATTTTTCCTATTTCTTATTTCTTTTCTTTTTTTTCTTAATAATTTTGAGAAAACATAAAAGTTCTGCAAACACATGTATGTGTTTGTGTGTATTCGTGTGTGTGCATGTGTGTGCGTGACTGTGTGTGTGTGAATAACCGGAACTATAAACATAAAGTAAAGATGGAAAATTGAAATTTTGAAATTTTCCGTGAATTGTTGTTGTTCTTCTTCTGCTGCTGCAATTCTATTCATTATGCGATAGTATATAAAGCAAAAATTATAGGTGTACCACCCATATTAGTTTTTTTGGTGTAAGATGGTTTTCATGTGTTGGCGTACTAGAGTTAAAATTACGAATAATCTCGTAAAGTTTATTGCTTTGAAAGAAATTCGTGTAGAATATTTAAAGAGTTCATGAATGAGCAGCTATTATGTATTTCCGGTCATGAAATAAATTTCATTTATTTCCATAACGTCATAATATTCACTCTGCTGCACCATTTCGCGCACAATACATCAAACATAAAAAAAAGAATAAAATTGAAGTCACATAAATTTTTCAACCGATTTGGCCTAGACTGGCAAATCATTTAGCGATCGTAAATTGAAGGGGAAAACTTGGCTGTAACTCCTTCGCCATTGACACATATTTTCAAAGCTAGAAATGCAAAAATGCATAAAACAAATCTCAACTAGAATCTTGATCATTATTTGCTCGCTGGTTTAACCTTTACAAAGTTTGGTTTATGGAAAAGAAACAACAAAATATACAAACACATTATTCAAACAAAACAGTGAATAAACAAACAATCTAAAGAAAAGTCACAAATGAAAATCAACAGTTAAATAAATAAAGTAAAAAAAAAACAACAAACATTGGAAGAATTTTTGTACAATCAAAAGAATATATAAACAAATAATCAAACGTGTGTTCAAAGAGATAAATATAATCTTAGCAAACAAACCCACAAAAATTCTGATGAGGAACAAAAACTTAGTAAACAAAAATTTAATTATAAAACAATTATATAATTTAATTATAAAATTTAATTAAATTATAGACAAACAAACAAACAAAATATTAGACAAACAAATTATAGACAAATATTTTTGCTTATATGATTTTTTTTTAGTAGAAGAGTTTTTTATGTATTTTCCTCCGCGCTTGGTTTCTATTTTTTCTGCCATCTCAAACCGCGCTTGGTTTCTATTTTTTCTGCCATTATTTAACATTTCTAATTCCTTCTCTATACTTTTCCCACCCCCTTCAGTGCTTTATCTTCATTAAAATTCTTTGCACAATTTTTGTTTGTTTTTTTTTATTAACTATTCCAAATATCTGTTTTTTTCTTATTGCCCTGCTTGTTTGTTTCTCCCCTGTCTTCCCATTTCAACATTCTTTGCTTTTATTATGAAAATCTTTTGTCACCATTATTCTTTCGAAAGAATTGAGTACGTATCACTAACAAACGAATTCTTAACCGTTTTCGTTGATTACATTTTCCTTTTCGTTGTTGGTTTTGTTTGCTCTGCTTATTGTGTTGACCTCAAAATTTACTATATCGCTAAATCCTCTTCGAATATTAAATTAAGTCTGCGCTCGGAGCTTGGATTCACATACACTCACCGTGTAAGTGGGTGCACGTGTTTGTGTAAGTGTTTGTGCGTGCGTGTTTGTGTGTGTGTTTGTTTTGTATTTTTCTCTTCGGTTCGAGACCCTCAATCCTTTTCAACGATGATCTGTGCACTCAGCACCCGACTCGTTTCCAACTTTAGATGTCCCTACGCTTTATTTGTTTGCCTTTGTTTTTGTTTTGTTGTTGCTTTTTTCTATTTTACTCATGTAAGCAATTTAAAATAATGCTACATTTTAATTTTTTCAACAAATTTTAAAATGTGTGTCTTCTTCTTTTACTTTCTTGGGTGAAACCTGTTTTTGTGGTTGTGAGTCTACTTCTGACGCTGCTCCCAGTACTAATTCCTATTGCTTGAATATATATGTGTGTATTGTCTCTATGTGGATGTGTGCGTATCTGCGCGAAGGTGATTTTAGAACCAGAAACTTGGATTGCATGTAGCTCATGTATTGGTGGTGTTACTACTTTTGGTTCCATTGCTTATGACGCTTATGCTGATGATGCTTTTGGTGCTACCTCTGCAGCTACTGCCGCTGTACCGGTGCTGTTATAGCGCTTTCTTAATGAAACGAAATTTAATGAATTCATGTTTCGTGTAAGCCAATGTCTCCCTTTACCCACTTTACCCACCGACCGAACTTCATATTTTTCTTCACCTCATTTTACTTGATTTCTTTTTCATGATATTTTTCCTGGATATTTGCTGATGTTGGTGTGGTTGTTGCTGATGTTGCGGAGGCTGTCGTTGTCATCATCGTCATCAGTGTTGTTTGTCAACCTGATGTTGGCACCGTCTTTCCATAAAATATTTATGCATGAGATATCCTGCTGTGTAAGGATTAATTTCTGGCATAAGAGCTGCACTTTTTGAGAAAGACCATTTTCCGGGCAAGGGAAAGAATGATTCCAGCAGCAGAAATGGAAGCAGCAGAAACACCGATGACAGCAGTATCGGTAACAGAAGCGTCCGCTGCGCCAGCAGTACTAAATACAGTACCAACAACAACAACGACTGCAAAAAACCAACAACCAACTGCAAAAAACCAACAACAACAATTGGAACAACAAAAACCCTTGAAAGCTCTGTCCCAGACGAGTAGTTTGATTCGTTTCGCGGATCAAAGAGGAAAGTGCTGTTATGGACGGGGGGGGGGGGGGCGGGTAAATGACAGAAGCCTTAGATGTTCGTATATTATCTAAAGAAAATTATTTCGAAAGGGAAAATATTTGATTAAGGTTTGTTTGTATTTTTGTTTGTTTTTTTTTTGCTGCCAATGGTGTTTGTTTTGTATGCATGAATTTATAGATGTGTGCATTGCTTTGTGGGCTGGGTGTATGTGCGTGCGTGTAGGTGTGTGCTTGCGTGTGTGTATGGCGATAGCGCTTTTCGATATAAATTCTCTAGACGAGCACTGCGTAATTCCTTCAAATGAAAATAAACAAATGGAAAGCAAAATTATTTGACTGCAATATTTAGAGATTGCTATCTGTGATATTTTCTGCTGCATTTAAAAAATTACTGATTACACAGCAGAAGAAAATGCAATATTTTACCGTGTCTTGCGGTAAAGGAATGGCCAAAGAAGACACATTTTATTTTAAATGATGTCAAAGCGAGTTCGGATTATTTAAAATGAATTTTAAAATTTAGAATATTAAGCTTTAGATTCTTTCCTCAATATTTCGTCTTAATAACGTTCAATAACTGGATGTAAGTAGAGTTATCGCTTTTTTTATTGCCTGCTGTTTGGCAGTACCGAAGCTCGATATTTGGACCCCAAACTATAAAAAGCTATTACGTGTTAAAATATCTAGATACACAAATATAATATCCAGATATGGAAATGATATCGAATTATTCGCATGCTAATTATGCGAATTATTCTGGGGCTAGGTTTGGTTCACGTTATTTTTGAGACTGCCAATTGCAGCGCTTTGTAATGTTCGAAAGAGAACTTCTGTCGACGAATAATGAATTATTATAAATAAGGGAAACGCGCTTCATCGAAAACAGGCAAATCATGTAGAGATTAATTTCGACGCTTTAGAGCACACTTTTTATATTTCGCATGTAAAGTAGGCTTTGGTTTCCCGAGAAAGCTGAAGAGTCGAACAAATTACTCAACGGCAAAAATAAAGGGGTTTGCTCGTGATTGAGAGTGGCATAGGTATGCTATTAGATGCGGGAAAAGTAATGGATAAGTCAGGACAAGTCTTTAAATTAAAAATAACACCGAATATCTATGACTCCAAGAGCGTGTTTGGGAACTACTGGGATTTGCTTAGTGGTTTGTACTATGATATACTTAAAGCCTTTGGAATCATTATAAGAGATCGCCACAGACTGCAATAGATGCGTTCGGGCAGAACATGAAAAATTATCAGCGCACAATGCGCAAACACACACGAAAACAATTTTTTTCATATATAATTTAATTATCATTTAGTCTCTTCATATTAAAAGTCTGAAAACGTTTTATTACAAAATTTATTTCGGGATTTAATAAAATTATTTTCTTTTACGCGAAAATAAATTACTATTTTAATTTCCTTTTTACGTTTTTGAATAATAGACTCCAGGCAACAAATGTAGACTCCGAAAAGCTCAAAGCTTTAAACCCATCCAATTAAGGATTCTTTTGCAAAACGATGGGTGTTAAATTATTTGAAATTGCGTGACGCGAGCAAAGATTTTATTAATAATATCGCGTAAAAAACAGAATTTCATGTAGAATCACTTGAGAATTCAACAGTCCAATCGAACTTATGCCCTTCGTCTTCCGTTTTGCATCATTCATAATCTGAATGCATGGAAAAGTGACCCCGGATGTTTTCTTACCGCTACGGTCGTATAAGGTTTAAAAATGTTCCGATATATATTACTTCCTCGTAAAGAATCTGCTTCGTAGCATTTTTACCGATTTATGAACTTCTGAAAGTTCATTTAGTTGCATTTTTAATTTATATTGCTAGATGTTGAAAAAGCTCGTTTGAAACTTTGTTCTTTATTCGTCCCTTTGAAGTTATCTTCATCTAACGCGTTTCATACACATTCCGCAACATTTCCTGTTTTATTTGGTGAGGTGGCAACGACGTAGCAATGGTAACACTTACAATAACAACAACAAGAACAACAACAACAATAAGCACATTTTTGCTTCTTGCAAACGAATGCACAACAATAAATCACTCGATAAAACTTTGTAACAAATAGTGAAGGAGCAAAAATAAGAGAAAAAAGAAGACGAAATAAAGAACGGAAAGAAAGAAAGAATAGCAAAAAAAGTAACTAAAGGAAGCTCAGAGCGTATTACCAGCACTTGTAATTACATAATTCACACCTGAACACGCACACACGCACCCACACACACACGCATACACACATGCATGCGAAAGCGAACACTCAAATACACAAACAGCCACACACGCAAACTTTCCCTTAATTTCACCAAACCTCACACTCACTCTCGCGCCTCACACGCACAAACCGAAAGTATTATTGCTTGCAAATCCTTTTATTCAGTTTTCTGCTGTCGGTTTCTCTTGTTGTTGTTGTTATTATTATGTCTGCTTTTTCTGTTGTTGTTGTTATTATTATTGTCATTGTCCTTTTGTTATTGTAATTTTGCGCTGCTTTTATTGTTGTTATTTTTGTTTCCGTCGTTATTGTTATTGTTGTTGTTGTTGCCGTTGTTAGAGCACGACGCAGTAATTTTGAACATTTTCGATGCTACAGGACGTTCGACTAATAGCACCGACAGGGAGTAATACCCATTCATACACAATCGAACACGTACATGCACTTACACTCACACACTCTCACATTCGCATACACATATGCACACAAATACACACGCAAACACATTTTCTTCCACACGCACCCACTTCCTAACATTGAAAATCACAAATTATGGCATTCCAGTTTTAACCAACGTCGGTAAATTTCGTTTTGAAGAAAAAGAAAGAGAGTATGACGGAGAGGCAGGGACGAAGAGATATGGAAAAGAAAGCACAAGCGAAAAGTTTTTATTAAGCAATGCAACATTATTGAATCAAAATATGGGCGGTATTGGCTGCCAGATGTGTTGAAAGATGACACCACAATTTGCATTTGAAACATTCAGTCGAACAGCAGAAGAAATCGATAATGTTTCCTCCAAAAATATTTATCGCCGATGAGAAAACATGAAGGAAATTTATTGTTTTGCTATTGAAAGAAAATCTACAACACGACTATCAAAATCATGAGGTAATATTTACCGCTACTCAATTGGTATTATTGCTGTCCTATTATGAATACAACATTCTTACGATTTTGTATTTTCCTTTTATTATGTCCCACACCCGAAGGGATATTATGTTTGTTCTTCCGTATGTAACGCGTTAAACAGGGTGTGACAGGGATGGAAAAGTATATAAATTAGGGCTTAGAATTCCCGATTCGATGTAGTCCTGTCTGTATGCCTGCCTGCTTATCTGTCTGTCTATCTGTCTGACTTCTCTCTGTCTGTATATGTAAAGAATTCACGTTTGTAGAAGAGCGAAGAAAGATATTGGTTTGTGTGAAATTTTGCGCAACAATTCTTTATTACTAAAAGCTTTCTGGCATTGAAAAATCGTATGAAATCCACGCCTTGATAAGCAATTTAGATATGTTTGCATGTGTAGTTCATTTTCAACATAGATGGAATAGGCTGAGAAATCCTGGTAATCCTGGAATTACCTAAAAATATTAGATAAATCCGTAAAAAACTGGCATGATTCGCAACGCTCAATGATTATTGTGATTAAACTATATGTTTATATTAGAAATGTAGAGTACATAAGCTCCAGGTAGGCCGAAATACTTGGCTTTCTTACTTGTTGACTATATTCTTAGAATCAAAATCGTACGATCACTACGTTATTTATTACATTAACATGGTCTCATAATTATAGTATTATCATATTATCATTAAGTTGCAATTGTTATCACAGAATTATCGTTGAAATATATTATCTTATTGTTATCATAACATCATCTTAAAATAATTACACTCTGAATACATTACCACTATTATATTATAAATGATTGTCAATTAGAATCACATCACAATCAAATTATTATTACATTATCATCATGTTATCACATAAATCCAGCGTCGTAAATACTTGAAAGAATTTTTGCTATTGAGTTTTGACGCAAACTGGAGCACCAAAAAGGTCAATTAATATGTTTTTAATATGATGTAGATGGAATTCTTTCTTGGTGCTTCTTATTTTCGTGAGAAGGTGTTTCCTTTACAGCAAAACTTTTCTTAGCCAATTTTTCGAGCAATTGCAATCTGATTAATTTTTTGTTTTTTATGACAATTTTTGGACTTAACTACATTATACAAATTAACCTACAATGCTTTTGAAAAGACAGACCAGCATATTTTTAGAGGTCACACTTTCACTCAGCCACATCCCCTCCCATCCACTTAATACTCGTCGGTGATATTGCATTAACCCAAAAGCAAAACAAACTAAATAAAATACCAAGCAAAACAAAACCGCGAAAGAATTGGAATCGTGTGGTAGATTCACGTGAGTAGATTTCCGTAGTACACGATTTATTGATGGTAATTAATTTGGTTTACTCGTTTGCGGTGCGGGCCGCGATGGCAAAGTATATTTGTAGGCCATGAAGCGGAAATGACGTTCCTGCAAAGCATAAACACTGCAACCAATAGCAATGCGGTGTTAGGGCCTATTTGACTATGGCTAGGGTTGATTGATCTTGCCTCGAAAAAGCGATTAAATTTAATTCAATTGAAAACAAATAGATCTCGGTGTTTTCTCGCCATCTGAAAGGTTGCTCACACATAGATAGACGGGAAAAAAGATAGGAAAATAAATTTAATTCTGTGAAATAACACTTGCTTTTTGAGCGAATGTCTGTTTTTGTTTTTGTTAAATTTCACTCTCGACCCGATTGAATTTCTGTTGTATTCGTTTCAATTGCTGTCTGGCTATTGTTATTGGTGGTATCGTTTATGAGATCGATATCGTTTCTGGCTCTGTTTATTTATCGATTCTGTTTCTCTTTGGTTATGTCAAAGTTTTCTTTGTTTTTATTGCACAAATAAATCTAATTAAATCGTGATTAAATCGATTAAATCTTCGAGAATTGTTCAATTCGCGGACTTTCTATGCGAGCTTATTTTTAATTTTTGACGGATTGTGTGTAAAGGTTGGGGTATAGTTTATTATCAATAAATTTAATTGCTACAATAGAATTAATTACTGATTATAAAATGAGAAAAATATAACAGTTTATTTTAGGGGAACTTGTTATTGTTTAGAGTTCAATGTGCGAACAATTATTGGTCACCCTCGCTTAAGAAATTCACCTTTAATGAATTCACCTTTTGGGTTTACTGAAATCTTTGAATAAGGAAATACCTTAAGAGCTGGAATGTGCGAGTAATTTTGTATGATTACATTTCCATTTCCATGGTTTTCCAGATGTCAAATATATTTCAAAAACTTAGTTAGTTTTCTCTCTTAAACTACAAAAAACCGTGATAATTTAAGTTCAAGTAAAATGTGTTCTTTAGTTCTGGGAACTAAAGTGAAAAATTCATCAGTTCTAGAGAAAATCTTACCTTTTTAAGTATATTGCAGTTGCGGGCGTTTTTATTGTGATTGTTGTTGTTGCCGTTGTTTTTATTGTTGTTGCTGGCTGTAGCTGACGCCAGCCAATTTGAAACTGTTGCCCACATTTCAAATGTTTAAAAATGCACTGGAAAAAACAAATAAATAAAGAAATAAATTAATAAAATAAATATTTCCAATAAAAAATTGGGAAATAGTTTTTAGAAAAGAGTAAGGGAAAAAATAATAAATAAAAGAATATAAATAGAAAAATAAAAATATACGATTGTTACGGATGTAGCAAATGCCACAAGTTACACGGAATTAAAAAAACTAATTTTATATAAATGTGGTAATTTCTTATAATCCTTTCATGCAATCTTAAGAAATATTTTAGTTCGTTTCAGGGTTTATCGGATAGTACTTCGACCACTTCTGGTAATATATTTTAGTAGCATTTATTTGCTTAGACTGTTGACTAAACCTGACTTAGTCTTATTATAAATTCATAATAAGCTTTATATATATTTAAGCTTTTATATATGAAATTATATATTCATAATAAGCTTATGGTATTACGTTAAGAACGCTGTAAATCCGAGCGGATTGGTAGAATCCTCGAAATTATTTCTATTAGTGTAGAATTTTTTGCCCTAGGGTTGTTTGCAGCACAAGGTGTAAATGATATACCACGCTAAGGAAAACAACAACAAAAATAACTACAACCGACCATGACCACCGTCCAAGCACTCCAATTCTAGTGGTCTTAATGGCAGTTTCTCACTATTTAGCCAGATCAACATAAATTATGCAAGGCAACAACAATCTGGACAACAACGAAAACAACAACAGCAACAACAAAAATAACTGCATCAGCGATAATAAAACAAAAACGGCAACAAACTAAATATTTTGGAAATGGTAGTGTAAAAGGCCGACAGCTTGAAGGAATAATACTAAGAAAATACCAGCAATAGCAACAACAACAAAACGACAACAACAACATTAACATTCATGAAATACCGACATCAATTTCAAGCAGGAGCTGAGTTGAGTTGATGGCGGAAATTAAGGCTGTGTGTGACGTACCGTGGTCGACGCGACGTGGCGAAAGAGAATACGAAACGTCTAGAGGTGTTGACGGGGCCATTGGTGTAGACGCTGAACGAAATAAAGAAGGAGTAGAAATAAACGAACAACAAATTTTGGTTTGTTTGCAAAAAAAAAAGAATTTTCGTTTTCGGAACAAGGCAAAAAGCGTTGAAACGTTTTAATGCGGCTAAGAAAAATTAGAAAGTTTACAAGAACGATGTGGTCTAGAATAAAAATAGAATGTGGAAAAAAGATGAACAAAAAATAAACAAAAAAGAAAAAGAAGAAGAGGACGAAGGAAAAGAGGAGATTAAGAAGTATAAAAGAAGCGAAGCGAGAAATTGTATCACTGATTCTAAAAACATGCAGCTTTTTGGGGTGAAGCAGTCTTTTCTCACTGTTTGTATGGTCGCGCACACTAAAATCAGTAACGAGTTACTCGTTCATGAGGCTAACGTCCGTGACCAAAGATGCAGTTCCATTAAAGGAAAAAGCGAACAAAAAACCCAACATTTCATTGAAGCAGATGCACCAAATAGACCTGAATAGATTGGAAAACAACCGAGCTTTAGCAGAAAGGAGTATTTAGTAGAAAATAACAAATTCTTCTAGCAATGCACGAGGCACTTTTTGCATAAACCAAATTTCTGATAACACTAAAAAGTTAAAAAACCGTGGCAAATGGATGGGCTTAAAAATAAAAATAACATCTTTTAAATCCTTGCAGGATGATAGAAAAAACTAACGTAGGTAAAAATAACTATAACTGATAAAGAAAAGAAATGTACACAAGAAGAAGGAGATGGATTTAAAGACTAGTTAAATATGCTTTGCAAGCACTATTTTCTTACCCTTCTTTTCCTTATCCTTTCCTATGAATTTATCCTGATCACGCAAGTCTAGATTAAGGTTAATAATAACCCGTTTATCACAACAACAACAAGAACAACAATAATGATGATGATGGTAGTGGATGTAATAATGACTCGTACCAATGCAACGATCGTAAATTCAATTGCAAAAGTTCGTTCTCTTCGTACGTCCTTGCCACTTTACTGCAATTCGTGATGTATCCGATAAGAGCTCGTTGACGTGTTGAAAATGCGAAGCGGAAGAAATTCGTTAGTTCTGGATACGTAATGGATATTTTATGCGGCTCACTATTTTTCTCCTTCTGCTTCGCCGTCTTCATATATCTTTCATGATTCGCGAATGAACGAATGAAAGCAGTCCGTCAAACAGAGGCTCAGCACAATCAGGCAGGATACAATCGTTATTGAATATTCATATGTATTAACGTATCGTCGGTAGTGATGTGTGGATAGATACAGATAAAGATAATATTATAAGAGACCTGAAGAAGAAGAAGAAAACGGAAAAGTAAAGAATTTGGTAAGGCGAATTGAAAAACAATTGAATACAATTTTCATGGATGTATTCGGCGTCATGAATTCATGAATTGTTCGCATGGGTGAGAACAAACGAATACATTATTATAAACGAACGCAAAAGTATCGATAAATTAAGATTGAAATCGATATCGAAATTCTTTGGAGAGAAAGGAATTCAAAAGAATTAAGAAGGAGGGCAATTGAGGGAGTACGATAAAAAGCAACATAGATGACAGAAGGAAGAAAACAAAGTGAACTATGTTTTCCTTTTAAGAATTGCTTTACAAATTACAGGTTTTTGGAATTAGATTTTTGAACTGAATAACTAAATTTGTTGTCACCATCAATTGTCCCAAAAAATCCCAATTTTTTATAAGTGTCAAAGAAAGTGTGTGTAGGAGAATTCGCTACGTGAATTACAATTAGAAATATAGCTTTCAGATATACACATATATATATATATATATATATATATATATATATATATATATATATATATATATATATATATATATATATATATATATATATATATATATATATATATATATATATATATATATATATATATATATATATATATATATATATATATATATATATATATATATATATATATATATATATATATATATATATATATATATATATATATATATATATATATATATATATATATATATATATATATATATATATATATATATATATATATATATATATATATATATATATATATATATATATATATATATATATATATATATATATATATATATATATATATATATATATATATATATATATATATATATATATATATATATATATATATATATATATATATATATATATATATATATATATATATATATATATATATATATATATATATATATATATATATATATATATATATATATATATATATATATATATATATATATATATATATATATATATATATATATATATATATATATATATATATATATATATATATATATATATATATATATATATATATATATATATATATATATATATATATATATATATATATATATATATATATATATATATATATATATATATATATATATATATATATATATATATATATATATATATATATATATATATATATATATATATATATATATATATATATATATATATATATATATATATATATATATATATATATATATATATATATATATATATATATATATATATATATATATATATATATATATATATATTTATTTATTTATTTATTTATTTATTTATTCTCTAAATAAATTATTCATCGAAATTTTATTTATAGATGTTTTATACTTACGATTATCAAGATGAACCTGCGAATGGCTTTTGAAGTGATTCAATTAAATATAATTCAGTTAAATATAGTGAGCGTCACATTTTCATTATCTACCGGATAGTGCCTGGTGAGCCTAAAATGGAAAAAAAATCATTTTATAAAAATATCTATTAATCAACGATTGAAATAAAATCAAATGAAATTTTCAATTTCGAAAGGAAATTAAGCACTGACGCTGTGTCTTTGGAAGAAAAGTAAATTTAGAGAATATTTAATTTGAAATTAATTGAAAAATTCCAATCAAAGATTTCAGTTAAAGAAGAGAAGGAAACAATCGATTGAATTAAAAGCAAACTTCTGACATTATTATATACCTTAAGTACTTTAAAGTATGTGACAAACTTTGAAACGTACTTTGAATAAGATCTTCGGAAAGGAAGAACCTTCTGTAAATCCGAGGAAGTAAACGAATGAATGAGAATGACTTTAGTACGAAAGAAAAAGTTGGTGCGTTGGTTGGTTTTCTTCATAGAAATACTGAACTTAACTTATCTTACATCAATTTTTTTTTAGTATTTCTTATGTCTTCTCCAACGCATGGAATTTTGAAACCCTTTCCTCGTCTTTTTCGTCCTTTATTTTATTCACTTTTGCGCTTGCAAAATCTTTACTCTGCTGACAAGGATTGTCTTTGATTTCAAGTAGGTTTTTGCTCTGTGTTTTACATTTCTACACCCTACACCCGAAAGTGGTTGTACATATTGGCATTGTCCGTCAGTAACATATAGGCGAAGGCGTGGAAAGTATGAATGTGAATTTTAATGCAATTTCCTAAAACAAAATTATATTTCAAAAAGAAATCTACTGCATCTACCGTTGCTGGAGAGTAAGTAGAATCTCCACAATGAAAACAGGCAGGAAGATTTTCTCTCATGAGAAAGCTCAAAGCAGCATATGAAACCTACAACACGCTATTTACAAAGAAACTGGGCGTAGTAATTTTCTTAGTCTAAATATGTAGGGTATATGACCTTCTAGGTAGTCGAAATTAACAATCTCTCTAGTGCTTTCTATTTTCTTTTTTCTTCTTCTTATTCAGCTTTCGTTCTTCGAAGGATTCTGGAATAGGATCTGTCAAGCAAAAATATTTAATTTCAATTCAACTTCAACGTGCAAACACTTAATGCCATTTTTCGTTTAATGTGCAAATTAATTTAATCAAGCACGATTAATAATCAATAGATGATGTTCCGATGTTCTTTGATCGGTCAAACAATCGCATGCACAATTTTCAATAAACTTCAATTTTCGCAAAGCAAGAAAATAAAAACGGTAGAGAATAAGCACGAGCATGAATTCTAGATCGTGAATTCATTGAAATTAAATTGAATTAAGAAAAAACAAAAGAGAAAAATCATTTAACTTTTATGTCAATCTAATCACATTTTATAATACCTATTAGAGATTTGTCAATACCTTCACTGATCCAATTTTGATTTTAATTGTCGACATTAGTTTAATTAATTCTAACTCAAAGAAAGGTCGAAAGAAGGCTGCAGAGGTGAAAACACAGAGATGATTTGGAAGGGTCTTGGTATGAATTGAAAGTAGCAGAGTTAGGAAAGATGGTGAGAAGGTGAGAAAGAGAGAATGAGAGGTTAAAACTGTAAACATTTCAAAGAAGTTCAGAAGAAGATTAACATTTATTTGTGATTAATTAATCAGGTACGATTAATCATTATCGCTCAGTACATTGTAGCCTTCAGTAAATTGGTTATCTCCTCGATAATAAAAGCAACATAAAATTCTTTCGGAATACAAATCCGATCATTCGTCCATCGGTTTAAAACCTTGATTGTTGACTCGATGAACAAATTAGTATTCTGAGAAGAGTCTAATCGAATTCAAAAGTGAAATTCACTCACTTACTCATTGCTGAAAAGGAAACTCACTTACTCATTCATTCAATCACTCGTAGTTTTAATTATCGGTAACGATATTTTGTTTTCATAGTTTATTGCGAATCACTTCAAACATTTTCCTAACAACGAAACCAAAGTTTCAGCACGAACACGCGTCAACGCTGGCAGCGCTTTTCTCGAAAACCAGTTCGGTGGGATTCGTATAAATTTGTCACTAATACCATCAATTGTGGTATTCGAAATACAATAACAACAAAATTAATAATTACAACAATACTAAAGGTTTTTAACTTTAGCTATGAATCTTAACAGAATATTCCATTGATATCACCTGCTGAAGAGTATTTTCAGGCCAGGCAATTCAGTTTATAAATATATGATATTCATTTCTCATTCCTCCTAATGGCAGTGCATTCCTCAATTCTTCCTCTTTTTCTAACGATTATTCTTCTTTTTCATTCGCGCTAAAATATTGAACCTTCATTCATTGAACGATCTATTGAAATACTTGTTAAACTAAGCGTACCTAAAGGTATGCAGCATTCAGGCGTCAAACAATTTTACCAGGGGGCCAATATAAAAGCATATCCATGAATAAAGTAGCAAGTGAAAAGAAACAAGAAAAGGGGAAAGATAGAAATTAGGGCAGAACGAATAGAGGGAAGGAACGACGAAGGGAGGATGGATGGTAGGATTGTGACAATAGCCAGAAAGAAAAATGGAAAAGCTACGACGATCGTTCGAGCAGGAAGGTGACACTAATATTATAAAACTTGTTAAAATATTCAATTGTGCCAAGAAGCACGTCCTGAAGGACGCCGAGCTGATTTAAAAAACTTGTCGCACGTGAATTGACAACTACTGATGTTTTCGCGACAAACTGATGACGCGACGCGACCTGACGAAGGATAAAGTTTGAGTGGATGAATGAATGAAAGATGATAAAAATTTCTAATCGTAGCAGATACATAAAAAGACCGACAGAATTTATGATCGAGCGTCTGTAATCAGCCGATATTCGAATGACTTCTATAGAGGACAAATTGAATGAAAAAGTGTTAGATTACTTGAGGAAATATGGTCTCAGATTTAAGTTTTCAGTACCTATTTCTATACGTGATCTGAGAGCTTGTATAATTCTTACCTGACAAAAGATTTTTCTTTACTTCTTTTGAAATAATATCCTTTAATTGATTTCTTTTAATGCTTAAATTTTCATTTATTCATTTCTCTAAGGAATTTCTCCTAGACATCCTCGAAAATCGTTTAGTTATCAAACTTAATTTCGTTATATAAATTACTAGGTTAGTTGTCCGGTGGAGGCACCGACAGGGAAATGGAATGATAATGTGCAGCAGAATTGCACACAATTCAATTAAAAACTTTTTACGACAGTAAAAATTTGTTTTAGTCATAAAATACTTAAGTTAATGGGATTAAATTGTGTCAAAGGCGCTTGAAATTGGGTAAATGTTCGTTGTGGGAGCTTAGTTAGGTAGACAGTTTCGTATTTTGTTTGGACATTTTCTTTTAATCAACAACGTAAAGCTTCCTCCTAAAGTTGTGTTAAATTTTGATATAAAGAAGGCTGATTAAAAAAGTAGAAAGAACTAGTGAACGTCGTTGGGAGGATTAGGTAAGAGGTAGATTAAATGCTTAAGACCTTTTAAGAAAGAAAAAAACTGAAGGCGACATTCTTAAGTGCATTCGAGTGACAGCAGTGTCAATTAATTGTCGCTTTATGCCAAGCCTTTGGAATTACCATAAAAATCTTTAATTAATTGACGCCTAAAAAAGCCACGGTACAGTGGCCTCGAAAAAGAAACTATTAATCAAAATTATTTAATATTTAAACTGATGGCGTCTATGATATATTGATCGGCTTAGATAGAAAATTGACCTCAAAATAATTAAGATCTTATTAAAAAAATTATTACACTTTTAATAATCTTTTTAGAAAGATCTGAATTAGTTTTTTTAAATATTCCGGCTTTCGTAGATAAATGTATTTTTGTTAATTTAGCATGCGCTCGAAGAACTGCGGAGTTCCTGAGAAATGTGTTATGATTTTGTTATCTGTCTGGGACTCTGGATATGAATCTTCCAGTGGCTGTTTTGAACCGAAATAAAACCAGTTACAAAACTCTGAATATACAATAGACGGATTAAGGAAAGAGCTATAGATTATATTCCAGGAACACACGCTAAGGACCATTCCAAAATGATATAATTTAAATAAAATAAATTTATAAGTAAAATGACTACAGAACTTTTTCGAAAATGACACTAATTTATTTCGATAATGAAAATCTTTGGGAAATTGAATGTTGCAAACGTTTTGAACGACGTCAACTACAATAGCTGGAGCCATGGTATACGTTTAAATTTTAAATTGAACATTTTCATTCTCTTTCCTTTCAATTCTTTTTGTGTTTTTAAGATGTTTGTGTTCTTTGTTTTACATTCACATTTAAGATACCGCTAGTCCTTGATTACATACGCCACTAGCAGCCAGTAGCCTCTATAACCGAAGGCTAAATAATATCTGCACTAAAAAGCATCTATGATTTAATTCTTTTTGTAATCGTAAAATATGCACAAACTAACATTTTGCTACTTGTGATTCTAAAAAACAACAACAACAGTAGCTGCAGCAATGTTAATAGAGAAAATAACGTCAACCATAAAATAGCCTAAACAACTACCGAAAACTACCGAAAAAAAGAATTTACAGTGAATGCACATTTCTTGGTTGCAATCATAAAATACAAATAGACAAAATTCGAAACAAGTAACAAGCCATGGCAAAAAATAGAAGTAAAGTAAATAAATGAAATAAAAAAGGGATAATAAAAATGATAAATAGAGCAACTGCATCAACAATAAGCCAATATCATAATAACAACAACGTCGATCCTCCTTAATATTTTTCCCCTCTAAAAAAGAATTTATTTATTTTTATTTTATTATTTTGATATATCGTTATCCGGAGTATATAGCATACGTAGATACGAGACTGAGGATATATATATATATATATATATATATATATATATATATATATATATATATATATATATATATATATATATATATATATATATATATATATATATATATATATATATATATATATATATATATATATATATATATATATATATATATATATATATATATATATATATATATATATATATATATATATATATATATATATATATATATATATATATATATATATATATATATATATATATATATATATATATATATATATATATATATATATATATATATATATATATATATATATATATATATATATATATATATATATATATATATATATATATATATATATATATATATATATATATATATATATATATATATATATATATATATATATATATATATATATATATATATATATATATATATATATATATATATATATATATATATATATATATATATATATATATATATATATATATATATATATATATATATATATATATATATATATATATATATATATATATATATATATATATATATATATATATATATATATATATATATATATATATATATATATATATATATATATATATATATATATATATATATATATATATATATATATATATATATATATATATATATATATATATATATATATATATATATATATATATATATATATATATATATATATATATATATATATATATATATATATATAATATAACATATATACACATATATAATATACATATATATAAGATGGATGAGATTTTCTAATTTTGTATAGTCTTCAGTTCTTGTTGTATTCTTGTTGTAACTGTTCAGTTGTTGAATTTTTGTAATTATTGTTGCTTATGCTGTTATTTTAGTGAATACTTACGGCGAATTTTGTGGCATTCAAAAGTTTTGTTTGTGTTTGCCTCCGTCGATGTTGTTGTAGTTGGTGTTGTGCGCGTTCTTTTTTACTACACGATTTCATTTGGTGCGACATCCTAAAACTATGCAGTAAAAATGCTAGGCAACTTTGCTTCACGTTGGCCTTCGCCTGTTAGCCCTCGAGCTTACAACAACAACGACACAACAGAACTGTTTATGGGGCGATTCGGTTATGATTGTTGGTTATTGTTTTTGTGAGACAGGATAGATGTGAAACAGAGGGGTGGCAATGAGTTAATTTAGAAAAATCTGTCGGTTGTGTGTGGGCTTTTTTGTTCACCCTTTTTGGGTTAGGCTGGTATAGCAAAAGTGGCAGCGTCAATAACATAAACAGAGAAAGTTTTGAAAGTTTTGTTGAATGTGAGCAGTAATAAAGACCATGTCGTGACCTTCCTCTAATATCTAGAGGTTATGACAATATTATTAACCTCAAAAGCATATGAAATTATTTGTTGCCGCTTTTATAGGAGGGAAAAAATCACACACAAAACGTTTACATAAACGTTATGTTTACGTTTATGAAACGGCTGAAGATTTATTACATAACCGGGGTGAGTATCTATTATTAACTTCATTTAGTCATTAGCTGTGATTAATCAAATAATTAAAAATAAATTATTGTTATTGTTTCTGTAGAGAAATATTTTGATATAGAAAAACTTATACAAAAAAACTTATACATTGAAATCCACTCATGTCTGGCAAACGTTTCTTTTCTTTTTGAGCAAAGTAACTAATTAAGAAAAGTTATCAAAAAATAATTCTCCCACTCTCCCTCTCTGATGTGTCTATATGTTTCGGAAAAATCGATCAAATCGTTTGAGGGTGAAGCTTCAAGCTTTAGTTTATTTTCTGCTTTTATTATTTGTGTTGTTTGTGTTTCAGACATTGATCCTTTGGGTTTAATTGAATCTTTCAAAATCCACAAAAAGCATCTTCAAAATTTATCAAGAGGATATGATTTACACTTTTCAATACAAAATTATTTTTTTTTTCAATACAAAAGCATTCTTTTATTTTTTAAATGCTCTTTTTAGCACTTGTTAAATAATGATAGAATAATAATTGACGGGCTTCTTAATGATCTTGACATACTTGAACTCTGAATTTATTTTTAATAGAATAGACACACACACACATGTAGTTACACCCACTCATATGATGTAAAAGTAACATACACACGCATATGTGTATCAAAAATATGATAGATCAACACAAATACTGTCTGGTACTCAGACGTTCATTGAGCTCGTTTTAATGAAAATCCACTTGTTTGCGCAATGACTTCGCGGGAAAGGAAAGACAAATAATCTCTGAAAACACAAATACATATATATATATATAATACACACACAGGCCGAAACCATATGAATGAACCCACACACGTACGTATGTATGCATGTATACAATTTTGCCTTTTATTATTTTAGTAAGCCCTAATAAATCCTTTAATACGCAAATGTTGCATACCCTTATGAATATTCGTCTAATTGTATTTCGGCGTCGTCGTCTTTTTCGTCTTCTTCATTTTCTTCTTTCTCGTTGTTTTCTCTAAAGGTTGATTCTACAATATTGTAAGATATTGTCTAAAAAGTAAATTTTTCTCAAAGTTCAAGAACGTGTTGCTTCTTTTTTCAAAAGAAGCTTTTGAAGGTATTAGGTAAGCCATTTCGCGTCTTTAATTAAATATTAATATATATCTTTGTTTTTTTTTTGGTTTGTAGTTTTATGCAATAATATAAAATCTCACTAAAAGTAGATCTGGTTCATAAAACAAACCTTTCAAAGGTATAAAAGATCTCGCATAGGAAAAATTTCATACGATTTAAATAAAATTTAATACGATTTCCGAAACGAATTTTCCGATGCGAAAATTTAATACGAAAAGAAAGAACATTTTCGATTTAATGTTTATATTTTATTATTCTGCCTGAAATTAAAGGGGTCCGCTTGTAATAAACAAGTCGAGAACATTGTTTTGTTATTCTATTGCCAAAGATCAAGCTTTCAGAAACAATAACAACAAGTTTGAGAAGCGACGAAAAAGAAAATAATAAAATTATATTATCTTGTTCACTACACAATGACTATCCTAGCCTTTAGAGCCTAAAGTTTCAATATTATAACCTAAAATTAAATAGCAGTACATTTACTTATGTTTCGAAAAAAGTTCTCGAGAGAAGAAAATTGAACCAGCATTTATATTAAGTATAAATAAACTTTTCAATTGACAATTGGTATTATTTTTTCCTTCTTCCGAGAAAGCTAACTTCTGAATTGACAAAACATTCTTTTGAAAAAAGTTTGTGTTTGAAACATTTCAAATTTTGTAGCGTAAAAACAAAAGAAACTTTTCAGTTAATAAAAAATTCTTTCATTTTAAACAGAATCGATAAATTCAGGGTGCGCAGTAAAAAGTGTTGTTTTGCGATTGCTAAACTATTCATTAAAATCAACAATTTTAATATTTTAATGCTTTAATTAAGAACTAGTTAACCTAATTGCGCGTTTACATCGACTCCAAATTTGAAAATCGTTTATGCCGCCTTAATAGTATTTTTTAAACAACCATGTTGCGTCAAAAAATGTTGTATTTGTTCAATGACAATTAATTAAAGAAGCATTGCTGGATTTAATAATAAGATGTAAAATTGTGTGCACGTGCGTGGCATTTTTTATTTAGTGGCATTTTTTAATTATTTTTTAGATCAAAAAATAAATGTATTTAAAACAGACAAAAACTCTAGCTTCGGCCAAACCGAACGGATATGGACAAACGGACATGGCTAAATCGATTTACGAGGTTATTCTGAGCAGAAATATATGCATTTTTCTCTACATGCACGTCTCCTTTAATGCGTCCTTTTCAGGTGTAGGGTATAAAAATGCCAAAAGTAAAAGAAATAAACGAAAAATGTATATATTTTTTTAATTGTCGGCTGCTGAATTTTTCGAAAACTCGTTTAAAAAATATTAGTTTATAAATAAAAGAAAAAGTTATGAATTTCAATTTCTCGAGGGGAATTTAGTTGCGGTGCATTTTATATACATAATACGTTAATATTGACAAATAATTAAAAATTAACCATGTACTATTTGGCGAACTGGTGAGTGAGAAGCCAAAAAGATGAAATAGAAGGAGGAAAAAGATAAAATTTTATTAAATATTCTGTTAAGGATTTCGTTTAAATGTGGACTATTGAGAAATCATAAAATGTACAGAAACTGTTAGCCTGTTTCTGTTATTAATCTGCTGCTATCCTACTCACTGTCTCTCTCTCACTATCTTTTAGTCTTATTTCTCCTGACTTGGCTCAGCTTCAAGAGAGAGACTTTGAGAGACTGAATGAGCTTGATACTGTAGAGCGAAATATTTGGTTTCAGTACTCTTTATACCAAACACGCATTTTATTCCTCTTTCTCTCTCTCTCTGTTTTTCTTCCCATTACGCGTTGTTCTCTCAAACCATTAAATTCATATAAAGAAGTCGAAAAACTACGACAAAGGTAATTATAATTAGAAACGTTGCTCTAAAATTATTTGCTCTGAATATTTTCATGAAATGAAAAGTATTTTTAATGCAACTATTACTTAATTAGTAAAAATATGGAAATTAATATTAATTAAAGACAATTTATAACATCCGATACAACACTCTAAAATGCTAGAAGTCTGAAACGCTTGTAGGACCTTAAAAGGAATTCGCTAAATTTCAGTTTAAATTAATATCGCCAGATTTTCTCATTTCTAAACGCCAAAAATCAGGCAACGAAGCTAACCCCATTGAGAACTGAAGCGGCCAAGTTCAAAATATATGACCCCCTCACTGACAAGCACACATATCACTTTCATATCAACATACTCACGCAAACACAAGCACCCAAATCCGTAACATTCTCCAAGAATTAGAAAAGGAGAAAATAAAGAGTAAAACTGCTGTTAAAGTTCGAAAAAATGAATGAAGAAGAGATACAATATACACCGTTTACGCCGGCATAATCCATCCCACCAGGCACGACATTGTAACTAAAGCTCGTTGTGTAGGCGTGCTTTGAATACCGAGCACGAGTAAATGTTTTGAGCGCCAAAAAGTAGGCTGCGCTTACGCACGTCAGCTTAAGTTGCGAGCGACGAGAAATCACTATTTTGACGATATTCTACTGCATTTTTCTACAATACTATCGAAATTTGTAACTTGACAGATGGTTTGGTTGGATCGATTAGTTGTCTGATTTGTTGGCCAATATGATTGTCCGATATAGCCGGTTAGTTGGTTTGGTTGATCGACTTATATAGTTGGAGGTTTGGTTTTTTGGTTTCATTGGTTGTCTTGGTTATTTGGTCTATTTGGTCTATTTGTTCTATTTGGTTGCTTTGTTTGGTTGGTTTATTTGACTACATGGTCAGGGGACTCGGCTAGTCAATTTGTTTTGTTTGGTCGGTAGGTTGACGAGTTGGTTGATCGACTGGTTGGTGGAGGTAGCATAAGTGAGAATTATTCAAGAAGAAGTCCTAACTTATACCAACAAAAACCAATAAAAACAATTGCACTAATGACCCACATCTTGTGGTTTTGTTGTTAGTCGCTAGTATTTCGGCCAATTGAGTTCAAGAGGTGCCTAAAAAGTTCTCGATTTCAGAAGTAAAGAGAGAGAAAGAAAGCAAGAGAAAGAGAGAGAGAGAGAAGGAGAGAGAAAAGAGAGCTAGATAAAAAGCCTAACTAGCTGAGTGATTATTGGAAGAAAATTGGAAGGGGAAAGGAATTATATTAATGGAAGGCTAGCCTCTGATTAAAGAGAAAAACAAATACAAAGACAATAAACAAAATACGATTTTTTTCGCCGTAGTCTGTTGCGGACAGTAGGTTTCCATTAATTAATGATTATATTATTGTTACCTTAAATTAGCAAAAAATTTGTATTTTAATTTACTTATAGGTTTCGGCATATGTGTGTGATTTGTTTGTGCGTATATGTGAATTGATTATACATTCGCTTTGAATATTATCGTTTTTATCCTAAAGTTTTATACATACGTTACGATACTTAATTTCAACATCCTATTCAAATATCTTTTCGTAATTTTCACTCCATATTGGCTTGCTTCAGCACCTCTCTCTCTCTCTCTGTATGTGCTTTCCTATTTCTCTTTGTATTTTACTCACACATTTTATTTTATCTCTGAAGAGCTTTCTGATTTCTTGCTTTCGAAAGCGCATGCTTTTCAAAATACTTCGTATCATCATGACTTGCCGCGACTGCCGTTTAAATGAAATTCAGCATTCATCCGGGATTCGTTTTCGTTCTACCAAGACGAATAACGTGATAATAACAAAAGGACAGTTTTTGATGGAAAATCCTAAAGAAAGGATGCCCGACATTTGATTATGTATAAACTGGCTAAAGACCGGTGCTAAAAAATTATTAAAAACCTAAGAAAATAATTATAGAAAAAGGGTTTTTAAGTGATACTAATAAAAATGGAATTACTGAAATTGTGTTAACCTTTCGTGTGCATTAATATTGAAAAACAATAAGAAAATACCTGAAAAATTCAATATGAAAACATTCTGCTCAAAAAAGTTAACAATACATCTCGATAATTATTGCTGTTTTATTCCAGATTTGTGAATTTTTCTTAAAAACATTTTTATGTGAAAGAGCCGAAGAATTGAAATTATATAAAATAAATATACAAAAAATGAAAAAGTCGATCAAACTTTCATTAGCTTGTGTATTTGTGTCTTTAATCATAATGATCTTGGAAAAAATTAAAAGATGATTAGGATAAAAAGTATGAATTGAAAAAGCATGTAATGATAATTATTTGAATAAATTAAAAATCTCGTAATTAACAATATGACCGGTTTAAAGTGATTTTTGGGTTCCGGTTAGAATTTTATCATAGCTTCGATAGCATGCTAGCGACATTATCATGGAATATAATTGCTATAGAAAATACGAAAACTCTGAGGAACAACAAGAAATAAGCATCTATTTATATAAGCTCATAAATTATTAATAGTACTCAATAATTGGATTAACAGAAGTAGCAGATACTTAACGCTTAAGGTAATTAAACAATAATATAATCAAATTCCAGTAAGATGATAGACGAGTTCCATTCCACAAAATCATATGAAATTTTTAAGTATCCCTAAGTTTTTATAAGTTCTATGGGGGATTATCAGATTATATTTCATCATAATTTATAATTTATTCATACTCTATTATTCTTTAAAACAATTCAAAACTTAAAACATTTAAAACTTTATGATATTCTTACTTCTACTTTTTATATCTACGAGATAATAAAGGTACTCAAAATATTCGTATTAAAATATCAACTCCTATCGAGCAAATTATGATCTGTTTTAAAACGGAGAAGTATTTTGAATTCACTGATAAGGGATAGCTGTCGAGATTGAAACAAAAAAGCCGAGACTCAAATATATGAGATGTTTTCAATAACTTCAATTGAATTTCGAATACCGGAGAATAAATCCTTAACACTTCAAAAATTTACAAGAAAAATTTATTTACATCATTATGTTATAATTTTGAGAAAGAAATGTTCTGGCGTGTTTATATCTCATGATATGATATAACTTTAGAGTGAAACTACCCTTCTACGCCACAATAATGAAAGGCATATCTATCTAATTTTCTTACTTGTGTCTTTCTGAGGTCGTTCAGTGCTTTGAAGTAGTTTTTGACGGGGAGCTAGGCTTTAATAGTCGTATAAGTGGCATTACTAACATATTGGGGTTTAAGTTTTCATATACGTTCTACCAGAAAGTATTCTTCAGAATGAGACAGGTTAAGATATATTATCAGATTTTACTTCTGCCTTTTTAGTAATTTAATTTTATTACTATCATATACTATATAACTTATAAATCTTTTATGTTTTAGTTATTCAAATAAGTTATAAAGCAACTGTGTTAAGTCGAGTTTTCAGATTTAATTTACAAATAAGTGTGAAACAATTTTCCGCATTTAAAAATGAAAATAGCTCTTATATTTCAAGAGAATGTAAGGCTTATCTATATGCAGTCTCGACCAACCGAATGTATTCGTAGAGTTGTGGGAAGGACCACAGGGCCAATATTCATAGTAAATAACTTAACTTTAAAAGCTTATCTAGTTAATCGCATACAAGATTCTCCAATAGATTTAATATTAATTAATTATTTATTATTAATTAGTATATGAATTAGTATAAAATTATAAATTACATATCGTGTTTTATTTTATTATCTTACTACCTCTGATTTAAATACGATCCGATTTAAACGAAACATTATCCATTAGTCAGAAAGTAATATTATCCTTCTGACATATTATCAAAAAAAGAACTTGATTTCAAAATTTAATTATTTGAGAAATTTTAATTTAACGAGATAGGGTTTATAATAATTAAAAAAATAAAAGCCAGCAATATTTTTGTCCTAAATTTACAATTTTGCAACTCCTTGATTTTATCCATCGATATATATTTATTAGTCAAATCTCGCTACAATGGCGAAGTGAAACCATTTTAAATATACTATTTGTTTGTATGTGTGTACATGCGCATGTATAAAGCACCAACCTCTTTTAAGAACAATTATCATACAAATTTTTAATGCAGACAGTACAGGTCCCATTAAGGCAAAGAGTAAGCAGTTTTATAGAAGTTGCAGCAATAGAACGATTCAGGCAATGAAGGAGAGAGGAAGAATAAAATAAACGAAACAAAGAAGTTGAAAAAAGACAAATAAAAATTGTTGACAGAAGTAAAAGAAAAACTAGAAACCGAAATTAAAAAGTATCCTTAAAAATATGAAAGGACATTTGGGTTAAGTGCCATTACGTTTGTTGCTACTGCTGTTGCTGGTGTTGCTCTTTGTTGTTTGTTGCTGCTGCTGTTGTTGTTTTTAATGTTAATCGCTATTGATTTTTGTTGGACGCTGTCTTCGAGTGGCTTGTAATGCATTGTTTTAACCAAATATAAACCTTGTGATTAAACGAATGTAATAATATCATTTATAACTAAAGTAACAACCAGATTGACAGGAACAATAATGAAAACTGTAATAATTGCAATAATGATGCTAATAGTGAAGACACCACTTCCTCTTCTTCTTCTTCTCAATCGATCGTATAACTAAATTCTTTCGTCATTTTATAAAGTAGTTTGAATATCGCGCGAACAACAACAAAAAATGATAACCGCAGCAATCACATCGTTGTTAAACACTGTAGCGGCTTGTTGTGTCGTATCGTGTCAATACAATACCAAACAATGGTTTCGTAAATGACAGTCGGTGGTCCATTGCGTTCCAATCCCTTTGTTTTTGTTATTGTTGGCTCTCTTTTTTGCAATTTGTAGGTCATCGCAATCAGCCACAGAGATCGAATAACAGAAACAGAATTATGCCAATGGCCCTGATGATGATGATGGTCGTGACAGTTATGGTGATGGCGATGGCGATGGTGCTACTGCCGCTGTCACTGTTGCTGCAGCTATCGATATTCAGAAAAAGGCAATATTTTTCATTTTGCAATGACCTAAAAACGCTTGAAAATAAACGCGCTGACATTAAAGTACAATAACAAGAAGGACTGCAACAACAACAATAACAACAGGAACGAAAAACGTTAACAACAACAATTTACAAAAGACAATAAAACACTGCAGTCGAGCACGCATACAAATATTATAGGCTCCGTTCTCACAATGACACACCCATACACACAAAAACTCATAGGACCACACCCACATACACACTCACGCAAATTCAGCAGGGCCTGACATACTTTCTCTTAAACTGTCATTGTCCTTCATTCCTATTGTTCTTTGCGGTGGTGCTTGAAGTAAAGAGTAGCTCTTGTTTTTGTTGTTGTTGGTTTCGTTGCGTTTGTTGATGTTACTGGTTTTGTAGTCCAATCATTTTCAAGTGGCTCAGTTACCACCACGGGTGATAATGATGATGATGTTTGACTAACTGATGTTGTTGTTTCAGGCCTTCAGGCCTAACTATCGCCATTACCATTATCACGACATCATTATCACCATCACTATCAGCCACATCACCCCAATTATCGCCATTATACTTTTAATTTCTTTCGTATGCAACATTATTATTGTCATCATTTCAATCGCCGTCATTATTACCATAATCATTACCAGAATTATGATCGTCGTCCATTAAAACATCACCATCAGTGTCCTCACGTGATGGCCTTTCCCGCCATGACAACCCTTAGGCCCACTTAATGCCTTTTTAATATGTTTACACTTTTTTGCAAAAATATAGCAATAGTGATGGTATCAATTTTGTCCTCTGCGTCGTTTTTTATGTGACTTTTATATTTTAGCTCTTCCGCAAATGAGGCGGTAACCTTAAGCTGTTAGCGTATTTCGTACATCATTATGTAGATACTGTAGATACGGAGAGGCCTATAAAGTAGTAAATGATGGATGAACTGACTCATGAATAGTTGAATAAAATGACATACAGATGGATGAGCTACTGAATGAATAGGTAGATGAATAGATAGACAGTGGAATAAATTGAAGAATGGCTGAAACGGGTGACACAGTTCTCTATAGTAATTATGCCCGAAATTTTGTGACTATCTGGATTTGACAAATTTTGGGCGGACGCGAATTTATATTCGCTTTTTTATTTTTAAAAAAATTTTCTCTTTCCTTTATTATTTTTCAATTTTAATGCGCAGTCCTAAACCGACCTTGACTTTTTTATGATTTTCAAAATTCGTATTCGTAACAATAGGACGATTTGCGCTATTGTTCCTCCACTTCTCTCTTGCGATTTCGTTGCTTCTAATGTCCTAATTTAAACCTCTCTTTTGGTTTATTACTTTTGTACGATTTATTATTTTTATTTTGCTAAAAAGCATGAAGAAGCTTATAAACAAAGCCATATTTTTAAACGACCTTGATGCAATAATTTATTGACTTCAAAAAGTCTGAAAACTTATGCATTCAATTTAAGGAAATCACTCAGCAGTTGCGGGTAGAAGGGGAAGAAGAATTGGTACACCACTTCGTATGATTTATACTAATCCGTAATTAAATAAATTTCTTGCAGAATCTTGACTACGTCGCAAAACGCACCAGACCGATTTAAATTGTTAAATGTTATTGCGATGAATCTTTAGGTTTCTTCCAATTTTTATGCTTACACGGAGAGTGTTCTGCACAAGCTTCGACAAAATTACTTTTCGATGTCGGCATTTTTCGTCTAAATTTAATTGCGGCCAGTTGGCCTTAAACCATTTATTCTTATCACTAAAAATTTTATCGCAATAAAAATTTCAATTTATTGTAAAATAATAAAACATGTTTTCAATTGGAAAACACTCTTTGTCATTTGCCAATCATTGGATAATTTAAAACACCGCACAGTTTTCCGAGTTTCACGAATAATTATTATAAAATTTTCTTCTAAAGGAAATTTATTCATTAATGTTAATTTTTTGAGAAAATTCTGTTATTTTTAAAGAATTATGTTTAGTTTAGTTGCTTTTAGGTTTTTCTATAAGGTGAATCGACCGAGATATTTGGATAGATTTCGCGTTTGTAGATTCGTATATATTATTTGTTTCCTGTAGTGGAAGTAGTTTACCAGCTACTTATTTGCTCTTAATGCATGTGCGTAAGCAGGTGCGTAGGTTCATCGATTTTTATGGTGCCTTTTATAAGAACTGGTAGAAGTCAGTGTTTTTTTTAGTTCTATAATTATATTCCTTTGTTTTTATTGTTCTTCACAAGAATAATAAAATTCATGTTTTGTGTTTTGCAAATTATTTTCGGAAGTCGTGTTTATTTGTTAATTTATAATTCGTCCGTTCAATATTTCGTGTTTGTATGTTTAAACATGCTTTCATGTTTTCTAGTATGCCTACCCGGAGTCCATGGCATGGTCATGGTGGCATGGGTCACATTTGTTGTTGAACTTGTGTTAAGCTAATTATTTTTAGACCAAATAATATAGTTAGAATTATGTGAAAAGAAATTGCTGGCTCATTTAATATTACCCTTAGCCTCTCATTCGTTTTTATTAATTGACGAATTTCAATTGACGAAACTCAAATAATTGCAAGAAAATTATTTCTTAAATCTAAAAAAAGCCAACATAATTGAGCAAAACTTAATATATTTCGTCGCTTCAATATAATAATTTTTGGTAGACACGACATAATAATTATACATCGAGGACATAAGGAAAACTATGAAAAAAAGGAGCAGAGCGGTGCACGGTGAGAAGAGAGAAAGACGGGGGGGGGGGGAAAGAGAGGAGATATGGCAATAAAAAATAATATAAAAAATTTTAACAGCTAAGAACAATAATTAGGAATCAGTAAAAAATTAAATACCTGTACGCGGAGGTGTTCTAGAAGGCAGTGACTCACTGCCTGGGCTTTCTGGGCTGTATGCTTTATTAGCCTTAATTAAGTATGCCTTAATTTCTTATGCTAAGACTGATTACTTCCGTTTCGAAACGTCGCTCATTTATGTTTGAAACATTGTAGGAAACGTAGGAAATAAGTAAAACGAAAATTGCCTTAATGACTAGCATTAAAAAACTAGCACCTCACACAGACACACACGATCAAAAAACTAAACAACGGCAATAACAATAACAGCGACAATTTACTGTCTTTGAAAACTATAACAATCATAAAAAGAAAACAATACAATCAGTAAGACGTGATACATTGTTGATACTTTGTAAAACAATAAAGAATAAAATAATGATGGCTTAAAACAAAAAGAAGTGAACTATGTGGAGGATAAGCAGAGAGAAAAGAAATACAGACGACAACGAATTTCCTTATTTATCTTACATTTATTCTTTTCTTCCTGATTTCGCAACTTGCCTTGTAGTCCTTCCTTTTCTCTTTTACTCGCTCTTATTATTGTTGTCTGCAATATCCTTCGGATTTGTTGTTTTTTTATGCAAAAAAATATTTTGGTTATGCGTTTTTATGCATTTTGGTGGGTGTGCTGAGCGCATGTTAAAAGAAATGTCGCATATTTGGGGACCTTCTTTTTGCTTTTCACAAGTTTTAATTCCTTTTAGTAAATTTTATATATATTTGTCGTGTGATGAGGAAAAACAAAAAGAGCAGGACGTTTGGTGATGCGTAAAATCGTTATAAATAATATTTGCTTTGAGTTCTTTAAAAAGCGAACGCATGTATGCAGGCAGAAATATACACGCATACACACACAAACACATACACACAGACACACAGCCACACAAACACACGCACACATACACACAAACATACGCACACATTCACATTTACACACTCTCAAGCTCACAAAATTAAATTCAAAAGCGCGTAAAGAGAGATCTACGAATTTGTACTAAGCCTAAAAAGGTGGGCGTAGAAAATATTCACGCGACTAAAGTAAGAATGAAAGCTTTGTTAATTGACAAAAAAATTATGAATAATTAGCATGATGTTAAACACACCGGAGAGGTGGTTTGGGGGAGAAAGTGCATAAAAAAGCGCTATAATGGAGTTATGGGATGTTTTTCTTCAATACGAACATTTATAATGCATTACCATAAAGAATAACACAAGAAATTGGAGGGAAAGAAAGGGAAGGAGAAGTAGAAAGGTAGTAGTGGGGGGAGGGTTTGGAAAGGCGAAAGTGAAACTAAGGCAAAAGCAATGCATTTATAAAGCGTCAAGCGCGAAGCCTTCCCAACGGAAATTCGCGCAAAATTAAACAAAACTAAAATGAAACAAAAGGAAGCATAAATAAATAAAAACAAAGCGAATAAAAATAAAAGCAGTAAAAAAATGCAAGTAGAGAGGATAACAACAAAAAATTTAAATTAACAGAGAGGAAAGATTATACAAACAATGTAAGAGTTTTGTTTTTAATATCCAACGAGCGTTACAGAGAAAACAAGCCAACGAAAAGGAAGGACAGGTCCATGGAGGGGATAGGTCCCGGGAGAGGATAGAAGGAAATGTAGTGAGAAATAACTAGATTTGACCGGGACTAGGTCATCATGAATGAAATCAAATATTTTTTTAATACTCAACTGCAAGTAACGTGCAAGGATAAAAGAAGGAATTAATGGAAGGATTTACAAAATTATGTACAGGAGAATGTCCAAAAGAATGCTCGTACAAGTGTGCGAAGCGATGCATGGAAAGGCGAAGGAGAACAACTTACGAAAGGATGAACGGAAGTACGAATAATAAGAGGACGGATAATATAACGATATGAGAAACAGGCGGATTATGCAAAAACTTTTTAAAATTTGCATGAATTTTAATCATCGTCAACGCCACTTTCACCGCCATCCTCACTGTTGCCATCGCTTGCACTGCCTTAATGGCAGTTAAAACTAAAATAATGATAGATGACAGGAAGCGGATATACGCAGAAAATTGGAGGAGAGAGAGAGAGAGAGGAAGACACAATCGTCAGTGAATGCGTTTATGAAAGCTTAAACTTTGAAAATAAAATGGACAAAATCCAAAAAGAAATTTTACAAGGATGCTTTAAATGAAACAAAGGTATGAATAAAAAGATATGTTATAGCAAAAATAAAATAGAAACAAATGTTCCCTACAAATAGTATTTTGATTGTGCGTGTGTATTCGTGTGCGCAATATACGATTTAGAGCTTTGAAAGACATAAGCGATGTCGATTGTATGTCATTGACATTCAGTGTTTTTTTGCTTCTAATGTATTTTTGCAAGGTATTTTTGTAAGGTATTTTTGCTTATAATGTTTCCTAATGCTTTAAAGAAAAAATCTTTGATGAAAGAGTGTTTTTTCTGAACTAATACTGCTTTTGTAATTTGTTGTCAAAATAATTCATATAAAGTGTAAAAGCCTCTTACAATCGGTCACTTTATTTAGAGATTGTTAAAAATGTGTCACTTTTGTAAAATTTTAAATTCTTACGTACAATTTTTTTCTGTGCGCGTTTGTATAAATTTGTACAAAAAGAAAAATTTCCATTGGAGTGGAACAAATAATGTTAGATAAATACACATATATTTTTACAAAAATACAAAATCTTCATGATTGTGAAATAAAATTAAAAAAAAAATTTAAATGTGAATTTTTTATGCGGAAACAGAACAACAAAACAAACAATAAAAATAGGAGTAATAGCAATAAAATCAGCCAACTCGGTAATAATAACAAGTTTAAATTTAACGATATCTTAGCCGTAATAAAACCAACCAATAGAACCAACACCAACGGCACAATCCAGCTCATAAAATCCAACCCAATAAATTTGTTCTTGTTCTTTGTGCTTTCATAAATACAATTTTTACTGTAATTCGCGCTGTTGGAAAATAAAAACGAAATTGCAAAAACCGAACTGAACTTAATACCACACAAATTTCTTTGCCAGAGCATGCATGCAATCTTTTATTTATCTCCAGCAGCAGTAAGAACAAGAAGAAGAATAGCGGCAACGACAACAATAATGACCATCAATGATAATCTGAAATGTATTCCATCACGTCAAAAAATAGATAGACTGAAAGAAGTCGAAGAATGTAAAGGAATTATAATCGATTGTATTTCTGAAAATCTTATTGTTATTCTGGAAAATGTTTGTGTTTTTTCTCGCGTGCAATTTAGATGTTATTCAAATTGTTGTTGGTGTTGTTTTGTTGTTTTAATTGTATTTTTATATACGATTTATTCACCGCAAGCAATATTCGTTCGTGATGGTATCTACAAAGTTTTCCGCTTTGTATTTTAATTTTCATTTAAATATTCTTTTCCTCGTAACGAAATTGGCCCTTTTTATTACTTCCTCTGCATAATTTGATATTTCGATTGAATGGAGTTACGAATAATAAATGAGAGAATAATGAAATATAGTAGAAAGAACACCTGATGAATGATTGAATGACTGAATGGGTAGATGTATTTAATCGTTCGAATCATTTGCTAGACATCCATTGAAAGTTTTACTGAAATCAATTATTGCAAACACACTTTGATGGAGATGACTTACAAAACTTCTGTAAATGTTTTTAATTATTGCAATATTTTCTCTCGAAACTCTTCTTCCAAGAGCTCTTTTAACAATTTTAACTTCAACGAATAAAAATTAAATTTATCCTATACTTTTTAATTTCTTAATCTTTTGAAAATTGTGTTTATGTTTTTAAAATTTCTCCCATAAACTTTTATTGCATTAATTTTTCTTCTAGTCGTTCGAACAAATTTCTAAGTGCTCACCATGGAACATTTCCTGGAGATAATGGTGATGATGAGGATAATGCTGATGATGATGGTGACGGTAGTGTCTGTACCGTGACTGTGGAATGTGCTTAATATCGTTAGCGGCAGTGGCGGAAGACTTTTGATGAACTCCTTTTGAACAAGTGGTTTTTCGCAGTGACTAAATAGCTCGCAGTGGCTAGCGAGCTCGTTAGCTTGCTCCTTGGTGGTCGTGGACTCATCTGTTTGGCTACTTTTAAGATTTAAAAACGTTTCAATTGCGCTACTCTAAGGAGCTCAGCACAGTCGTCGTCATTCCTTCGACAGAAGAAGTTTATAGCTTGAAGAAGAAGAAGACGAAAAGCCCAATAAAAATTAGAACTAAATCATGTTTATGGATTATGTCCACCGCTTTGGGCTCTTGCTCAGTAGCAATCTGCTGTTGCTTATGCTTTTAGGTAAGTACTAGTATTAAGTTTCAGTAATAGTATAATCCGAAGTTTGCAGCATACTGAAAATGTCCTTCGACAAATACGACAATTTTCTTATACTACTACTCAATTTGACTGTTTGTGTTGTTGCATTTGTGGCTGGCCGGTTTTTTGGTTTTTAGCCATTTTTGGCTTTTTCCACATCTGCGAGAATAGGTCGCTGAATCGCCAGAGAATAATTTCAGTAAATTCACATTAACATTTAAACGAACTTTAAAATCTATTTATGCATGAATATAGTTTTCTTTAAAAGTTTATCACTAAAATCATCTCTTCCTTCTCGTTGTGCTTCTCAGCACCTGTTATTTTTATTGGTGGTGAAGCATAACCAATGCTATCTTCCAGTTTTTGATGTATTTTAAATTTTTTAGGGACCATTAAAATTGCTTTTATAACTTTCTTGGATTATAGCGGTAATAAAAACCTTCTTTCTAATAATAAAAATCTTCTTATCTTCATCTATTATTTATGTTCTTTTTCTCTGTGATATCCTCTGGTGGACCTTCTTGGGAGTGTGTTTTTTCTTTTGAAATGAATTATTTGCATTATTATTTTACAACATTGTTGTAGTATTTTTTCAGTAAGTTTTTGATGATGGGAAAAATATGCTTTTTGACAAAATGATGCGGCATAGTGAGTTACATGAGAAGGGCTCTTAGATGACGAGGTTATTTTTTTGGTAAGCTTTTGATGAAGCGAAAAATATGCTTTTGGCAAAATAATGAGTGGGACGAGAAGGTGCGCTAAAATAAAAGGGAGAGAGAATAACAAAGAAATGATAACAGGCTTAATTTATGGTAACAAATATATGGTAAGAAATATAAAGATCGATCCTATAAGGTTTAAGAAGAATCGAAATTTAGCGATGTATAAAAACTACAAAGAAGGACAATTTTTACAAATCCACTTAATTTTATCAAGAATCTAACAAGAAATATATCCACGGCAAACATAGTTTCTAAAATTGATCATAACAATAAAACCAAAAAACAGAAAAACACTTTAAGTGGAAGTAAAACTTTTGCAAAAAAAAAAAACAACACATTTAATTTGACGAGAATGAGCGGACCTGAACTGAATTTGCATTCAATGACAAAATAAGAATTGAAAAAAAGGATAACAAGAAGGGGCAAATGGGATGTCAGAAGACAAGATTAATGTTGCTACAACGAAAAAATCACAAAAGGAAAATATAAAAAAATGAGGGGGAAGAAACAAATGCTTATTTACGAATTTCTCCTTGTTTTGGTTTTACCCTTTGTTTAGAGTTTGTTTCTGCTTTTTATTGTGTAATTTTTTTCTGTTTGTTTTGATTGTTTGAGGCGTGTTACTCAAGTGGTGCGTCTTCACGCAGAAGGAACTCGTAAATCGAGTTGATGCAAAAAGTTTTACGCTCTTTCATTTCATGATTACTTTCATTCCCGTTGTTTTGTATTTCCGGTTGAGTCTGAGAAGTCGGATCGGAGTGGGCTTGACTTTTGAGATTTGCTTCGAAGATTTGTTGGGGATTCGAGGAGGTTGGAACTAGGATTTCAGGATGAGGGTGAGGCTGAGGTTGAGGTCAAACGTGTTGATGGTTGAGTTGAAATTTGTTGAAGAGTTTCTTTTTGAGGAACAAAGGACAAGACGGAGTGGATGCATAACAACAACAATAATAATAACAACAACAACAAGGAGATGAGGGCGAAAGGACAGCAGCACCCATTTTGACAAGAAAACAAAGCAGGTGAAGAAGATGTTGATGAAATTGAGTAGGAAGTAGAAGGATGATTATAATAAGCAGTCGAAGAAAAACAAGAATGCTTAACAGGATGGAAGCAAACAAAGTCTTCGGACGTAAATTATTATTTGATTAGTTTGTAAAGTTTTTCGTTCCGCTTGAAATGTTTAATGCGCTTTAGCCCCTACTTCATGTTCTCTTTTTTCCTCTTTCTTGTCTTGTACTGAATGTCGAAACAGCCGCTATTATTATTATTATTTTTATTTTTATTTTTATGTATTTTTATATTATTACCATGAATCCTTCTCTTTTTCTTTCTCTTTCCCCCCACTCTCGCTCTCTCTCTATCTATCTTCGTCTCGGTCATTGTGCTCTGTTATCGACGTTGTTGTTGTAGTTGCGTTTTTCAGTATCGTGCATAAATGTAATTCATTATTACTAGCTTTCATCGCTTTTACGTTTACGTGGCCACCATTTTCAAATTTACACCAATCTTTTCTTGTTCGCGTCCGCCAAATAAAATTTTATCCTTCAATCGCACTCACCGTTTTGGGTAGTTGAAAGTTGCTTGGATTTATAGGGAGTCGTTGGGAATGGGTATGATCATGCTGTCCATTATTCCGTCAGCGAAAATTAATAAGCATCAGAGTGTATACTCATTAATTCGAATCGAAAATTTCATAGAAATCAATAACGAATGTAATAAGCAAGCTTTTATCAATTTTAGATTCTTCATAATGAAGATGTTAGTATGGGGGAGGGGTGCGGATTGTAGCAATTAATTCTTAGTCGTGAAAAGAGGAGAGGAATACGAGAATAAAGAGGACTGGGACAGAACATAGACTAGGATAAAGTGGCGTGGAGCAGTGTTGCGCTACAGAGCAAACGTGGTTATCGTGTTCGGGGTCCATCAATTTTTATTATTTGAGGGAGCGGTTTTCTAGCGTTTCTAGATTTTTCATTTTTGTTATTCTTCTTTGTATACTTTATTTGTTGTTTATCCTTAATAACATATGACCATATTTTCAATTGTTAAACCCTAACTTCCTTTCCATTTGCCGTTTCTTTGTGTTTTGTTCTTCTTTCTTTTGGGCATATCCTCGACGCGAATGTTGCTGCAAGTGAAATTAATCGGATTGAGTAAATTCACTTGAGGGTATATTTCCCTAATTATAGTTTCTTATAAAAGTCTTCTTATAAAAGTCTTTTAAAAGTCGAATTTATTTCTTTTAGGATTAATTTAATGGAGGTCTTTATTGCCCCACCCGAAGTGTCTTCTATAAACAGACAAAGACGAAGACATAGAAAAGACGAAGTGTCTTCCCATCAAATGAAATAATTTTATTACAACGCGGTTCTAAATTTTACCGTTATTGACAATAACAATATCATCTGACAAATTTTGAAGACTACCGTAAAAAAGCAATGACTAGAACGGTTTTGTATTTAGGAAGTTCTTTCATTTTAAAATTTGAAACTTAAATTCAAGCTTTTGACAAAAGAATTATGCTCAAAGTTTCGGCTTCAAAAGCAAGAAAACGCAATCCTGATTTTAGAAAACCAATTATCAAAACTCTCATAGAACCAAATATTTCAAATTGATCTTAAAAGGTAAGTCCTACCGTAATACTTATCACTTATTCATTTAAGAAACGTCACGAGACCTTTTTACGGTTTGGGTTGAATTCTGAGCAATATATATTCAAATAAAATATTATCTTTCTATATATCTTTCTGCCCTTTACATAAAAAAAGAAACCACTGAAATCTGTTATTTAAAATTTACATAAAAGAAGGCAAGCATCCAAGGCAGCGTCAAAGCAGTGTAATTTAATTGAATAATTGAAATAACTCAAGCTAAAAATCAACGCTTGACCGCTTTCACACCACGATCATCACCATTATTAGCATAATCATTATTATCATCATTATAGTCTAATAAATTTAGACCGCGAGCAATAAATTTTCAAGCATTTTGTATCACAAAGGGCTTTATAGGCAGGGTCCCTTTTAAACCTTCTCAGTGCTTTTTGTTGACGCTGACGATATTCTAATTTTTCTCTTTATTCCACGATATGGTCGCACGTCAATTTGTATTGCATTTCATTGAAGAGAAAGGACAAATTGAATTCGTTTCCATGCCGTTTAAGCGGCGGTAGCAACAAAAGCAAAACCAAAAGCAATGTTGTAACAGCAGAGCAGCAATAACAACAAGTATCTCTATTCAATTTAGTAAATACCACTCACTTACTCACTCAATTGAATTCGGTACAGTAAAATTTGTCGACTAATGAAAGCTGATGCTTTCACAATCACTGACTGAACTGGCGGAAATATTATTCTGGCTGTGGCTTTTGCTGGAGCTATTGTTGTTGGTGCTGCAGCTACTGATTCTACTTCTATTACTGCGTATTGCTTTGTCCAGAAACGCAACGCATTAACGGTTTATAAAACTTATGACCAAAGGGGGAAACGTTGGAAGAGCGCGGCTTACCCTATTTTCCCCCAACGAGAAGAAAAAAATAGGAGTGGCAGACGATTGAGAGTTATGAGGTCGACACATATAATAATTTATGGTGCTTTTTTGGCAAACATGCACAATTTAGATTTATGATGGTCATTGCTCATTTTCAATACGAACGAGCTAATGCAGTCCATTTCCAGAGTGAACACCCACTAAACACGCCTCTCCCTCCCTCACACTTGTGCAAATATGCAGTACGAGGAGCAGCATTCATACGTACGTGAAAACGTGCGTAAATGCATGGGTTTGTCTGACGTCCTTATGTGTCCTTCACAGTGTCCTTCGGTGAATGTACTCCTGTAATGCTCTCAAGCACGCAGATGTGAGCATGAGTGAATGCTTTCAGGAAAGGAATATTTTACAGTATTTGACTTCGAAATTGTGATTTATCGTCACTACTATAAGTCACATATTTCAAGTCGTTTTCTATCAAATTCTCTTACATATCATGTCCCCCTTTTGACGTCTTTAGTCCGTCTTTACTCATTACATCCTTTCCATTAGCACGTCTTGGAAAGAGTTGAATGCATTTCGGATTTCTTTTTTAGGGAATCGAGATCAAAATGGCCAAACGTTTCTCTCTATACATTGAGGATATTGTACTGAACTTCAAGTAGAAGGAGTTTATTCTGAGTTATCGACCTTAAATAACTATGGGACTAAATAAAATAGAAGAAGAATAAGAAAGCTTCAGAATACAGAAAACTCGAAAACCTACATACTCGCTTCGTTTTACAGATTTACTCTCGCCCCTTTCTACTCAAGCAGAACGAATTGAACCATAAACAGATAAATTTAAGGGTCTAAACTTTTCCAACTCTTCCATATATTCCAAACGTTTCATATAAGGAATCTCCACAATTTTGTGCACGAATTAATTTTTTCTGGGGTTTAATTTAGTTTTGTTGAGTATTGTTTAATATTTTTGACGAATCATTCGTTTCAATTGAAGGTTATTCGATATTTATTTGTAATTTATGCGATGGAAATGTTGAAGGCTAATTCATATTTTTACCTGGACGTCACTCTGGGAATGTTGAAGTTAAATAATTTTTATTTGTGATTAAATCATTGGATCTTAAGTCAAGGGACATAACTCAATTTTGCCTTGCTTAATTCAATAGAGGTTAATTCCTTGGGACGTAAAATTTTGTAGTACTATTGTAAAACTCCTACGGCTTTCTTAATTTTGTGGCTATATTTTTCATAAGCGAAGGATTCCTTGACGTAATCTTTATAAGGGCTGGATAAAAATAGAAACTTTTTTTAAAATTTGATTGTTTTGGTGACGGGATTACACTTCGCTATACTTTTTTTGGCGGGTGGGCGTCATGAAATCAGTGATACCACTGACGTGTCATGGCAACCCATATATGATTCAGCCACTTAAATTCTGATTTCGATCTAGTGCTCATAGTGCTTTATGACAAAATGACAAAAGTTTGGTTAATTCTGTCTTCACAACTTCATATAACTTCACATAACGTCTTTTTTCATAATTGTGTTTCAATCTTTTTCAAGAAAATAAACATTCCTTCCTCTTCTTCAGAATATAACACATACCTTATAAATCTATCCAAACACATACATTGCATACATGTGTGAAATGTTGTTAAGACTTCAGGAAAGCTATAAGAACTCAAACACACGCAAAAATTCTGATTGACTTGTTTATAAGAATTTTCTTGATTAAAGTTTGGACCGGAAGGTTTCGTTTGAGTTTTGCTTAAAGGTGAATTATTAATATGTTTATAAATATTTGTTTGTATGTGTATGTATGTGGCACTCCCATCAATAACGGCAAGTCAATTAAGGTGTGCTTTTACTTTTGCACACTCGAAAGCTTTCAATCAAATTTCAGAAGTAAAAGCAATATGAGCTGCCTACGGATGGCAAAGGAGAAAAAACAACAACAATAAGAAAGACATATCTAAGACAGGAAACAATAAAGTTTTGGGAAAGGAATGGAATAAACAAACTAAATTGACTCGGAGGAATTCTATTTAGCCTAACTAGTGTTTAGAAAAGCAGGAGTAAACGAAATAGCAAAAACAATAAAAACATCGACTAGACTGTATTTGTAAAAAGATCAACTACATACGTTATGTTTTATGCAACACAATTGCGTAGTATTTTCTGTTTATATAAATTATGGATGATCGATATAAGTTCCCTTCACTTGTGAGTTAAGGTTCAATTAATTTTCATAGAAAATACTCCATAACTAAATTATAAGATCAAATAAATATTTAATTTCTACTCTAGAAAATACCATAAAATAACATACAAATTAAATAATAATAATAATAATAATAATAATAATAATAATAATAATAATAATAATAATAATAATAATAATAAAATGGGCCTTTTAATTGACATTTCTATGTACATAAAATGTTATCTAAAATATGTTAAAATGTTATCTAATATCCAGAATAACATGAAAGAAAAACCATTTTGTGTTTGTTTATATCTCTTTCAGAAGTTTGCGGGTTTATCTGAAACAATATGCATGTTCATTTGAGCCAAAGTATGCTTCCACATATTTTGTAATATACCGCTCATGTTGAAAACTGTGGCTATAAAAGACTTTTGGGTAATAGTCAGGTTTGACTTTCCGAAAGCTTTTATTGATCACAAGAGTCTAAGTCTCCTAATAAAAAAGATACTCTAATTCTGGAACACTTTTTTGCTGTTTCAATTGTATCGTTTCAGTTGTTTATACTTCTTTCCATTATACATTATACTATATCAATTATACTTAATTCTTTAATTTTTTTATCGAAAAAATGAAATTAGGTTTATAAAACGCCATTTTTGCTGCTTCATTTCATTGCAGGTGTTTTTCTTATTCAAATCACGTAAAATCTTCACCCAGAGCGGGTTGGGTTATTTCAATTGGGCGTTATCTCGCAGAGACTAAAAAACTATTCTGTATTTATTTATATTATGAAATTATTTTTGTGATAATGAAATTATTTACATTATGAAACCAAAAATTATAGCAAAAATTTTGTGAATCCACGAGTTTTCTTAGAAAATACAAATCTTGCAATTACCAATAAATTTTTCTGCTTGCTTCGTTATCGGAATGTTTTTGAAAAGCTTTAATATGAAATAATGTATTTTATCCTGAATTTCAACTTTAAAAGTAAATTTATTAGAGTAAAGGACCGTTTGGTGAAATGGAACCCTTCAAAAGTGGGAAGAGGCTAGCTGACCATGTGGTTGCTCTTCCAATAATAACTCTTAAACTTAAATGCAAAAGCATTCAATTATACTTTTGTTAATTATGCAGAGTAAATTGAAATTAATTTCTCTATTCGTGAGCTGATATTGTGTTTTGCTCTTTGTTTTCAAAATTCCAAAATATGAGAATTTTGGATTTAATATTAATTAATTTATTATTAGCTTGTGTTGACTTAATATCAATTCGAGCGTGGAGTGCAGATTCTCTTGCATAATTTTCATAATATATAGATAGCATATGTGGATAAATATAAATGGCTGAATGATCAAAGGCTTTGGTTTAAAGTCTCATAAGAATTTGAGATTTTGTAGCCTAAAATAGGCTTGGTCAAGGCAGGCTTACTCGTTCGTTAAGGCTTACTCGTAATAAACTCGTACTGAATTCATTATGCATAGTCTTCTAATACTATATTTAAGAAGGCTGTGTCATATCATGCCATCTCTTGGGAATAATTTTCATAATTAAAATAATTCCATTTTATTTAGACGAGCTGAGTCCATTTTATTGACAAGACGAGCCCGAAATTACTCCCTACTGGTTCGTTTTAAAAGTTTCGTTTGAGTTTACTTATGCTTCAGTCCTCAAATATATTTGAATGCATTCAGTTGTTATAACCCATTCAGGACTTTTGTCGTTGCTTTTACTCCCATTCTATCCCTGCATCACAACCAACCTTTGGCTTTAATTTATTTCAACAAATTCGACAAAGGAATTAATAATTTCACAAAATTTGAAGACAAAGTTTAAATAAAATAGCGTTTCCTTTTTATAAAATTGTTTGCATTTTCTCGAAAAAAAACTGCAGGTTTTTACTCAGCGATCAGATTATTTGTCGCAACTTAAATACTTGTTATTGGTCACAAAATATAAAATATATATAGATTTTTCCCCCCAGAAACGCAATTCGTTAAACGTGTTATAAGAAAATTCCTGTAAATTTTCAAAAATTCAAAATACACTAAATTAGCCTTTCACGCTAATAACCGTCATATAAAATCTTTCTGTTACTTTAATTAAACAGAAAATGGATGATTATTTTATTAAGCATCTAAGTTTTATGAAAACCTTCTCGAAACAGTTGAATGAAAAAGTGCATTAGAATTTCGTTCATTTATAAATCTTTTCATAAACATAAATAAAATTTCTCACGTAAACGTGTGCATTGATAAATAAACGCACACCATAAAACCTTACCCAATCTACTTCTTCTTCCCAACCCGGTCCAGCTTGAAGCGAGGCAAACCATGGCAAAGTGGAGTAACCTTCTGAACGCCCCGTTATTATGGGTCTATGTGTATGTTTTTCTGTGTGTTTATCCGTAGATAGTAGACTCAAGTTTAATTGCCGGCAGGTTGCTCTGAGTTGAACGACAAGAGCTTGGGTGACATCAAGAGCTTTCATGGTTCGCACAAAACAAAAAGTTCTTCATTTTACCATGACCCGACTAGATTCTTGATCTTCTTCTCTTCGACACTGGAAATTGTGCTGGTTGTTTTCTCTTTTTTTTTGCTTCAACATTTTGTCGATTCATTTAGCAACAGCGCAAAAACAACGTTACAAAAACAGCGCTGCAACAGTAGCAGTGATGATAGCAACAACAACACCAATGACAACAGCAGCAACAACAAGAATTATAACAACAACAAAAATTGCAGAAGAGCAACATTAGCGTAACCTGCAACAGCAGCAGCATTTACTTGATACTGTTTAAATCTCGTCAGAGACCAAAAATCCAAACGAACTTTGAGGGCAAGCAAATTTTAAAAATGAAAGAATTAAACACTTAATGGTTTTAAATTTTAATTAAAATTTTATCGAAACTAAGCTTGGATATGCTAAAATTTCAATTTCGTAGGCTTTTACGCTTAATACTAATCGAGACAAAGCGACAAAATCTTAAGACAAAAGACTAATTAAATTCTTTTCTGGGAGGAGAATGAAAACAGACTTCTTAATTGAGAAATCCTAGAGTTTTATTTGGTCACATACTTCAAAAAAGTAATTTGAAATTCTTCAACCTCTCGATTCATTCATTCATTCATTCATTCGTTCATTCATTTGTATATTCTCTTTGTCTGAGTTAATAGAAAATTTCTTTTTTGTCCCTTTCGTACTGAAACACGATTCTAGTTTGTACGGTCCGGTTTTTTCCTAAATGCAAAAAAGTAAAGAACACTCTTTAACCTTTCTCCTTAACACCCTAACCCATCCTCTGTCTTCCTCACCTTTCAATTCATTGTTTCATTTGGCTTTTCTTTCGTGTAAATTCTCTTGTCGTAAATTAACTTAATTTTCCTGCATAGTCGTCGTCGAAGAAGAAGAACAATAAAAGCAACAGCCTGCAGTCATTCGAGTAGTCAGCTTATTGCAATGAATGCAAAAATTTGCATTTTAATTTTCCTGCGACTTGCGAATTATCATCAAATACTTCTGTCATTTACTATACGAAATATTTCCGTAGCCCTTCGTTGCCTCAATTATGTATTTTCTTTCTGAATTCTGCTTAGTACATTCGTTCGTTTGCTCGTTCCTTCCCGGTCTTTGTCTTTGCCATCATCTCGCTTTTGTTTGTCAACGTAGTCCACGAGGATTCGTTTCGGAATACCTAGGACTCTTTCGAAGTAAGTTCCTTTGTCGTGAGTTTTCGGAGAGGTTGGAAATATTTTAATCTTGTTTTTACGATTATTTTTACATCCTACTACTGCTGCTTTTGAAGAGCCTTTGAGGCTCCATGGTTTTAATTAGCTTTAAAAGTAATCATTAAAAATTCTTAATAATGTTCAATCATATGATAAAAGAAAGAAAATCTTTCAAACTGTATTCGGTTATTGCAGTTGTTATTGTTATTTACATAAGGTTTTATATTGAAACTGTTAACAGACGGGGAAAAACAGAAAACAGCAAAGCGTGTCTAAGGAAATGAATACCAGTTATTATGGCGGTTTTCTTTCTCTTGTTGCTATTATTGTTGTTGTTATTATTATTATTGTTGTTGTAATTCGTAATTGTTCATGATTTACCACTTCTGTTGCTACTGCTGCGCATGCGGTTGTTGTTTTTGTAATTATCATTGTAATTTCTGTTAATATTTTTTGGTACAATTTTTACATGTCATTTACATGTAAGAACAAAACATATTTTGCAATTATTGCCTTCTTTGAGGTATTGTTTCCGTTGTGTTGTTGTTGCCTTTGTGTAAATAACCATGTGTTAAAAAACGACTGAAACAAATTATTCTTCTTTTTTAATGCACAAATTGTTTTGTTTATTTTTTTGTACTTTTTTTCCTGTAATGCATTAGTATGCACTAAAATTAAAATAATAATACCAACAACAACCAACGGCAGTAACTGCAACAGATAACACAGTTATAGCAATATATCCATTTCTTCATTTTTCTGGACAGCAAAAGCAAAACAAGCAAAATCAAAAGAAAATAAAAACAAGAAAAAGCAATCACAAGCAATAAAAACTGTACATAAAAAATGCAAACAGCTCTCGCAAGTAAAGCGAATAAATTTATTCTCTACTTCATCAAAATTGATGAAATCGGTCGAGCGCGTAGACGAAACCAACCAGCTGTTTCCTTCTTTATCAACTATAACGGTTTATTGTTGGTGTTTTCGTAGATTGTTTTCCATTATCGCTTGTTGGTTTATTGTTTTATTTTTAATTTTTTTTTGTTGGGACGTCCCTTTAACATAAAAAAATAGAAAATAAGACAAAATATAAAATTGCATTGCATTAAAAATTCTGCTTCGAATTCCCAAAAAAAAAAAAAAAATTGCGCCCACTACGAGTAACAAATAAATAATTCATAAATTAGTTTTTGAAAAAAATGCCGGTAGATAATTTTCAGGAGTTTTTAAACTCAAAGTTAGTTTTAACCGAAGCGGAAGTCGAAAATCAAATTTGAAATCGAAAGTTATGAAACTTAAGTTTAAATCTATGTCTCAAAAAATCTGTAAAAATAGCCGAAATTAGGATTCTGAGTCCTATTAATTTAAAAAACTTTCTATCGAAAATTTGGACTGATCTTATAGAATTATTTGTTTTGGGAAGTTAATTCTGGTAGAACATATAGACCCTATATCAAGTACATCCTTAATGCAAAGCAGTATGAAATTTTTATAGCCAGGCATAAATGCAATTGATGAACAGCGACGAAAAATCGTGTTAAAGTCTATCAAGATTCAATTCACGATGAAAATTTTTATCAAGAAATAAATAAAAGAACTTCATAAAATGGTTTATATGTGTCCGCTGATTTTGGTGAATTCGCTGATAGTAAATTATGATATAATAAATCCAAAATTATTCATAATCGTCGTGCGATAAAATCGCCTTTAATGTTTATTGTGGCGGTTTTATTACTTTGCGATAACTTAATGAGTCACACGATTGCCTTCTTCCAAAAATCACATATCCGGATTCAATACGTGTTTGAATGCCATTTTATCAGAAATAATTGGACATAATCAAAATACATTGGAGAACTTAATCGCTTTGCTACTTTTATCTTCGCCTCAGCAATTATTCTGTTCTCTTTGAAGATTATAAAATTATAGCAAAATCGCATGCCAAAGTAAAAGATTGTCACGAAGCAGAAGAAAACGAGAGAAAAATTAACTATGAATCCCAATCCAGTTAGCCGGTATAAACATTACGTGCTATACCCGATTTTATAGTTGAAACGTATGGAAACCAACTCAATGCTCAACGTTCAACTCAAGTGAACTTATGGTCTTCACAGCACGATCCAGAGTGGTTACACTTTACGACCGCTTGTCATCAACACGATTCTAAAGACTATAAAATTCTATGATAAATTTTATTCGATTCATTGGAACGAAAGAAAATCACGGAGTTCGATAAAAGTTCATGTGACACAACATGCCACGTGAATACCTATCACAAAAGAAAATTATAGTGTCATGCAAAAGTGTAGTTTGCTTTGAATGAATTTTCGATGTGTCATGCAATAGATTTTTTAAAATTTTCCACGAGGGAGGGGGAAGCGGGTGGTGGTAATATCCTTCTTTGTTTTTTGTGTCACTTTCTTTACTTTTATAAAGTTGCTAGAATGAATTTAGGCGTGTTTTCGCCGTAGGTAAATTTTTCCAAATAATTCTTTTCGTGTAACTTTGCGGCCTACGTTCTGTTCCAAACTGTTCGCTCTCTTTGCTTTTTTATTCTGCTTCCTCTTCTGTGACACTTTTACGAATTTGTTGTTCGCATGTAGTCGTCGCTTCTGAATATTGTGTCACGCTTATCGATCGTGCAGCAAAACGAAAACGAAAATGTCTCAAAATTAAGTGGGAGGGGTCTTACGTACTCCTACGCATTAAAGCAAATCTATCTCATTTGCATGTATCGTACGTTTGCCAATGATGAATGCATTCAATTCTATTCTTCCTTTCGATTAAAGAAGAAATGAATTCCCTCAACATTGCTTTATTTCGAAAATTTTTTTTTATATGAAAGTACATTTTGCATATACGGAGTCACGCGAATTGTCGCGAGATTTTTGAGTTAATTCTTCAACAAAAATTTTTTGTTGAACTTTAAGTTTAATTAAGAAATCTTTTGACACTTTTCGAGTAGTTTAATGTGTAGGGTAGCTTGTTTTCGACGGGATTTGAAGGCAGTCATCAACCATCTGTGATGATAACTTGCAGTTCATGCGAGTATTCTCAGGTTTCACAAGTTTTTGATTGTCCGTAATGGAACCAATCACACCGGTTTCCTTTGTTTACTCACACCGTTTTTGACATACACTTTTTAAAATTGTTCGACATATGTTCGTTTGAGACATTCAGGTGATCTATCAGGTTTCTTATCATCAAATACTCGCATTCGCTTTATGTGCCCTTAGATAAGGTACATATGTTAAATTTCGTTAAAAAAACTATATTTGACCCATTTATGGGACCAATCAAGCTTGAAGATTAAGAAATTGGTTTAGTGAAGTCACAGAAGAAAACGTGTTGTCGACAAAAGGCTCACAGCTTTCCGTGCTTGTCGGTATTTCAATACTGACGTAAATCCATTCATCGAATTCGTGTCACACACGTCGAGCATGTTCTGACTTTTTGCATAGGCTTTCAACCTTCTTCTTTTGCGTTTTCTTCTTCTTTTTAGCACGACTATATGTTGGTTCATTACTTATATATGTATTTTTATTAGTTGCGACATCCCATAATTTTGTTCTTGTTCTCCTTACTCATTCCATTCATTTCTCTTTCCTTACTCATTATACTCATTCATTGTTTTTAATTTTACATTCTACTTTCTTGACTTATTCTTCTTTAAAAGGACTTTTTTCAAAAGGGCGATCTTATACCCTTCTCTTTTCCTTCTTTTCCCTGACTGTATATGCAAAAGCGTCTTGTAAAAGTGGTTTTCAACTGGCAAATTGTCTCTTTTGAGCATTAGTGATAAGTACAAGGAGTGAATGAATTGTGTTTCTCAAAGAATATTTTCGAGGTGCAAGAAAGATTAAATTTCATCAACATTTCTTATACTTTAAGATTTATAAAAAGCAAACTCCTTTCTAAAACTTGAATTCATTCAGTTCAGTTACCTCAATTCTATACTCTTCCTATGAGGTTTTATTGGAAAGAAAACTGGCTATAATTGGGAACTTTTCAATCAGTCTTCTTATTCTCACACACATACCTAAGCGGTATTATGTATTCTTATAATGTTATCGCCGCACTGCGTCTAAAGTAATATCAACGTAAATAGAAGAAGAAGAATAAGAAGAGGGGGGAAATGTAAGACGATAGCGAAAAATTCGGAAACATTTATAACTGTGGGTGTGGTTGGCTGACTGAAACTGTTCTCCTAATAGGATGTAAGTAAATGCCTCCGTTAAATTTTTGAATGTTTACCTAAAATACTTGTAGAATGTTCTTACATGAGTGGAAGATGGAGAGAAAAAGGGAGTATGAGTGAGAGATGGAAATAACAAGGAGATAACGACCAAAGCACCTGCTTCATCGCGGTGTGAATTATATTTGGCAGACTACGATTATCAATAAAATATTTTGTTATCCTATCGTTATTTTCATCGTAATTGTATTTGTGTTTTTGTTGTTGTCGTTGTAGTTGTTGTTGTAGTACGTTGTGTTGTATTTGTATATGTTGTATATCGTTATCGTTTTTGATTAACGATTGTTTCGGGATCAATGAACGACTTGTCTAAATCCATTTACTTAGCCGTTTGTGCTGCACGCAAGAGCTTTTCCGCATATCATGTTTCCGTTAACAGATTGGGGCGGGTAGATCCGCCGGGCTTTTATATGTTCGACTACTCTTAATGACTGTTGTTGCGAATTTGTTTAAATTAGTGGCGGTTGTAGTTGTTGTTGTGGTTGTTTTAAGAGTATGAGCCATAAGCGAATTAAACAGGATGACGAATAATTCTCGTACGAAATAGTTGATGGGCGTGGGTGAGTAAAATGTTAAGCCTGTATGTGCGTGTGCTTTATTCTTATCCGACACCATAATATTTCATTTAATTTAGCTTTATTTCGTTACATTTCCTTCGGAAACTTTCTTTTTCTTTTTTCGTTTGAAGAAATCCCTGAATTTCGATTTTGTAAATGTTTGGTTTTTTATGCATGTTTGTGTTTTATTTTCAATGAGAATTCGAAGGTTTCCCTTTACGTTTGATACATCAAATGTATCTACGAACAACAGGCAATAAATCATGAGCAATCTTTAGGCTCATGGTTTTGGTTTGGTGAAAGTTTCAGCCGTATAAAACTTGAAGGAAAGAAGGAAGAAAGAAAAGGTAGAGGAGGAAGGGTGGCTGACAGAAAAGATGGAGGAGAAAAAGTAAATAAGCAGGGAGTTCAGTAGAAGGAGTTCTCGAAAGAAATAAGTTTTCATTAATTTGTCTTTATTAGCTTGAAAGTTAAGCATAGTTTATTTCTGAATTTACGAATCTTACCTCAAGTTCAAAAATAAAGAAAAATAAATTAAAAGAAAAGATTAAATAAAATAAAATAAAAAACAATCCAAATAAAGGCATTCATTCAGGCTTTACGCCGTATATCATGTCAATTTAGTCGATGTCCCTTCAGGCCCTTTAAAATTAATTGACAAGGGTGGGAGGGGTGTTTACAAAGTGTGTTTTCAAAAAATGACTTCACATTATTTATATCTGTTGCGATCAATTCATTCGACTTAGTGCTATTTAGGGGCGATGTTGGTGAGTGTGTTGATACCTCACATGAAAATAGTAAACAAAGAGAAACACTCACATACAAACATGTGTGAGCAAATGCACACTCGCGTACGCGTACATTAAGAGATGATGTGCGGCTAGGAGATCCCTTCAGAAAAAAGACTAAAATTGCGGCTGAAGTTTTTCCATTGTATAAAAAGAAAGATCTTTCTCTGCCGGCAGATGTTGTCTGGGAGTTTTGATGAATGATTCTGTAGTATAATCATGTAAAACAAAACACGGTAGTATGTGAACAAGGATATTTGTAAAGGAGTTTTCTCTGCTGAATATGTGTGTGTATGTGTTTTGCAAAAGAAGAAGAAGAAAAAAAGAACGAACAAGTATGAAAAGAAAAGAAAACATTTCAATTTATTTCAATGACTTGGCTCTTAGTATTATTTGCTCTTTCCCGGTCACTGCCCCTTGATCCCTGCTGCAATTGCTCTCGCTGCTGACGCTTCCACTGGCCCTTCTTGTGCTCCCGTTGCTGCCAGCAGATTTTCTTAAAAAATCCCCTCTTGTTTATGTTGGCCGTTAAGAAATCCTTAACATTCTAAATGGTTTATACTCAATCTTATTCATGGTTGTCTTTTTATTTGTTTGTCTGTTTGTTTGTTGCTTCCTTCTTTTCTGTCCGAAACGCCTCTCCGTCAGTGGTCTCGTGCTGGCATCTGCGGTTCTTGTGTCAATTTCATTTCGATTGCTTTCCAACAAAATCATTCTATCGTTCTTTCGTCCCTGAATTTTGCCGTCGTCAATCTCATTGCTAACCGCTATTTATTCTTAACACATGCAATGCACGACATACCGGATGAAAGCAGGATGTACGTCCTGCCAACTCCATTGTGGTATACTTTGATGGTCACGTTGAGTTGCTTTTGTTAGATGTTTCCGATTTTGTTCAATTCTCTCCTGTACTCGACTGAGTTGTCCTGGTGTTGTTCTGTCTTTTTCTGTGACATCCCATTTCATCCTGCCTTCCTTATTGTCTTGTTTTATTCCGTACTGTCCTGTATTGTTCTGTTTTGCCCTGCGCCATCCTGTTCTACTCTGTCTTGCTCGTACGATTCCACAGTTCTACAGCTTTCAATTACTTTTATCATTTCGCTTGCCCGACAACAGTCACGCTCTGTTTATTTCATTTCTTATTACCGCAGGCTGAATGCATTGCATCGGTTTAAATTCCGGTCTTGGTTGGTTTCACGATTGGTTTGTATCACGATTCTCTGCTATTCATTTAACGCAAACAAATTCAAGAAATCAACCATTCTTATCTATCAAAAGGACCATCCATTCCCGACGACTGTGTGGATTTTTACTGTCCGCCTTTCGACTTTTGATACACAAATACAAGTACTCAGTACGAACATGCGTTCGTACATGTACACTTACACACAAGACCATACACACACTGGTATGTAAACGCGATTCATTCATTTTTTTATCGTATCTATTGGTCGCTGTTAAACGTCGTTTTATCGAGTGCTTGAGTCTGTCGAAATTAAGGTCATACGAAACACTATCGCCATTTCGAGTTTCTAATGGCAGCCATTTCATATTTCGAAGAGAGTATAAAAAATCATGAAGCGAACACCAAAATATTCTGGCTTGATTTTTAGTTTTACTCAAAACTTTATTCAGATCAAATTCTTTTGTTAAAAAGTGTTAAAAAAAGTGTTAAAAGTGTTAAAAAGTGTTTCCAAGCTTTCACAAATTACTTTAAATTATTTTCTAATTATTAATTATCAATTATATTTAAAGAGGTTTATTCAAAGCCAGATTACTCTTTTGAAAACACGAACCCATTTTCATTTTTAAGTAATATCAACATACGATATTTATGTAAGTTCTTGTTGTTTATGAGTTTGCGACTAATTAGTAGTGCTACCAATTTTTCGTCTTCGAAATCTTGGAACACTTTATATTTGCAACATCAAAATCTTTTGCTTTGCTAAAACACCAAACTCAATCCCTTCACGTTGCGTTCGATAGAGCGCTTTGGTCGAAGGTACCCACAAGAGATATTATTTCTCAGTTATTTCTTTCCTTGAAAATTTTAGTACGGTTTTATAAAAGTTCTCGCAAAAATATTGTTGGCATGAAGCTCGGTTTGTTTGCACGTGGTGTAAAAAGGATTTTAATTTTTCGAGAAACCAATACATCAAGCTTCAGTTTTGTCAGATATGCTCGAAAAACTCTCGAAGAGGAGAAGTCTATCTTACAGCAAACTAACACCAAAAGACCAGAAGAAATATGACCACACTTAAACATGAGTCATAAACAATGTTGGTTGTTTCTAATCAAGATTTTAAATTTTTAAGAAAATTGACAACAACGGGAAGCTTCAATCCATTTTTCGTACTCGAAAAAATTTATTTTTCTAGCAAAAATAGTACTAAAAATCTTACACTATCCTTTATATCCATTTTAACCATTTTATCTATTTTAAACTTTCACAAGATGAGGAAGTATATAATTGAGAGCGTTGACGCGTAAGCACCTTTTCTAATATTTCCGAGGGGAATAAATCTTAAAAAGGGAAAAATGTTAGTGGAGAAATATACTCGTGAAAAATACTTAAATTATTCAGTGATATAGTTTTTCCTCACACTCTTTGAAGAGCACTTGAAGTGTTATTGCTCTCTGCTGCGGCAGCTTTCACCAGACGGCAACCGAGGAAGTGAGAAAAGAAAAGCTAAGCCGAACAGCACGAAATCAAATGATTCCTCAAAGAGTACTGAAAGTCGTCAAGAGCATTTTACTCAGCAGTCAGAGTCAGAATTAGAATCTCGCGTCAAAGATGGCCAGAGGTTACGGTAGGCGGCTTAAAGGCGCCTGAGGAGAGCGAGGTGACAGACAGGCTTGAGCATGAAAGAAAAACTTAAAGTGGTAAAAGGTAAAATGTTTGAGAAAACTGAAGTCGTTTAAGGAAATTAAAATAAACAGATGAATGCGAACGCACTATTTTCGCTCCTCTCGAAAACACGCACACACGCACACATCACGCACACAAATACCCACACCCTTACTCGCACACACATACAGACACATCGACTCATATAGATATTTACAAAAGAATTAAGGGAAAAAATAATTGGTGGGAAAAAGAAAGAAACGAAGGGTAAAACGTAGGAAGCAGTTTTCTATGTACTTCTTCCCTCCAAGGGAAGGGCGTTACGTCTTATAAATTTAATTACAACTAAAACTCATAATTACAATTGCTCATGCAACGACTACTACAACGACAAGCACATCTATGCTTAGAAAGCGTAGCTTCAACAACAACAACAACCTTAATGAAAACTATAATTGCAACAACAACTAATTATTCACAAATACACCAGGTGTATTGCGGCGGTGATGTGGCGTCATCTCAAAAGCAACTTTTTTAAAGACGTCGCATTCATAAATTCTTGAGGGGATATCAGGATCTTACTTTGTGTTTATCTCTACTCGAAAATGCTTCGGTGTTTTTTCAAAGATTGTGGATTTTTCAGTCTTGCCACATCACATTTTGCTTTTGTAAGTGTGGTCAGTAGTAAAAATTTCGAAAAAATTTCCCTACTTCATAAAAAGTTTGCTTTTTATCAAATATACGGTAAAATAAATGATGAAGAAATATTTCATATAAATATATTTATGGGTGCGACTTATCGATATCATTATTGAATTTTCGTGGTGTTAATCATTAGTGAATCTTTTTATATAATTGTATTAAAGTATAAATTATAAAATATAAACTATAAATCACCGTATGCTGGCAGTGACTTTTTTAAATAAGACCTATTCAAACATTTTTTATTGGTTGTGACGATGACGGATCAAGTAAAGTGTTCAATAGACCTTATTTACGTTTTGAGAAAAAAATATCTACGTGATAATGGGTATGTTTTTTTCGAATAGATAATAATTTTTCCATTTTGATTTATTATGTATAGTATTTCTATTATTTAGGTGATAATTAATCAATAACACTTTTATTTGATTGATAAACATTTCTTGGAACAACACATTTACACTGCTAATCCAAATGATATTTAATTTTGTTAATATCCGAAAAATTAAGAGTGATACGTTTGACGACACCCCATCAAGCATTACCTTACGGGCTCCCCAAGACGAGCAACCAGCCGCAACCTTTCTCATGTTGAACACATCTACAACTATGCACCTCTAAACTTCGATTCTATTTTATTAATTCCTTTTTACTCTTGCTTTCAAATGTCTCGACATGCATAACCCAAATTGTAATGTGTGGAGTGACGTTTCAAGATTAGCATTCAGCTTTCGGAACCTTGCCACACCTACACTATTACAGAGTTTAAAAGTAGGACACGACACCTAATTTTAACGTGGTGTCATCGAATATTTTGTCGTTCGCTATGGTATTCGTGAATAAGAAGATCTTACGTTATTGACAATGCGGTCACCAGTTGCCTACATCCAATGGTCGGCGTCGTATTTGTGAATTTCAATCGACTTGAGAAGAAGATGACACATAATAATGTTGATAAGGTGTGCAATTTTAGATCTAACAAGGACTAATTAGAATAAGAACAAGGCCTAACAAAACTTATCAGGGATAAATGTTTAAAACATCAAATATACAGATACAACTGCGTCAAGATTGCAGGTGTAGTTGTAGTTGTAGATGAAGATGAAGGCGTACGTTCCACTGCAATACTGTAATATAACCGGAAATATCCTTAAGTTCAAACAAAACTACTACTATCGTGTCTGTAACTGTGGATGCAACCATGACTACAAAACAAAACTAGAGTTACAGCCACAACTTCAACTACTATTACTATAACTACTACTATACTACTACTATATACTACTGCTGCTATAACTCGACACATTTCAAAACAAACTCTAATTTCGTTAAATTATAAAGTTACTGAAGGTTGTTCTAGTAATGATCGTAATGAAAATAACGAGGCAAACTGCGAGCATTACATAAGTCTTAATGTAATAATGATAATGATTATAATGATAAAGTTATTTCAAATAAATGGAAAAGTTTGAAGGTTTGTTGTGTTCGCAGCATGAGTAAAACGTTCGAGTTCAGTCATCGCGATGATGATGATAATGATGATAAGTAATGGGAAAGTAAGAGTATACACAAAGTGCGTATTATTTTATTTTATTTTCGTTAGTTTTATTTTTTGTATAAAGTTTTCCACGTTAGTCAAGTTTGGAAAGAAGACTTTTAAAGGGCTGAATGAGCGGATTTTATTTGAAAATTGAAAGCAGTTAAATGTTTTCCTCAAAAACTTTTCTTACTTGGTATAGAAGGAAATACAATATTTAATTAGTTTATTTTTTGATTATTATATTGTTCAGTCTATTCTATATTTATCAAATTTAAAGGATTATTCGTTAGTTTATTATTCGTTAGAGTTATTGAAGATTAAAAATTAAGTGAAGTTTAGTTGAAAAATATTGTTTGTTTCGCAATAAGTTCAATTTTGATTTTCTATTTTCATGAAAAAACTATAAATTATATTAGAAAAAATAACAAAATAAAATAGCAAAATAAGAGAAGTTTAATTAAAAAAAATATAAACTATTTATATTAAGAAAAAAATAAAAAACTTTGTTTAAAAAACTAGAAACTTTTGATCACAAAAACTGTTTGGCAATTAGCCAAACAAAGTTAAATAAAAAAATGAATAAATAGTGCGAAATCGTTCGTTGTCCTCTTTTTGTTGCGATGACAACTGTCATCACTTTACTAATATCAGTCTGATAACTGCAATTAATTTTACTTTAATTTAATTCACGACATGGAAGTGATGTAAGTCTATCAATGTACTACTTTAGTTAGATCCACACGAATTTCTGAATACTTTATTATTGAGAAGAATGATTAAAAGTTCAGTTGAAACATAAATCGCTTCGTCATTTTGTGAAAACTGGTTTTAATTTTTTCTTTCAAAATATCGCCCTAAGGATTCTATTAAAGGATTACCTCGATAATTTTATAATTTAATTGAAAAATCAAGTGTTTATGAAGAATTAAAGCAAATAATAAAAAACGCACACATACTCATACACGCATATACACACAAACACACAGACACATACAAACGAGTCAAAGTTTTCCAATTACATGAAATGAATTCATGAAATTTGTAGGAGCAAATTATGTTGAAGGGCTTCCATACAAACCAAATTTGAATGAAAAAGTCATTTTCAGCTTAATTGCCGCAAATACAGCTTCCTATTGACAGAAGAGAAAGAGATAGAATGAAAGGTAGAGAGTATGATGAAAAGTAAGAGGGGGAATGAGAGACTAGATGAAATCGAAGAGTAATAAGTGAGGAAGTTCGAGCATATGAAGGAGTATATCGGCAAGGAACCCTCCAGCCAACCAACCAACCAGTAACCAAAATATAAATATTCAAATATAACGCTTCCGACAAGTGTTCAACGGATCCGGCAAAGTGTTCAACATGCATACATGTGAGGATCAACCGTAAGTGCTCATCTTGGTTCACACAAGAACAGATTTGTAGTCATGAACGCACTCACACATAATGCACAACACAAACATTACCATTACCGTCTCAACGCAAACCAATTTTCAAATCTCACCCAATTTAACCCTTATCCGTGCTCAGCTCACTCAGCTCTCGACTTTCGACTGAGCATTGGCACGTTTCACCTGAGTTCGATATCGACCCATAAAATGAAGCTCAGAAATTTTAAATTAATCCAGTCTTCGTGATGGCTTGATGATCATTATAGCGGTCACAATTTCACGATAAACGGTGAAGCATCGATGACCGACCGTTCCATTCATAAAAGAATGAATAAGTAACAAATAAGAACGCTGACTTCGGTCTGGAAGAACCTTATATACCCTGCACTAATATCACATATTCATAGTTAATTAGTGGACATTTTATGTTTTTGTGCTATCTCGGTTATCAAATTTTATCTCCAAAACTGCACTTTTGGGCTTTTATCTGAAAGTATACGTGACAGTCAAACGATTTTCTAGATTTCTGTTATCAAGCAATCGTTGATGAGAAGGAATAACCATGCCGAAATACAAGACGACTACAATAATGATCCTTCTGCAATAATAATTTCTGTTCCCAATTGATGGGCTGCGCTTACCATTTGGAAAATGATTTCTTTAAACCTTCCACGTCTCTTGTAATACGTTACAAATGGAAGCAGTAAGTGAATACACCCTATCCCATCGGGTGTAGGGTATAAAGAAACGAAAATGTTCTTGCTTTTGTTTCAGTAAAATCAAATTTGCATAAAGGCAATAGAGAACAAGCGGAGTAAGCAAATGCTTGTGATTGTAATTATAATTCATGGCACTTACGTGATCATGAAAATTAAGTTTGAAATATTTTCAAAATTTATTTATTATTATTATATTATTTTTCAAATTTGCGTCTGATGCAAATATATTAAATGACCTACGGAATTGTGGTGAAAAGAGTTTGATAACGAACAATAAAATTTAGGTAAACCTACTTTAATTAAAACCCGTTAAAGAGAAATTGTTTTAATGGAAAACCTATTTAATGAAAACCCTTTTATGAAAAATGGCCTCATTTTAAAGCTATATGTTATACACTCTGTGCGAAGTGGGGCGCACCGTGTAATTTTGCAATGATTTGAGCTTTCATTTTTGAAAATACTGTGAGTACATTTTTTAAAGAGAACCAGTTAGAGGCGGTTTTAAAGATACCCTTTTCCTATATAATCAATTTTAGCTTTATTTAAGTACGGGTTTTCGACAGGTGATCAAAATAATGGTTTCATTCAGACGCGCGAAAAAATGGTCCTATAACACTTTAGAAAACCGATTATTAGTTTAATTTGGGATTAGCATTAGGCTTTTTTCTTACATATAACTGTTATAATTTAAATTTCGTTCTCGTCTCAGCTAAAGAGAATTCTTTAGTTCGTTTAATTCATAAATCTATGAATAATGTATACACGAGATGTAGCACAATGGTAGCAGGATTAATTCAAAGGAGTTGGAAACAAATTTCCAGAGTAAAACATAATAGACCGCGTATAAATTTTGTCAGCAATTCGTAACAATTCATTCATTGAATAAATTAAGTGCTCTACAATTTGAATATATGTGTGAACTTACGTGATTGAGTGTGAATCTTTGAGTGTGTGTGCGTGTATGTGAGTGCGTTAAGGCTTGTATGATGCACAACTCATCTACACTAATTTATATCATAGACGGCGCAAACGCAAGTCGTGCATGATATTTTGCCCGCGTTACAAAATTATGATACGAGTGATTTGTTCAGAAAATTTCGTTGAATTTAATTTGGAGCAAATGACTAGATTCACTTTTCTATCATCAAAGATCATCATCATTATCATCTTAATTGCTCAAATTCTTCAAGGAATTGTTATTGTGAATCTACTAAAGAAATAAAGTGAATCTACTGCGAGAAATTTGTTTGAAATGTGACAATTTTAGAAGAAGAGACAATTTTATTGGGAATTGAAAGAACATTTACCCTGAAAGAATATTACCCTGTCTGTTATAAAGCTCTGAAAAAGCATATATAAATTTTATTTGACATTCGTGCTCAATAAATATCGATTTTTATCAAGAACAGATTTTACTTCGATATATTAGAAATATATTAGTATATATATTAGTTTCATAACGCCCCGTTATGAAACTAAAATATATAACGTTTTTTGGAGATATGAAGTATTCTTTGAATATATGAAGTTTTAAAGATATGAAGTATTTTTTGCAAGATGTGTTTTCGTTCGCGAACATCAGTTTTTAATGTTCATAAATATTATATTTATTACGGCACGGAGCATGACAAGGCTTGTAAAAGAGCTCCTTCGTACATTGATGACTTCGCAAGCAGGGTTAGGTGGTCCGCGGGTTTATTTGCGTACACATATATATAAATAGAAGCAGGTTGGTGGGCTGATTACATGATTACATGGTTTCGTAACGACGATATAACGTATGCGACACAACGTGTGCGTATTCGCGCACGAGCTTTAAAATACACGCGGCGTACGATGCGACCCAAAGTGAGTTTTAAAGACACTTTTGTGGTGCTAGTTATTTTATGTTAAGCCTAAGTGTTACTACAATCATAAACACACTTATACACACACTCACATTTAGCTGCGACGCCTAGAAACTTCACGACAAACCACGCGAACTTAATTACATACGCGCCCTTAAGTGCTTTATGTAAATTCATCAAAGGTACGCAAGTTTATGGATTCGTGCGTTTGTACCAACGTAAACATTAAACAAAAAACGCACTAAGTACCTCTCTTGTGGGCTCTTATGTGTGTTTGTGTTTTTGTTTACTGATGGAGGGTCTCCTTCTTGCCAATTTGTGTTCCTTGTATGTTATTGCCAACACTGCTGTAATTTTAGTTGATCGCTTGTCTATCGTGTGTGTGTGTGTCGTGTTTTACCAATTACATACCTTCTGGCTTTTTTCACTTTTACTTAATGTCATAGCATTGAAAATGTGTTAAATGTTTTCCTTTCTATGTTAGGTCCTGCGAGGGAATTAATTTTTATTACCAAACCAAGAAAATACTGCATCGATTTATAATAATGATAATATCGAAAAAACTTTTAGGCGAAACTTATTCAAACAAATTTAAAAATATATGGAAATTTTATCACTCTATTTGGACTAGTCTAGTGTCTACCTATTGCCTGCGGAAGATCCTTCTTAACTACACTTTTTGGCCAGCCGAAGATAAGGAGAACTGTCATGGGGTATGAAAGCTTTATAGCTAAACCTGATAAAAAAATTATTGGCATAATCTTATCGTGATGACCGACTAAACGAGTCCACAGGAATGAGTTTCGATAAATCGATTACTTGTACGAAATGAATAAAAAAATTGTGGAATGGAAATGCCTTTATTTGGCCCGAATATCTTTAATTGCTTTTATAATTATTGGAGGAAAAGTAAAAGAAAAAAGGGGGAGCAGATATTTGGTTGAAAAATATAAAGTGCTTGTAGCAAAAGCCCGAAGTGATGTGACACTAAACTCTAAGAAAACAAAATTAGGTAATGAAATATTCGAGTGAGAGGAACTTCTTGTTTTTTTTTTTTGTTTTTTTTTGTTTTTAGATTACATTTCAAATGTTTTAATTATATTTTAGTTTTTCCATAATTTAGTTTTTCTGGACTATATCTTATATTTCTATCATATTCTTTCTTATTTCTTAAGAGCTTAAAAAACGATCTGATTTATTCAGTGCCTTAAAATTATATTGGTGTAAATAAAGAATATATTTTATGATATTTTCAACAAAGAAAATGCCTTTTACATTTTTTGCGACGAAATACTTTAAAAATTAATTAAAAATAGGAATCAAAACGATGTGCTTTAGTATCTCAAAATAAAATCAAAATTTAATAGTTCGTCGAAAGATAATTTCTTTAATCCTACTTTTCCCCCCGTCGTTTCCAAAAACAAATTATTAGATTTTAGTTATCGTTTGAGCCGAGCGCTTTTCATATTCATTGAATTTTAAAATTTAAATTTTAATATTTTGTTAGTGGTTTTTGTTTTGTTTTGTGCTGCGTGATTTTGGTTTTCTACATTCTGCGTTTTGGTATATGTTCTCTGCACAACTGGCACCTCGCGTTGAAGGCTTTCCGGTTGTCATGAACACCACCAACGGTTTCGAAAAATAAGCCGAGAACCCAAATTTCTGTAACAACAAAGCGATGGCTACAATGCTCAGTTGCTTGGCGGTTCGGCGGCTTTTTGCCTTTGACAGTTTAGAACAGCGGAATTTTATGACGTTGAAATATTTAGGACTTTCTTTTTTTGCTTTGGTTTGGTTCCTTTTATGTTCTATTGTGCGCCGTTTTAGTGAACAGTGTCAAACCGCATGCCCTGCAGTGCAGTACGCGGCGGATTTATGACTATTTTTTATTTTATTATTCTTGTTCTATCCATGTACGTGCGAGCCGTCATTCAAGTCAAATTAAGCTTATCCTCAGGCAGAAATATAAAATGATTTTATATTCATACCATCCATACAAAGCCTTAATTTAGTATGTATGCATACGCACACATATACGTACCTAGGGTCGCTTATATTTGTACTTATGCGCCTCATTTTGTTTTCACACACTGACGAATTATTATCAATAGAATAAAACCGGCAGTATTCATAATTAAGGTTTGAAATTCTTCTGATAATCGTTCTCGGCAATGCGATTGAATGCGCGTGTTTGCACCTGGATTTATTGGATACATAATTTATTAGGCTTTTTTCTCCTATGTCTTCCCTCTCATCAATTTTCCCACTTATACATTTTTCTATTAGTTTTTAACAGAACCTTGAAACATACATACGTTAAATTATCAAATTTTATCCTGAAAAGTAATTTGCCGATATCACGCAGTAAATTGCTTTGCGTATTTCTTGTGAATGTAAGGATTAAGATTTTTTAGTCTTAAATGGATGTACACAATTTTATATTTGTTAATTTTTTTCTAAAAATATGTTTTATATTTTCTGAGATTTTTGTAGAATAAAAATAAATATATTCTCCACAGAATTTACAAAAATTTCTTTTCGGATTTCCCCCAAATTTGTTATTGATCTTGTATCGCTTAGAATATATAACAGAAAAATTGTTTCAGTCAACTAAGAGCCAATATACGATTTATTTCATTATTTCCATAGATGTATGAAATAAAAATAATAAAGATATTAAAGAGTAGTAAACATATTTAAAAGGTTTTTTTAAGACTCAACTTTTTTGAATGTTATTGTTACTTATCTTTTTATTATTGGTTTTCCATTCCTGTGTTTGTCCTGTGAGTGCTTTTGCTATTACCTCGCGTAATAGTTTTTTTTATATTAATTTAATTTTTGTTTATTACAGAATTTTACGGCACCAGCCGTGACCTAAACTCACGTCACGTACGAAAGTTAACTCGTTAATTTTCTCGTATAAATTTGCCAAACACTTTTATTCATTCCTTCTTGTTGGTGGTTTCGTTGACGATGATTATGATAGTACTACCGTTTTTTATACTTTCAATGTAAACTGCGAAACAAAAAATATGAAACACCATAGTAGAATCAGCAAAAGAGGAAAAGGGAGACCAAAGAAAGAAAGCAAGAAATGAGACGAAAACTTTTTAAATAAAACCGCGCCCGTTTTACACAGAAAATACTCGTTTTTTTAAAACTAAACCAAAAAAATGGAAGGGGAGCAGTCAGCCAATTTGATTAAAGTGAGAAGAATATTACATACATTTTAGGCACGTCTTGTTTTATGTGTTTGTGTTTTTATGTATGTGCAAAAACGGGTTCTGTCAATATTGAAAGAATAGTTGAATGTTTGATGCTTCGCATAAAATTATCTATCACTGAAATTAAAGTTCGAAATTTAATCGTTTATAAACGTGAAGAAACTTTATGTTCAGTTTAAGTGAATTAAGTGAATTTCTCTCTACGAATCGGTTTAACGTGAAATATAATTCAACAACATTTCGGAACGACTATTAAAATTTTGGATATCATAACACAATTCCAGGTTTTCAATGTGATGGGTGTAATACATGTATTACTGAGAATCAAGTATTTTTTCGGGAACCTCAATATAGTATTATTTCCTCAAAAATCTGCTGATGTTGTGGCCGAAACGCTACAAAACTGCTTTCACTAATTGAGTGAAAATCGAGTGAGTGAAATTCTAATGGCAACTTCTGGATGTTTCAATATCGATCACCATAAATCCTCATCGTTTGTTCCCCTAAAGATTAGAAGTTTGGAAGAAATGGTATCGAATTGTCTGGAGGATAACTTACGTCTAAGAGGAAGTAATTTTGCTTTTCGCCATTTTTAGCGGTTTTCTTTTGACCTCTACTAAAAATCAGCATTACACCTGATTATATTCATTCATTATCTGCGACACTAAATCGTGCAATAATTAAATTTTAAACCGTTCAATTAATTTTAATGTTTCTTTATCTTTAACGTGCCTAAAACATTACACGTTTTACTTTTTAAAGGATTTCTAAAAGAAAACCAACTGGCTGCCCACCAATTAGTATGACATACTCTACCCCTAGACTCTCTTAGTTATATTGTTTCAATATTATCACTGATCATTACCATTAATAATTAGATAAACTTTATAATGATATTTAATTATATTTTGACTATTGATGGTGCGAACATTTTCTGCATGAAATAATAAATTCGTACAAACACTACTTCGGGCCTTGTTGAACGCTTTACTTTAGTTGGTTCAGTTTCTTCTGCTTACAAAAGAACAAATGCGATAATAACAATTTTTATGATAAATAATAAAATGGGAATGCGATAATTAGAAGTAAATGATGAAATGTGGTGGGTGTTAGCAACGAAGTGCCTAGCTGCTCACAAAAACATCTAAAAAAATTAAGGGCTTAGATTTTTTATGAAACTCTTAAAAATTTATTGGATTTGGAAGTCTATTGAAAGAATAAACGAAATGAAATTAAGAAGAAAATAAATTTCATAGAAGTTCAGACGTGAGAATGAATTCTTTTCTGTTTTAATATACAAATAGCTTTCTTTCGTCTAATATTAATTTAGAACAATTTATCTAATTTAATTTAACAATTTATTTAATTAAAACGAGAATGAAATATTTTCGCTGAAAATTCGAGACTATAAATTAGAAATTTTATATTTCACAGAATAAAAGCAAATCTCCACGCCTTTAACGCCTCCTCATTAACGTTGTGAGATATTCGTTTGATATAATTGTACGGAAATTATTCATAGAATAAATCTTTTAAACGCGCACAAGTACACACTCACACGCACACTCACACCAGCGAACGCCAGGTTTCGCACACAATTTTAATCTGATTGGATTTGGAGCATTCGAAGGATTGAGATCCTCATTGGTATTTAAATCAATCTTGTGTTACGAGTGGTTTATGTAGGCCGAAAAAACTATGAAAAAAATTGCAACTGGGATAAAATTTATTTTCACGAAATTTCGAATAAATTGCTTTTGAACGTACGTTTCAATTATGCGATTAAAGTAACTGACGTAATTAAAAGCTACGGACAGAATTTTTCTGCAGTTGTTGCTTTTGTTGTTGTTATTCATGGTATTGATAATTCAAAATGCGAAACGTTTTAGCGAAACTTAACAGTTTTTAAAAACTGTTTCGGTGGTTTATGGAAATTCAGTTCGAAATCTTCTTTTGATAAAAGAAAATTAATAAGTAATTATCCGTTTAATTGTTTGAGTAATTTATATGAAATATTAAATGATGCGAAATAGATTTAGTAATTGTTTAGTAATTGTTTGAATAATTTCAACGAAATATTAAATGATTCGAAATGGTTTTTCGCGACATATTACATAATGTGGAATAGTTTTACACGAAATATTAATGTCAACAAGTTCAAATCTCTGTCTTTACAATTTTGGTTCCTTCGGATATAAAACTAAAACTAGGCCTTCATTGCATTCTATATTTAAAAATTTTTAATCCAGTGCATGAACAATTTTTTTTATTTTGCCGAAGTTCCATAATTAAAATTATTCCATAATTAAAATCGTCGAAGTTTCATAATTAAAATTATCAATTTAACTTTGACAACTACGTTTTTTGATGAAAACCTTTTGAGGATTGGAAAAAATGTACTCTATTGTTAATTATATTTTTCATTTGGAATAAAACTTAAGGTGTTATTACACGAAACGAAACGTGTACGTTGTACATCAAAAGTACATCTTTACAGTACATACAGTGTAGAGTACATCGAAAATCTCCGTTGTCCAAAAATTCTTACCATGCAATCTTCAAATGTTCTTCAAACAAAAGATTAGTAATGGAAAAATTTTGGCGTTTGACAACTCAGTAGATGTTAAATTTTCTTGAATAAAGGTTTAGTTTTCCGCCATGCTGGAAGCAGTCCGAAAGGGAATTCCAAAGCGAAGGAACAGTCCAACCTGGAAGTACACAAAGGGGTTTCATTGCCAAGGAATTCATGGCCAATTATGTTCTTCATGAAGGGTTCAGAAATATCTTGGACTTTACCTTGCCGAAAGGGATTATCGAGATGGATGAAAGAATTTAGTCAGTGTCGCGGTCGAAAGCCCTTTGCTGGGAAACCCTGCTTAGAAAAGAAGCCTACAAAGCCGAGAGGATTTTGTTGATTAATTAATTCAATAACCGAGAGCATGCCGCGAGGGAAGACATTTTGACTTAATGTGATACTACTGTAATATCACGTAGTTATTATTGGTATTATATTATTATTATTTGCAATTATTGTAGCGTGAAATTAGATCATTACGACTATTTAATAAAGTCAGTCAATCTCACTTCTTATGCGCAGGTTTCATTCAGAATTAATATAAATTTTTAGTCACTTCATAATAGTTCTTACCTTAATTCTATACAAAATCTATCAATATTTTATAATTCTTCATTTAACTATAATTTGTAATTGCTATAAAGTTTGATATTTTACATTTTGAGTTGAGTGATTTTTCGCAAGATTTTTCAAGATGTTGGAGCTCTTGAATTTAGAGATTTTATTTCCGAGATTTCGTTTAGCAAATTCTATCATGAAGATGTCGTCCACATTCATCCGGCTTAAATTCAAAATGTTATTAATGTTTTTTGTTTATTAAATATGACCGTGACCAAATTTTAGGTTTAGACACAAAATTAATTGCAGGTGTTGCTTCTATAAACGTATTCGTAAGAAAAAATATTTTAAACATTGAAAAATTGCAAATGCATCTAGTCTGCTATTTATTATCACTTTAAAATTGTAATTTCCTTCCATACTTACCATCATCCTCATGAGCATTATACCTTCCGAAAACTCTTATACTCATTTATCGTATTTTTCTTCTTCTTATTCTTTTAAACTGAAAAGTTTTACATTTGGTAGAATTTTAATTCTCTCAAAAGTACTATTCTACTGAATATATCGTATGTCGTGCATCTTGGCATATATAGTGTCATTACAGTAACAAGAAAGAAAAAATGCAGTACGAGTAAAAAAAACAGAGAGAAAAGAAAATAAAAGCGTCAGCATTGGCAAGTAAGTCTGCCGTATCAAAAAACAGCCAGCTTCTGTTGTTTGGGTGTCGATGTCACTAAAATTCAGGTCAATCAGACTTTATGCTGACGCACCTAACTCTTCCATTTTCTGTATGCTCCCCTTTCCATCTCTCCCATTTACTTTGCTTCTTTCGAAAGGAATGCAAAGCAAGCTTGCACAATTTTTTTGAAACTGTTGATTTGTGGAAGGACATCTACCTAACGGCCGGATGCCTGAATGAAATAATGCTCAAATGCATTAAGAGTTTAAGAGGAATTGTAAATTATGTTTTTTTTTACTTTTAAAAGAAATTAATTGTTGTGGACAACGTTTAGTTCTTTTTGATTAGAAAGTATGCGTCGTATATGATGTTATCTTGTATAATGGTTATAATACCTTAAATTTAGAGCTCTTTATATTAGTAACTTTTTTTAGATTTCTTTATATTAGTAACTGTTCTGAAAACTTACATCAGTCAAGGACATCCCACAAAAGTGGGTAAATTTTTGAATTATTTTATTTTATATTCTTGGTTGTTTTACGCTTCTCCAGAAAAGTTTCCTCAAATGAAATAAGACAGCAATTTTTGCGTGTTCTTTCAAGAAGCCTCCTATGATATCGTTTTTGATGATGTTTAATTTTTTGAGGTATTTTCTATTGAGAGAACACCACGTAATGTTGTTCAAAATTCAAACGCTATCATGAAATGCATCTGACCTGATTTCACAGCCTGTACTGTTTTTCGATATCTCGAACATTTATTTTTACTCATCTACTTCTACGTTCTCTGTTTTGTGTTCTGCATTTTTTCCTACTTCACATTCCGGCCTCCCAATTCAAAAAAATGGCGCTTGCTACAACACATTTTGATAAGTTGTCAAAGAAGTTGCTCGCTGCAACCACCTTAACTTATTCGAGCCTTATCTGAAATGCGGCCAAAATTTTCAGTTATTTCAAATGCTTCTTGTTTGGCAAAAAGCCATGAATGATGTTTTCTGAAACAAATTAATATTAGAAGAAAAGAGATAGAAAGAGAGGTATAGAGAGAGCATGAATTAGTGAGAGATACAAGCATGACAGGAATTGAAAGCTTACAACTCTCGGTAGGATGTGAAGAGGAAAAGTCCGAATAGACCTACGTAGTCTCTATTCTGAAATTGTCTTGACAAGCACCGAAAACGTAAGGCCATTAGAGGTTAAAGAGACGAAACAGGAGGAAACAAGAACGTGTAAAAAATCGTAAAAAAGTGTACTCTTTTTCATAGGCAAAATAAATAAATTTCCTTCAAAAGGGCCAATTCATAAAATTTTATTTACACTTTGAGGGGTGAAAAAAAGGATATTTTAAAGGGTTTCTTTATGGGACGCTGAGGGCCTAAATTAAAAATTCCGTAAAAACCATTTTCCTATTTTAATGGTTTTGACCCCTTCGTAGATCAATAAGTACATCCGAAAGTTTTAAACAAAATAAGTTCCTTTATGTATTCAATGGAGATTGTATTGAATCATATGTGCTTTAAATCTTATCCAATGGTATTTTTTGTTCTGTTTTCTTCTTTGAAGGCACACTTGTATTTTATTACTGTTATTGAGTAATTGGTGGTGGTGTTGATGCTCGTTGTTGTGGCGTCGATGTTGCTGGTAATGGTAATGGTAGGCGAAGATGAAATTGGCGTTGTTTCTTCTTCAATGAAATAGTCATAAATCTCATTTCCTTTTCCTCTCTCCCTAATTTATTGAGAACATGTCGAATTTATTGGTAGACTCAAAGGGATTACCCCACAAACGCATGATAATTGAATATAGTGTAGTTTTATAGTTGAAGAATGAGGTAATTCCTGAACAATTATTTTTTAATGAGGACTCAAAAAAAAGCTATGTTCAACAAATTCAATTGGTATAATATTTGGCTAACATCTAGATACTTCAGTCTAGATAGAAACTAAAAAATATAAAAGAGATATTCGTGCCTAAATCGTTATGAAGACCAAGGACTCATAATGATTATTGTTTGCCATTATAATTACTCTTCCAATGAAATTTACTTTTGAATCCAGGAAAGCTTTCCTAAACGGATAATGTTTGTCGACTCATTCATTCGAATCACAATTTTTATACTCTTCAATAAATATAATTATATTTATATATAACTCGCCCTAAAGTATTTATAACTCTCCCTAAATGATTTATATCTCCCCCTAAAGTAGTTAACAGACAAACCCTATCTATATTTTTTCGTAGTCGTGTGAACTTTTTAAATTGCAAATACCATGAATAATTTCTAAGGATACTACTAATGGTATTACGTGAAGATGTATCAAGGCCGTTTTGCGGTCTTTGCAACACAAACCAGAACTATTGTAAGCAGAGCGCCATTATTTATTCCTCTGTGATTGGCATGAAATAAATTTCATCTAATCAATTACTCTAATTTCATTAGCTTTTATGTTTTGTATTTTCTTTTTGCCTTAATAAATTATTTAATCAATCAAAAAGTTTTGAAATGATCTGAGCTTTTAGATAGTATCTCTTTATGTAAATATATTCAACAAAATTTTATCCGATAATCAAGATAAATAAATAAATTAGCATAGCATCAGGAAAGTGAATTTCGTTTTTCCCAGATTGACAGAATTGTCAACGAAAATCAGAAAAAGTTCATCTTGTAGTTGTGACAACAATAGCACAACAATAGCAAACAGCGGAAACAACAACACCCCGTGCGTTACTTCTGTAAATCTTTGTCAAAAGAGAAGAAGAGAGGGGAAGTTGGTATGTATGAGTTTTTCCAGAAAACGACACTAATAATTAAACTTGATTATGGTGTAGAACTTTCTAACTTCTCAATCAATTTCTTAAAGTGATTACGAAAAAAAGTGTTTTCCGTCCTTTTGTCCCTAAATCTTAAATCTTAAATTAAACCTTTCCTTTTACCCTCCCCTCCATTGCATTCACGGCGACTCCATGAGCTTCTTTGTTGTTTTATTGTAATTAAGCGTAAATGTGAATGCGATTTAATTTTCTGAAAAGTAATTAAACCAAGCAAACTATTTAAAGAACACGCTTGTCAAAGAAAAACCGTAATAAAAATTAAAAAGGGGAGAAATGGAAAAGAATACTAAAAGGAAACGGCCATTTACAAGGAATGTTTGAATTTTTTAAAATACTGTAAACGGGTGCGATAATTGGCTCTACCAATTACTTACAACTTACTTGATGAATGATTAAAACCATCAGACCGAGACGACATGATTTTATGTCACTATTATTACCACAAATAACTTGTCATTTGGCATGAAATGAAATTGGTATAAATGTTCTAAAGTGTCTGGTATGGTAGACTGGCAATTTTGGGGTTGCCAGATAGCGATAAGGTGGCAGAAGAATTGGAGGGGAGTAGGAGATACACAATGGTAGAGAGAAATAGAGAAACTAGAGGGAGGGAGAGAGAGAGTAATATTTTGAGGAATTAATTTAGGACTTTAATTGTTTCACGTCAAAAAATTTTTCATTTTGATAAAGTTTTAATTTTACTAAAAAACTTTGTTTTAGAAATTACAAGGATCCTTTTAAAAAAGTTGAAGAGTCGTGTAAAAATCATGTAAAACTGATATGAAAATAATATTATTGATTTTTATATTCGTATTTAATTATGTATTGTGTATAGAATACATATCGTATTAATTCCAACTGGTTCGTAAGGAATTTATATATCATACAAAAATTTTACACTTTTTATAATTCAATAAACATATTTCGACGATAAAATTTATTTAATTTGAATTTGATATTCTGACCCTTAATATCTAATCATCTAACGAAAAATACTTCATTTCTAGAATTCTGAGGCAACTCTTACTTTTTTTAACAGTAATTAAATGGACCTGCTAAAATTCTTTAAATCTAGAGAAGTAATTAAATCTCACTCAGCGACTCTAAGCAACACTACAGTTATGACATTGCGTAATCTGAAGGAGAGCGGATAAAAATTAGAAAGAAATGTAAAGTTATGCGTCCTAAGTGCTTGTATGGATATAACAGTCTGACGTATTTAGCGTACTTTTCAGGTTTAATTATCCGACCATTTTTAAGGGGTCTTAATGCTTAAAAAATACTTCAGAATGGAAGACTAGAGACCACGTACGATGCGAAATGAGTTAAAATATAAATTGCTTACTGCAATGCGGCATAAAAAATAATTTTGATTTTCAGTCTTTCGCCTTTCAATTTCATGCATTAATCATCATCATTATAGCTTAAGCTTGAAATATTGAGTCGATATTAGTAAAATTGTATGTCGATCCACAGCTCAGTTTTCTCATCGTTGAGGCGTTAGAAACAGTTTTCGGAAAAATGGCTTATAGTAGTAAAAAAACCATTAAATCCTCTAAAACTTTACTGAGCTACTGAATCCTTTTAAATGCTATGAAAGTACATCAGACCTAAATTTACAATGGGTTATATAATTTTATTCCAAGGAAGGTCATTTTACTTACTCAGCCTTTAAAACATTTCCGTCAAAAGTTTTAACGTTTATCCATTCACCACACTAACTACTAGCTAGGGTCCTTAATCACCGATGTTCGGGTCTATTAACATACCCGCTTACTTTTCTTATAAGTACCAACGTTATTTACTTATATTGTTTCCCCATTTGAATTCAATTTTTCAGAAGTCACACTCCGTTTCATACTATTTATATCTGCTTCGACCTAATTTATCGGTTCTAAGCTTTTGCAAGTATTATTTAAACCACCATGTAGATCATGATATTGTATTATAAACACGTTTCACAAAAGGTAAATCCACATTTCATTTAATTGAAAGCTTAGTAAAGGCAAACGTGAAATGTCAGAGAAATAGAGTTGTCGGTAGATTTGTATTTGAGGTACATGAATCGATAATTAATCCTGGATTAGACTAAGCCGGTGTGTGGTAAACAAACAACAGTAAAAATATATTTGACCGAGTTAGGTTTCATTTAGGTTTGAGCATCGGAAACCACAATCCCAGGCCCTCTTGTTCTTTAATGTTGCTTTTTTGTTTCCTTTTTTTCGTTTGTCACTCAGAGTGTTACAACCGCAATGAATACAAAATGTATTGCGGTTAGTTTGTTATCTAGTGTTTGAGTTATCTAGTGCGTCAATCCATCGATGCGAATCGATATTTGAAGTAATGGGAAAGGAAGTAGCAGCGAAGGAGGTGGTAAAGATGTTGGAAAAAGTAGTAAAAGTGTTCGAAAGCATTGGTAGAAATGATAAAAATAATGGAGGTGGTGGTAATATTTTTACGGTCGAAGCTGATAAAGGTGTCGAAGCCGATAAAGGCTTATGAAACCACAAATAAAGGTCGCCCTAAATTGTGTATTTTTTGGGTAACTTTTATATAATGGAATTTTTTCTAGTATTGTTTCATACCCTGTTTGGTGTCCAGCAGCAGAGAGAGACAGTTTGGAAATAGGAAAAAATAAATTATTTATGGCTTTTTAAAAGCCTCACGGTTATTATTATTGGGCTAAGGCTTGTTTTGGGAATTATTTAAGGTATTAGGGTGAAAAATAGATGATTCAAAATTGACCCGAGCGTATTATAGAAGAATTACTTAGCCTATGGTTTTTATACCAAATGAAATTGGTATAAATGTTCTAAAGTGTCTGGTATGGTAGACTGGCAATTTTGGGGTTGCCAGATAGCGATAAGGTGGCAGAAGAATTGGAGGGGAGTAGGAGATACACAATGGTAGAGAGAAATAGAGAAACTAGAGGGAGGGAGAGAGAGAGTAATATTTTGAGGAATTAATTTAGGACTTTAATTGTTTCACGTCAAAAAATTTTTCATTTTGATAAAGTTTTAATTTTACTAAAAAACTTTGTTTTAGAAATTACAAGGATCCTTTTAAAAAAGTTGAAGAGTCGTGTAAAAATCATGTAAAACTGATATGAAAATAATATTATTGATTTTTATATTCGTATTTAATTATGTATTGTGTATAGAATACATATCGTATTAATTCCAACTGGTTCGTAAGGAATTTATATATCATACAAAAATTTTACACTTTTTATAATTCAATAAACATATTTCGACGATAAAATTTATTTAATTTGAATTTGATATTCTGACCCTTAATATCTAATCATCTAACGAAAAATACTTCATTTCTAGAATTCTGAGGCAACTCTTACTTTTTTTAACAGTAATTAAATGGACCTGCTAAAATTCTTTAAATCTAGAGAAGTAATTAAATCTCACTCAGCGACTCTAAGCAACACTACAGTTATGACATTGCGTAATCTGAAGGAGAGCGGATAAAAATTAGAAAGAAATGTAAAGTTATGCGTCCTAAGTGCTTGTATGGATATAACAGTCTGACGTATTTAGCGTACTTTTCAGGTTTAATTATCCGACCATTTTTAAGGGGTCTTAATGCTTAAAAAATACTTCAGAATGGAAGACTAGAGACCACGTACGATGCGAAATGAGTTAAAATATAAATTGCTTACTGCAATGCGGCATAAAAAATAATTTTGATTTTCAGTCTTTCGCCTTTCAATTTCATGCATTAATCATCATCATTATAGCTTAAGCTTGAAATATTGAGTCGATATTAGTAAAATTGTATGTCGATCCACAGCTCAGTTTTCTCATCGTTGAGGCGTTAGAAACAGTTTTCGGAAAAATGGCTTATAGTAGTAAAAAAACCATTAAATCCTCTAAAACTTTACTGAGCTACTGAATCCTTTTAAATGCTATGAAAGTACATCAGACCTAAATTTACAATGGGTTATATAATTTTATTCCAAGGAAGGTCATTTTACTTACTCAGCCTTTAAAACATTTCCGTCAAAAGTTTTAACGTTTATCCATTCACCACACTAACTACTAGCTAGGGTCCTTAATCACCGATGTTCGGGTCTATTAACATACCCGCTTACTTTTCTTATAAGTACCAACGTTATTTACTTATATTGTTTCCCCATTTGAATTCAATTTTTCAGAAGTCACACTCCGTTTCATACTATTTATATCTGCTTCGACCTAATTTATCGGTTCTAAGCTTTTGCAAGTATTATTTAAACCACCATGTAGATCATGATATTGTATTATAAACACGTTTCACAAAAGGTAAATCCACATTTCATTTAATTGAAAGCTTAGTAAAGGCAAACGTGAAATGTCAGAGAAATAGAGTTGTCGGTAGATTTGTATTTGAGGTACATGAATCGATAATTAATCCTGGATTAGACTAAGCCGGTGTGTGGTAAACAAACAACAGTAAAAATATATTTGACCGAGTTAGGTTTCATTTAGGTTTGAGCATCGGAAACCACAATCCCAGGCCCTCTTGTTCTTTAATGTTGCTTTTTTGTTTCCTTTTTTTCGTTTGTCACTCAGAGTGTTACAACCGCAATGAATACAAAATGTATTGCGGTTAGTTTGTTATCTAGTGTTTGAGTTATCTAGTGCGTCAATCCATCGATGCGAATCGATATTTGAAGTAATGGGAAAGGAAGTAGCAGCGAAGGAGGTGGTAAAGATGTTGGAAAAAGTAGTAAAAGTGTTCGAAAGCATTGGTAGAAATGATAAAAATAATGGAGGTGGTGGTAATATTTTTACGGTCGAAGCTGATAAAGGTGTCGAAGCCGATAAAGGCTTATGAAACCACAAATAAAGGTCGCCCTAAATTGTGTATTTTTTGGGTAACTTTTATATAATGGAATTTTTTCTAGTATTGTTTCATACCCTGTTTGGTGTCCAGCAGCAGAGAGAGACAGTTTGGAAATAGGAAAAAATAAATTATTTATGGCTTTTTAAAAGCCTCACGGTTATTATTATTGGGCTAAGGCTTGTTTTGGGAATTATTTAAGGTATTAGGGTGAAAAATAGATGATTCAAAATTGACCCGAGCGTATTATAGAAGAATTACTTAGCCTATGGTTAGTAATTAATAACCACCGCGTTTCCTTGAAACCGCCCCCAATTCAGTCCAAAGAATCCAATTAAAAGCTGGGGGAAGCTTAAACCGTATAAAATCTTATTAAATACGAATCTATGATCTTCTGCAGAATTTGGTCCATCCATCCATCCATACGTTTATGTAATTTTAAAGATCTTTGAATGGCTAATCATTAATAGAGGGTTCGGTCATTAGAAAATAATTGAACTGCACAAGACAAAAGACCGAAAACTCAAAACCAAATATTTTAAGAATCCTGAGATCCGTGGCACTAATCCAGCAAGGACACTAAAACTATGAAATCTGCTAAATGACCTTTTACCTCGCAAGGGTGGCACACTTCCAATGTACACCAAATGCCCTGGGGTTCATTAGCTGTTCAAGCTGTTTGCAACTTAAAACTGAATTAAAGAAGCCTTAGCCAACATCATCGATAGAGTGACCTTATGTGTCCATCACAAACTCAAGCAGCAGTTGACCCAACTCTAAAATCTCCATACCTCGCTTCCTCTCTCTCACTTTCTCTCCATCTTTCGCACTCTTTCTTTTTTATTATTTCCAGGCCATCGAGGTGGTCTAAATCAACGAAACAGGTATTGCGGTTGCAGGCGATGACACTTTTGGTTTGCATAATTAATTTGCAGCTGAGCACGACACCGACTAAGCGTTTATCGGCAATTTAGCGAACATTTATTTGTGAGTGTGTGTGTTTGAATAGGTGTGTGTGTGTGCTGTATGTATTTGTATGTATGTGTGTGGGTGTGTGTTGCTGGTTGCGCGTGTGATACATTTGCCAAATATCCATGCAGTGCGGTTGACTGCTGTCAAAAACGGCACTAATAAAAATGAAGATAAACTTTTCCAATTTTGATTTTGCCAATTTTTATACAAAAAATTGAAATGTTTAACTTTCGGTTAAATAAAAAATATTTTTTAAGCATGTTTAAGCAAACTATTATAGCAACACTTTTTTTTTTATCTGAAATTTCTGAATATTAAATAGAATTATGAGTGTTCTGAAGGTATTTAGATCGAAAGCTAAAATTCCACAAAACATAAATCTTAACTATGGGATTATGTTTTTAGACACTATTTTCATTCCTGTGAAATTTTTAAAAATTATTTCACATTAATCAAAACGTATCTCAAAACATAAATTTTGTATCGAAAATTTTCTTTACTGCGTACTTAAATGCTATTTAAAGCATAAGATTATGTCGGTATGATTGTGCAGTGAGCATGGGGAGGTGTGAAACAAACAGTTGCAAGTTGATTTGCCTCTTTTGACGAATACCAGAAACTCTAAACTCTATTTAAAGCCTCTTTAAAAACTACACCCTAATTTTTCTTTCTCACTCACACAGAATCTGGACGCTGCAGTATTGATAGACAGACAATGATCAAATGACAGTATACTCCTTTTTTGTAAGCATGCAAACATTTGCTTGCTTCCCACGATTTTCTCCTCTCTCTCCCTCTATCTCTATCTCTCTCTTTCTGTCTTCCTCCCCCACCCTTTCTTTTTCTTTGATGCTTCAACTTAAATATTTTAATTTGATTGAGTTGGTAAACTTCGCGATGCTTCTTCACGCTTCATGTTTATGCATCTCGTGATATTGCGACGCGTAATTAAATCCGTAAATATTTTTTAATCAAGCAAAAGCTGAAGTTTATAAATTTGTTTGTTTTTCTGAAAATTATTTACAGAGGATGCTGATCCTAATGACGATGATGCTAAGTGCCAATGGTTGCTTAAACATTAATATTGACATTGTTGTTGTTGTTGCTTGTTTCTCTTGCAATATCACTACAAAAGCATCTCCAACAATTTGCTTTCGGCATTTAGTTCATCGCGTAGTAAGACTTGTGTTGATTCTCTTAAAATAATTCCTCCATTTAGTTGCCATTCCTAAACTTTAGACATATATCTTTTTCATATTACTGTTATTGCAATTTTGCAATTCTCAACTCGTTAGTTTTTCGCTTCTTCGTCCCATCTGTCCATTAGTTGCATCCATTACATTCACGACCTCATTGGTAAATACGATATATATAGATGTATATACGCGTGTAATGTGAATCCATATCTTATGCGTCGAAGCGAGTCGTCAGATCCAAATTGATGATGACTGGAACGGTTAACATTTTAGATGCTTTTTGGGGTTAAGGACCGATCAAGTACTTTACATCGAATTGCTATCGGGGATGAAATGTGGGTTCAGCATAAGTTTAAAAGTAAATGGATTCCATGCAGTTATGCGTGATGGTTTATGAATTTCCTCCTCCTCCTCCTCATAATAAGAAATTCAAAAATCATTTCCTCAGCCATAATCACCGTACTTTGGTGTGCGGTTCAGCAATGTGTGGCTTTCTCAAGCCACTGTCTGCGTTCACACAGTCTGAGTTTCGAAGGCTGCTTCGAGGAAATTAATCACCCACCCTTTAGTCAAGATCCTGCTGGCAATAAGTATTATTTATTTTGTGCTGGTGACGGAAGATTGAATATAGAATTATTATTAATTACAGAAATGTTTTTTATACCACTGCTCCGGGTAATACATCGAACGCCCCTCGCATATCGAGTTGAATATTTCAATAGCATTTATCTTAACATTCTTGTTGTTGTTGCTTCTTTTAAAAGCTCTTTAAATAGTCTCCTTAAGATTTTAATTATGTATATTTTCCAATTGAACTTTTGAATTAAAAGCGAGTTGAAAATTTTTAATTACATTTAATTTGTGGTATTTATTTATTCAAAGGATTTATGTAGTGAAGAAATGGGGGGAAGTTTAATGTATTTAGAAGAAAATGTTTGTATTAATATAATAATCCTCGAAGGTCATGATTACAACATAATTTGCTTCGCTTGCAACAAATACATGACCTTACGTTAAAAATAAATCGACTCTGAAAATTTAATTGAAGAGCTTGAAATTGCTGATAATGAGCTGTTGGTGGCACAGTCGCTCTGGGAAGGAGAGTATCATTAGCAAAAATTTCGATTCATTAAAATTTAATTGCTGCTTAACCATCAATCGATCCATCAGCTAACGATGGATGAATCGAATCCAGCCAATTGAGAAAAAATTGTCAACCTCAGTGCATACCGTTCTTTACTTCACTCTACCTCTATTATCGTTCACTCTTTTACTTTACGCTTGATTTGCTCGTATTAATTAATTATTATTTTTTACATTCGGTTTGCCGAATTCGGCTTAATGGGGAGGTAATTGAAAGGAATGCCAATACCGCAGGAATTCCAAGGCCTTTTCAATCTACAAACGCATCCTTTTATAATTTATAAGTATCGCCTCTCCACAAACCTATCCCTATCATTTTCCCCACGATATTACTCTCTTTATTATTGAAGAGCAGCAATTTGCAACGCAATTCATTTACTTATTTATACGAAGGACATTCTGGATTCTGTTTGGGAAAGAAATGAAAATGAATTTCATTGAATTTACTGTCTCTGGCTCTCCTGGTTTTACATTATTAATTAACTAATTAAAAACTTTTTTAAATTCTTGCTCATTTCTCTATTTGTCCTTCCGTTTCCTTATTACATCTCTCTCTCTCTTTTCTACCTTTCTCTCTCCCTCTTTTAGAAACCAAAGCAATCTGCGGAGATGTACCACCTCATTATTGGGAAACGCCTTACTCGCAACCCTATTTCGACAATTCATCGCGACGTGAAGTTACGGCGACAGTGGGTCAGGCTGCTCTCCTGCATTGTCGGGTACGAAATCTAGGCGATCGAGCGGTAAGTTTAATGACAGTCTTTTCATTTTCACACAGGAGTCCTTTTTTCATAAGAGGCTTTTATAAACTGACTAAATCAACATCCCGAGGACGACTGTGATAACTTTGACCTATCATTAGTCTTCAAAATCCATAGACGGAATAATAGAGTGATTTTTTATTAGAAAAAAGGAATTTTAAAAGACGAACGTAATTCTAAAGTTGGCTTGCAGCATTTTCTATTGCCTCTCAAACTTCGAAACGCTCCTAGCTCTTAAACTAAAAATAGTTAAAACTAAAAAAACAGTAAAACTAGTTGTTCAGTTTTTTAGTTTTATGTTTCTTATTTTTTTGTAGCTCTCTTCATTCCTCCTCCGCTTTTCTTACACATAGAAAAATTCATTGGGAATTATAAAAAGGAATTAAAGAAGATGGTTTAGTTTTATAACTGAAATTATGGTTAGTAAACAAATAAAATGATTAAATCGTTAGTATAAAACTTAATAGCTTCCTTGGAGTGAATACTCTCGAGGGGTATCTCTCGATTAGATGTTTTCGTTTCGAAGGATCTTTGAGACGAGTGGCAGAAGTATGACCTTTAGCAAGGCAGGCAAGCGTACAAATAATCCGTTCCTTTCCTACGATAATCGTTATTGGAATTGACTACATTTGTAATTGTTGTTGCTCGTTTTATTTTTGGTTTTGGCCTTGTTATTGTTTTGTTCTTGTTTTAGTTTTTCTTTTTTTTGTTACTTTGATTCGAAACGCTTCGAATCCTGTGGCCAAGGAACAAACCAATGTCATCTGGGGTTGTAAATGTTGCTCGTCCTTATTTTACTGTTGCTGTTTCTGCATGACTTGCAGCATTCCGTTTAAACAATAAATTGCTTTTACTTTGGCTTTTGTGTTATCCTTTCAACCCGCGCACGCGTTATTCTCATTTATTTTGCTTTATATTCGTCTTAGCGCGCGTTTATGGCTGTAGCTGATGGTTTTGTTGCTGTTGTTGGTTTCTGGTTGTTGTTGCAGTTGTTTTGTTTTTGATCTTGTTACTCTTGTTTACCATTGTGTCAAACCTAGCTGTGAAGGTTAACTCGGGTGCATCCGTTAAATGAATCCACTCCACTCCATCCCATTCTCGTGTATTTCTCTCTTTCATTTCTGACAATTGTGTGTAGATGCTAAATAGAGAATGGTAACGAAAAGGAAAGGATATAAAATTAAGTGAACGGAATTTTTCGTTCCTTTCCTTTTCGTTATCATTCTCTATTTAGCATTTACACTTCCATCCTTCTAGTTATTTTTCTTCGTTTATAATTTCATGTCCTTCGCAGTAATCTTCACACGTGCTTGTTAGTGGCTTTTCTTCACAGTTCACACTGGTAAAGATTGTTTCTCAATATATTTGTGTGTATTCACATAGATGTGTATGTGTTCACACAGGTGATTTGAAGAGTGTCACTGAATACTATTTCCTCGAGTTGGCAACATATTTCACTGGATTTTCTTGATTATGTCTATGGCTGCATCTGTTTCTTATCCTCAAAGGGATGGAATCCGTTTTTCTTTCTTGTATTTTTGTTTTTACTTTTAGTCTTCCGTTTAACATTTGCAAAAGGGATTTAGAAGAATTTTTCCTGTGGCTGATGCAATAAAAATGTCACATCTTTTACGCGAAACTAATATTTTACACGTACAAAATGAGCTTGATATTAATTGTTTAGCATTTGTTATTCAGCAAAATGAATGGTGTTCCAAAAAATTTGCAAATTTAAATAACGGTGCGCGATAAAAGTTTAGCAGAGAAATTCGAGAAGAGAATTTATTCACGTACAACGCAAAATCTTAAAACGCTAGATGAAACCTATTTGACATCGGTTTTGGAACAATGAAATAATTCTGAACTTTCTTTTTCAACTTGGGAGACTTTTCTGGGGCTTTCTCGAAGGAGAAAACTTTAAACTTTCTATGAATACTTTCATATTTTGTTTTGTGTATAAAGAGAAAAAATTATAAGGGAATTAAAATTATATTTCATTTATTATGGACTTTATTTGAGGAAATATGCATTATGGATGGATCCCTGGAACGCCTGGAGGCTGACATCAATGAAGAACTATTATTTTCAAATAGATATTGTATTATCGCAATATCCGTAATTCTTAAATTTCCAAAGACATTCAAAGCTTAGAAGCAAATGTGGAACATATATGATTTTTCTGGTTTTAGGTAATTTTCTTTTTTGAAAAATGAAAAATTTGGTGCAAAAATTCAAAACCAAAAAAAGCGACATCGAAAATAATTTTATTTATTGTAAAATATTCGATCTTAAATACATATAATTAAAACATCTTTTTAATTGAAAATTTAGGTTAAAATAATTTATGCGGCTTCCATAGATACACTTTCGATTTTCTCATTCTTCACTTTTTTCTCATTTGAGCACAATTTGCTTGCAAATTTTTAAACAAATTTTCTAGTGAGAGGATTATCCGAAATTTATTGCCATCCCTTCTGTATAAATATTTTTCTTAGCTACTCACCCTTTTTGCTTTTCTGTACTTCTTAAGTGATTACTACAATTTGATCATAAAAGGCACGTTTTCATTTAATTGAATACTTTTCCCCCAAATTATAGCCATCTTTTTCTTTTCCCCTACATTTTTCGTATTTTAACAATTGTTCTAAACACACTTAGACAAGTAAATAAATCTTAAGTTTTTACCCTTCTATCATTTCTCGTTTTAAATTGTTTAATTTTTCAGTCGTCTGCCCTTGGGATGCGTGCACTACTGGGAAATATCATAAAGTTTTATTTGAAATATAATTTTTTTTAGTAACGTGGTGAACTTCATGGGCCGACAACAAACCCTTTATTGGCCACATTAAATGTATTTATCCATAAAAACAAAAATCACAAAGACCACTCGGACCAGAAATTTACATAATCGGTCATGAAATATTCATGAAATATATGTAGGGTCGTTTGCGATGGCATTTGTTATTACTTTGTGAGATGATACGTGACTTGGGAAAATGGCTTCTTTAAAATATTGAATTGAGGGTGTTCAAAATAATGGCCTGTTTAACTCTAAATTAAAGACATTCGTTTTCCGCAAAACCTTCGGAATTGTTTTCATAAACATCGTGGAAATCGAAAGGAGGAAAGATTAAGAATGCGTGAAATGTATTTTTAATGTTTATAATTTGAAATTCATGGTAAGAGTTCATAACAGTTTGGGTCAGAACATACTAATACTATCATCTCACCTCAGTGACTTCTGAACTAACGCCACAACGCCGTGAATTTTATTTGGTATAGTGATGAATACGATACTTAACGAAACACAAATATCGAACGAAAGCAATCGTATTAATCCTTTTCTTTTTTTTTCTTCTCTTTTTCTATAAAATGCTATCAAATCCGTTACCAGGTTTCTTGGATACGTAAAAGGGATCTTCATATTCTTACAGTCGGCATTCTAACTTATACGAATGACCAACGATTTCAATCGCTGCATACCGAAGGATCGGATGAGTGGACTCTGCGCATATCATCGCCACAGCCACGAGATTCTGGCACATACGAATGCCAAGTATCCACCGAACCGAAAATCAGTCAAGGATTTCGACTGAATGTTGTTGGTAAGCAAATACAAAACTTGTATATTGGCTACACATTATGCGTGTGTAGACGCACATAAGGATAGGTTTGGCCAATGGTTCACTTCTAATTTTTAATCGTTCTCACTTTTCTTTGGTTAGAAAAAGCTTTCTTTTACTAAAATTTCCTAAAACAGAATAGACATATATTGGCGAAGATATATGTGCGTATGAATTTGAGTTTGAAGTTAAGTTCGTTTGGATATTTAAGGAAATAATAGGACTTAATTCCGCACGCTAAATTAGCTTCCGTTTCTTTAGGAAATCGAACGAATATATTTGCCAATATAATACACACAAAAATAGCAAAGCATGTAAACGTTTGCTAAGCGTGATATTTTGGTTGAATTCAATTTATTTTCGAGTCGCTTGATATCAATATATTTGACAACAGAAACAAAAACAACATAAACAACACAATTCCCAAAAAGAAACCCAACACCGTTTATATAATTTTGTTGACTCCCTTTCCGATGAGTTAACAGAGCATTATGCTGGGAGGCCGTCAGCGTTTTGGGCTCCGTCTTCTTCTCGTTACTACGAAGGACGTTCGATATATTTGATTGTGCGCGTTTATGAATGTATACGTGTGTTCATGGGTATGGTTTGTGCGTATGCATCAGTGTGTATCAGTGTGTGTATGTGCACTCCTTTCATGGTTCCTTGTATTACTCGGTGTAATACATTTTGTAAATGCACAAACTTGCAACATTTCTCGAACTAATGCTCGAGATAAAAATCTTTTGTGAGTGAGAATTTTACAAAGTATCCTTTTGTGAAAAGTGAATGGTATCACGATAAAAAAAATACATGCACAAAAAAGCAAAAATAAAAATAAAAAATAAAAAATTAAATAAATAAAAATTTAAAAAAATTAAAGAAAAAATAAGGGTAAAAAGTAGCAAAATTTCTATTATAGACTATTTTGTTGTAGTGACATAAGCAGAGCAGCGACGGTGGCAGCAGTAAAAATAGCAGCTCGTACGGTAGCACCAATGACTGCGAAAGCAACAACAAAAGCAGCATAATAGATGGTCACGACAGCTCCGTATCGAAAATAAACGGAGTAATGAAATGCCGGATGCCGACGCTTAAGCCGAAATCGGATAAAGCTTTTATTGTCAGGAAAATGTTCTTTAGACATGGTAACAATTTCAGTAGAATTGAGGCGAAATATATAAAGATAGAAACAAAAACTAATGTCTTGCCATTCGAAATGAAGAAGAATAAACAGATTTGAAGACAAACGAGACGAAATGTTGGCGAAAATGAATGTTAGGGACTTTCTTCAACGTGCTAAAGACTCTTGACAAACTCTTAATATATTCAAATTTGCTGGAAAATTAAAGACTTACTCATTTTGACTTGTTTCTCAAATGGGTTCACCAAAAGCAACAAAAAGCCTTTCAAATAAAGTCTTTTCGAAAATAACAGAAAAAAGAAATTCTATCTATTTCTGAATCAGCAAATGCTTGATGGGCTAAACGGATCGCTTTCCTTCTCCTTTTTGCCTCTTAAATTACTTTTCCTCCTTCTCTTCCGCACTCTTCTCTTGCTTCTTTCATTCCTTTCACCTCTACAATATTTTTCAACAGTTTTTCCGATGAATAAGTTATAAAATTCTAACCGAAATTTTTTCTACAGTTTCACGCGCGAAGATCCTGGGAAATCCAGAACTCTTCATCAAGAGTGGTAGTGACATCAATCTAACATGCCTGGCCGTACAGTCACCTGTTCCACCGTCCTTCATCTACTGGTTCAAGGGCAAACGTCTGATCAACTACTCGCAACGCGGTGGCATCAATGTCATAACCGAACGCTCGACACGAACGAGTAAACTATTGATTGTAAAAGCAACATCAGCGGATTCGGGGAATTATACGTGCTCACCGAGTAATTCAGGTGAGTGGCATTCTTCCCTGTCACAGGAATCTGGCAAATAATATGCAAAGTCAAATGTTGGCGTATGAAAAATGTTGAAGTTACGTCAAATAATGGATGGTTTATTGTTATGCATTATTTCGATATGTTACTTCATGTACGAGAGATTCCCGGTACCCGTTCGGGCTTTCAGCTTTTGGTTGCTTATGTGTCAGTTTTGTTTTAGTGTGCAATATAGGACGTTTGTGCAATATAGGATTGGACTGCTAGGGGATTGGACGCATAGATTTGTAGGGAAACTGGTTTGTGTCCAAACTAGACTTGGCAGTGGGGTGATGGATATTCGTTCCAATATCCTTTAACTGAGGAAACTCCCCTTGAAATATTGGGGAATTGCTCACCATGGGCAAATATTCAAAGAGCTCATATTCTTGATAATAATCAGGTGGAACTGTAGGATTCTTTACCTTTAGGGGTCTTTACCCTTCAGTGCGTTACTTATTGGTCGATGGCAGGACTAATACAAGGACTGTAGACTGACTGATATATCTACGGGGAGGCACAATTGACCATGGTCGCTGTGCTCTACTTCTGTAAAACATAGTAAGACATAATAAGATATTCAACCACATTTGTTGATCAAACAACTGAGAATAATTGAAATCAGTATGAAGGATGAATTTGTTAACGGAAACTTTATCACGTTTTCCAGTTCTGAGCAAAATCCGATAATTCCTAGAGTCCACGGACAGTAGTGAGGTATAGTGAGTGATCTGCAATGTTATTGATGCTTAAATAGTATTAAAACTTTGAATAATACACCTGCCACTACTCCCTTCCTCTCCCTGCTTCCAACTCATACGAAACGTCGATATTGCCCTCCTCGTTTTCAAAATACTGTCACAAATTTCCACAATCATTCACAGTCCAGCGGTAGATGATTACAGCTGCTTGCTCTTTTATTGCCTCACTTAGTCTTTTCTTTTCTGTTTTATGTTCGTTGCTTTATTTACTGCTTTTATCTGGAAATGACACATTTCGTATTCAGCACCCTGGACTGTCGAAATCCCGTGAGTTAGGGAAGGATTGAGTAGCATTTGTTTGGAATTTAGGATTTAATTTAATATTCCACCACCCCACCCCAGACCTTATCCGTCCTCTGCCTTGTATCAGTATCCACTCCGATCAATTCCGGTTGATCCAAACGGGGTTGGGAAAAGAGTGTCAGCTGACAATTTAGTGAAACTAATTCACGTCAGATTTTAGGCTTATGATTTCGACCACGGCCGACGCCAATTGATTTATCTTATACATATTGCTTAGGTTTTTCGTAATGTCTTTTAATCGTAGTTTCTAGCCAAGGTAATATTCGGTCATTGACATTGCGAAGAGAGAACAAACGCAGAAATGTTTTCATTTAATTTAGGGCTTAAGGAAGTGGAATTAATATTACACAAAGTTTTACGAAACTTAGAAAAAGGTATTCGACGAAATATATTTAGGCTTTTGACAATATTTGGCTTGCTGCAACTATTACCGGTTAACTTTTTTGTTTAAGAATGTGATCCCCTCCTTCAGCATTTGGGGTTCTAATGAAAATTTCATCAAACAAAGTTGTGGTTAGGGGAATTTGTAATGCGTGTTCTTTTAAATTTTTTACGTTATTATAAATAAGCTTTTGAGATAACGTGTTTTTACGACCGATAATACTAAAGCAACTGAAAGGAAAAGGAGAACTCAAAGTTTCTGTTAACCTTAAAAAGGACTCAAAAATGCTTACCGAGTCGCGGAATTTGGTGAAGTGTGATTACGTCCTGAAGGGTGAATATTTCTGATAGCAAAAAATTTAAGTAATATTAAAAATATTAAAGTTGTGGCCCACAGTGGGCTATGAAACTGTTCAATTCATTTTGTTTTATATTACGCCGAAATTATTTTGCTTTTAGTTGCTAAAGCTTTCAGGCTGCGTTGGAGAAATTACTCACGGTGTTATACTTTATTCTAGTTTTTAAATTTATCCTACAATTTTTTTCGGAATTACTCAAAAATTTTCCAAACCCTTTTGAGAAATTCTATTTCATCCATTTATCCTATACGAATTTCTTAACAAATAATATTTCTTGAACTCCTCGAATTATTCGAAATTATCAGAAATTATGATAATGAAATATTCAGAGACACTTATCAAAAACCCCATTCTGATATATTTTTTAATCTGTCTAAATTACGTAATTGTTGAAATTGCAAATTCTAAATTATTCTAAATTTATAATTCCGGTGCTTGTTGTGTTCACGTGTCGTCGACTATTCTGCAAGTGCAGCTAATTTTGGTTGCTTGTCGACAGTTTCATCCCGTCACGTCAATGGTCAAGTTGTTTTGATATCACTTTTTTTTGAGCTCCAAATTTGAGAAAAGATTCAAATCTATTCTGCGTCTGTCATGGCTTGCGTGTCTCCCTTGTCGTTTATCATTTATTCGAAATCACCACAATCGCCACAAATTGTCAAAGAAGTTTTTGGTTTTTGGTTTTCTTTCTTTTTTTCTTCCTTTCGTTATTTTTTCTCGTCTTCCTTTTGCAAATCGTGACATTTGCTCACGTTTTCACTGCGCGGAAAATTATTTTTCCGCAATCACGTTTTATACTGTTTTATAGTTCGTTAAATATCTTCGTTGCCCGTACCCGCCAGAAACGGGCGCAGTAGAAGAGAAGGTTGATCCCTGCTCCATTGTCCATCGGTCCATTTTTCCCGCAGGTTGATTACGGGGTTATAAAGTCTTAAAAGCATATACACTTAATATTTGTCACCCTTTCTCATCCTCTGGTTTTAGGCTTCGCAGATGTACATCGGTGGATAATATTGAAAGTTCTTTACATTCGAAATTTGAAAATACGAGATAGTTTTCTTTAAAGCTTAAATAGAAATAATTCAAAGTGTTTAAAATTAACAACAAACAAAATTGAAATGGGCTTAATAAGTTGAGCGTAAGAAATTACATCAAAATTTCAACAATAAATTGAAAGGGAGGAAGGATAGGATTTTAAATACCAGAAAGTTTCTTCCTCAGAGGGCTTAAGATTCCTTTCCTCGCGGAAAGTTTTCTCTACAGGAAAGCCGTTTTAATTATTAAATTTTAAAAAAATGCGCTCTCAGAACTAGACTTTGTTTGGCCTATCCCACTTTTACTCGAATTTATCAGCGAGTTCTAATTTAAAGTTCGTTTTAAAAGGAACTTTGTACTATTTTATTTTCTGTGTTTTATTTGTTTATATGCCGTATAAAGCATTTTCTCATACGGAAAATTGCTTTGTCCAACCACTAATTTTTCTTAATGGTCCTTGGAAACCAAATGGAAATTTGAGGCAGTGAGAGGAAATAAGGTAATTGAGAGGGAGAGAGAGAGAGGACGAGAGAGGTTGTTAATAGAAAAGCATGGATTGACCAACGTTTACCATTTCTTTTCTGCACAATTTTTTTCGGCAAAAGAAAAAGTGCGAAAAATAATGTATTTCAGCTTTTTTTAAAAGTCGAGACCAGAATCATGACTAGTAGTATTTTCCCAAACCATCGTTTATTTAAAGCCTTCCTAAGGAGTGCAGTGACCCTTCTTGAGAGCCAGGAAAGGAATTAAGTAAATAAAAATCGATTTAGAGGTGCTTTTGATAATACTATTTGGTCTCTGTCTTCCTCTTAAAAGTTTCGGTTACACCCCCTTCTCATAACCACCAAGAGCAATAACCATTTGAAGGGTTAAAATCGAAAATTGGTGGCCGCAGCGGGTTGAACATGATTGGGACAAAATAAAATTTTCCTTGTGTTCTGAAGAAAGTGGTGAATTATTAAAAAAAGGTCTTTTATTGGGCGACAACATAAAAGGATTTAATAAAATAAAAAAACCAGGAAGAAAGCGAGAGAAAATCCATCCAGCAAATAATTAAGAAATCTCAGTCTCGCTGAATGGACGAAAAATAAAGAAGTTTCATCAATTTTACACGCTTTTTTGTCTTCGCCACAAACAAAAGTTAATAAAGAAAAAGGTTGATATCACAAAATATAAAACAAGATAATGAAATACTGGATAATGCCTCATTAAGTTTGAAAGAGCTCACATTTCGTGATGTTCGAACTTTGTAGGCTTAGTAGGTTTTTTTACATTCTCGCGTTTTTTATGGCGGCGACCAATTAAATTTAAAACTCTCTAAAATTTTCAAAGCGAAAAAAACGAAGGGAATTTTTGAAGAACTAAAAAAACAGGATTCCTTATTTAATAATTTCCCAGCTTGGGAGGACACTACTTGTCTGTTCATTGAGTAGTTTTTTTCGGATTAAATTTTTCATCATAAAAAAGGATTCACGCCTCCATTATCTGGCTCTTTTATAATCATTGGAAGGACATATATATAAGGAAATATATTTCTTTGCGTTTCATCTTGATCTTTATTATGTCCTTAATGATCTTTATGTTATGTTGAATTATTCAAGAGACTAAGAGGTCGCTCGACGAAAGTACCAGTAATGGAATTTATAGCATTTTTATTCAGTTATATGTTAAAGACATTCTGTGAGTGATGGAAGGAAGAACAAGAAGTGCAGCCGAGGAATTAACCGAAAACAGCAAAGCAAAAATTGTGTTAATTTCATCGTGACAACGAACTATTTATATCACATTTAATTCAAATTAGCCTATAGGTGAAAAACATTTTGTAACGATGACTATCATAATTATGATGATGATCACGGTGAAGTTGGAATGTGAATCAAGACTTGGTCGATTTGTTATAATTCTCAATATCAAGCGTACACGACAGGATAGAGAAAATTTAATACTCGTAGCTGTTTATTAAATACAAGAGGATGAAGGCGGTGTTGGGAGTATTTTTTCTTAACCTTCATTCGAAAATGAGAAGAAGTATTGCTTTAACCCGTTGATGCATACTTTCAATTTGATGGTCATGCTAAGAAATATATGTTTCCAATGGTTTATGATTGCCAGATGAATTCGAGTGTAAGTAATTTTTCACTAAAAAATTATGACATTTTCAATTGAAAATTATCACGGATACAACCGTCATTTGCTAATCGTGTCATTTATTATTTTCCTAGAGCAAGTGATAGTTGTGACCGTCGTGGCGACATACGACATTTGCTTCACTAATTCAAAATGATTTCTATGAATAAAATAGTATGAATATGCGTAAACGTAGAAAAAGAAAATACGTCTGAAACAAACTTTTTATTTGTAGTTTATTTTGCTTATTAAATAACCAAGCAAGCATTAAATTAACATTAATTCAGGAAACAAATTATATGCATTCAAGAAAGTATTATAAATGATAGGTTATATATTCTAAACAGAGTGGTGAGTTATGCGTGGTGAGGCATGCAATATTTTTTCCAATGTATTAGATAATAATTAAGCGAGCAATTAATTAATATATGAGGAGAGAGATTATGCCAGGCACCTGAAGGAATTCGAGCCGCATTAACTAATATGAAGAGTGTTATATGATCCACTAAATATTTACTAAAGTTGGAAGTGACAAACCGGCTTTAATTATATTTCGTCCGGAATAAGTTGCCTCTCGACTACCCGAAAACTGGGTCTAGACAAGAAATGCGAATCGGTTCACAACTATGAGAACTTTTCGTTATTTAAATAAAGACTTTTGTAAAATTCGTGAATTCGTAATTAAAGTAAAAACTGACTGGTGTGACAATATAAATTTGTTTTAATGGCTTACTTTTCTTACTTTGTTTTTACTTTTATTACCAAAATGCTGATGTTTCATGTTTTTGCCATTTCAATGGAGGAATCAGCAACAAGAACAAAAGCATTAACATTAACAATAATATTTCCCTTCCCTCCTTGTTAGTGGTAGCGTTTTTTTGTTTTCTACATTGTATTTTCAGCTAACGAGCCAGCCAGCAAACTTTCAACGTTTGTTTTGCCAACGCCAATGAAAATATTTTTTCATTATTTCCACTTCAGCTGAAATTTTTACTCATTCATTTACTTTACTTCTTTCTCTTCTACTTCTTCTCTGTTTTTCTCCATTTGTAGATTCGGCTTTTGTTGTTGTGCACGTAATCAACGGTGAGCATCCGGCTGCAATGCAGCACGGAAACAGCAGCGCCAACAGTTTATCAACATCGCTATTGCACGGTGTATTCTATCGCGTATCGAAACACATTGCAGTCGTTTTAGCTGGACTGGGAGACTATAATGGGAATGGTGACGGCTATAGCTATGGCTTCAGTAAATATGACAGCAGAGCGGCATCGTGTTGTACCGCTACCTCCAACACTGTCAAAAATAGCAATACAATCGGTTTGACTAAAGTCAAAGCTATGATTGTGTCCTGCTTGCGTTGCAGTCTTGAGACGCTACTTAGGGCTGCGCAGACAACTGCGATCAATTGGAGTATTGCAGGTGCTGGTACACTCGTAGCTCAGCTTTCTGTCTGGATGATGTTGGCAACAGTTAGCAGGTGATTGTCAGGCTAAAGGGATAAAATAATGGCCACCACGTTGGTGGTACTGGCATCGGTAACAGCACAATCACATCTCGCTTCTCATGCGTTTGTAAAGGAAGCAGTCTAACGTCATTAAGCAGAATAATTTCAGTTTTGTGGAATGAAATTAAAAATTGAGTAAGAGAGAGAGAGAGAGAGAGAGAGAAATGGGGAGAAATAAAGAGCCAGAAAAAGACGCATGAGAGGCGAGAAGATGAGAGAGAGAGAGTGAGGGAGAGATTAAAGTAGGGAGGAATACGAGCAACGAGGTCAGCAAAATTGGCAAAGCCAAAACGTAATCTACCGAATAACCAAAGTAACGCAGTTTAGCATAAATTTGTTGTTGTCTTTTTTTGAAAACCACTAGAACTATATTTTTTTGCTTTTACGTGTAAATAAACAAAGTAGCAAGAGAAAAGCCGCTTCTGTGTCTTTAGAGCAGAAAATGTATATAGGAAATTATATAATATAAAGAAAAATATTTAAATTAAAATAATATTTCATAATGTAAAATTTATAGTTTAAGTTTCATCAACGAAATGCATTTAGTAAAATTGAAAAAACAAATAATGAACGCAAGGGCACGCACATGCTCACACCCACAAATACATCCATACGTGTACACCTATAGGCACACCCATCTGCGTACCTACAGACGAGAACGGAAATTTAATTTCCGCTCCTTTTGGCTTCATTTCGTATATCCGTTTCGTTCGTTTACTGCATCTCTTCTAAAGTATAGTTTTCTTTTTCATGTTCTTCCTTTTCTTTTTCTTCTTTTTAAGCAACCACGCTTTAGTTATTGCGGCGTGTTGTTTATACACGTGTTATGATTTAATTAGCTTGAGAGCAAATATATCCGGTAGATACATTTAGTTTGAACTTCTCCTTTTTTAGATATTTCGTTTACCTCGATGACGGCTTTAAAAGCGGTTTTAAATAAGAAATAAAAATTGACATAATCTAGGTGTTCGGTTCATTAAATATGTTATATATCTGAGGTAATTTTAGATACTTTTGCTGACTAATATTTTCACGAGTCACGATTCACGACGAAAGAAAAAATCGAATTAAAGAAAATTAAATATGAAAAAAGTTTAATATTTTTGAAAAAATAAGGTTATTTTAAAAGGTCTAATGTAAATAATATAAGCCCTTCGTTGTTTTTTATTGGCTCGTATTCTTGTTTTACGACATAATCATATTTAAAATTAACTTTTTCCAATGATTCATGACGCTCGTTTATATTTTCTCCCTCCCTCTTTGAAGTAATATAATATTTTATTGCTTTAAAACAACGGCACTGCATGAAGCAGCGATTCGATAATTACTGCTGACCTTTTCAAAAACGGGGATACACGATCTTTGCTACCCATAAAATGTAATGCATACTTGTCGGCATGCAAACACATACTTTAACACACTTAATAAAGAATGGCGTAACGTGTAAATTTGTAAATGCAGAATGAATAAAAAAGAAGGGATAAACTTCGGAAATATTATTTTTTAATTAATATTTATTTCGTGCCTTTTATATTTTCCAAATGAGAGATTTCATGACAACACTCACACATAGAGACTGCGTTTGAATATGTTAGTATAGTTTATATAATCCGTTTAACCCTTGATTAATTTAATCCATTTAACCCTGTATTTATTTGGTAATTATTCTTATTTTCATTAAACAGATCATAATGATCGGAAATGTAATCTACACGTAATGTATGTTCTTGGTGTACATCTGCTTGATCTTTCGTTTTGCATAACCTTAAAGGAGACATTATGTTTGCGTAATCTATTTAACGTTCGTTAAAGCTTCGCTCCATTCCCAAACTACAAAAAATACTTACGAAATTATCATTTACTTCAAATAAATTTACTTCAGATTTACTCTTAGAAATATTTATTTGCCCGTCAGTAATCCTTAACAGTTTCAAAAACGTCATTAGTGCCTAAGTTATCATCACCTACAGTTCATAAATCACCACCCAAGGTTTAGAAATTATCAGTAAGAGTTCCATAGTCAGAGTTGACTGTCATTTGTAGTTCAACATTGTCATAAAGTGCTCATAATTCAGACTTCAGAAATCATCAACTGTGGTGAAGGTCTTTCATTTCATTTTTTTATTTATTTATTTGGAATCTAGCTTTAAGAAGTACTTATTAATATTCCACATCAAAACTCCCTGTCCCTGTCGTCGTTTTAAGATGCGAAAATCGCATCGCAATTCATAGCTCACACACTATCATTAGTAGTTCAGTCATGTTTCCATTTGCTGTTCATTATGAAATGTATTTCTCACTAAAGCAGCGAATCAGGATTAAAAATGTTTATATAAATTTATTAGTATTATTAAAAAATTATTAATCTATTTTTTTAAATAGAGCTAAAACCAAGTAGCATTCTGACAAACATAGTCTTTGTCCGGTTCCCCCCTCTTCACTTCTCTTCCCATAGCTTGACCGCCCCCGTTTACACTGTATTATTAAAAGTATACTTGTATAAGATGAATAACTTTTTTATAAATATTATAATTAAAAGTAATAGCAGGAACAGTGCGCACTTATTTCGATGCTCCATCTTTTTAACGAGCGCTATATTTATGGTGCTCACTGCAGTAACCGCACTCGCGTTTTCTCCACTCTTTATAATCACAAGCTGTTAATTCATAAGCAGTTAATGAAATGTGTGAGGTCTTTCCCCCATTCGTTTTATATATGCGTACTATTAATTAATTTTTCATATCTGATTTATTTTTATTTACTGCAATTTCATTTCAATTAATGTGTGTATATCCGTCTCCGTTTGCATATCTATCTGCGCTCCTTGCATGCGTATTTACTTTCATAATAAATTTGTGCTGGAAGTAATTATGCTGTTGCTTTCTATCCATGATTTACGCAGATTGATTTCGCGTGGAAATTGTTAAGTGTTTTCATTTGAAAATATGATTACGTTGCAGAAAATAAGAGGTGTGAGATGATGGGAAGGAAAGGGGAAACGATAAATCAGCATGATGAAAAATAAAAGCCATTGACTCACTGACAAGTCGCTGGCAAGTGTTGTATAAAAATTAAAGCTGTTCAAATTCCTAAATATTCTTATGATTTTGAACGCAAGGATACGTAACGCACATAGAAAATAGCACGACGTAAAACTGGCAACATTCCGAATCACAAAAATACAAAAATAACAAAAATATCGAAACCTAGAAGCGACAAATAGTTCTGTCTTAAGAGCAGAATATAAAAATTATGTCATCGGAACTTTGAAACAAACCCTAACATAACCTCGAAACGGTAAATTGCCGATCGACAAAATAAGGAATGAAATAAAATTGTTTGATAAGAAGCTTTGTTTTGCAAATTTTCCTCTATCGATTATTTCAATTACGGCCAAAATAGTTTTCAATTAATTCTAAATCAATGATAATAATTTTCGAATGGAAATTATAATATTATTACGTTTTCTTTCCCTGTTACGTCATCTCTTCATAAGTCATTGAACAAGTGTAATAACAATAATTTTTCATTAAAATTCATAATGAATATTTCAAAGGCAAAAGTTTTTAAAGTGACTGCAAGTTTCAAGATAGGCCGTGTGGCGAATGGAAAACAGTATAAGATTTTCAACAAAAAGAAGAAAAAAAAATGAAAACGAAAGAACATCGTAAACGTTACGACGCGCATGAGATTTTTGTTTTTTTCTTAATCTTCATTTCATTTAATATAATAATTAAGTATTAACCTGGCGTGGTGCGGTATCATACCTTCACAAAGAGTAGTCTGAGTATTAATTTTATGTTTATATGTGGGTGTGTGTATATGTGTTGCTAACCGGTAATAAAGTTTGGTTTATTTTATAAGCGACCGTGAAAAACGCCAAGCAACGCCGTTCCGGGCGTTGGAGCGATAGTGTACTACAATTAACACGTTCAGTATATGTTAACGATGCGAGGAAATAAATTTAATTGCTGTTTTTGCTGCTCTTGCTGATGCTTCTAGTGCTTTTACTAGAGAAAATGTTGATAACGTGGCGTATGAGTAACTTTTAATTGGAATCAGCGAAGGATTAGAGCAAAAGTTATCTCTATTACTTTTTACAGTGCTGAATCAAATCAAGATGAGTTTTTACAAAAGGCACTCCCTGAAACTGATGGTTGTTGAGACATGAGGGCTTAAAAAATATGACATTTCTATAAGCCGAAAAAGGAGATAATTTTATTTTAATACAAATTAAAAGTAAAAATTTTATAAATTACCGTATTTTTAAGGTCACAAACTGCACTAAAACTACGTAATTATTTACTGATTTGAGGTCATGGACAAATGAATGTTTACGGGAAGGAAGGAAAGTTGCCATGCATTTTTAAAAAAGGCTTTATTTTATCATGAATTAATTTACCTAATTAAGAATTATTTCCGACAGTGCGACAAAGTGTTGGCACCTCAGAAAACATAACAAAATCCATGGACTATGCCCGTGATGCATTATGGTGGTGATGAATTATGAGGTTTTGTGGTGAAAACAGTTGTGCCTTTTTTTGGCAATATTTTACGGATATTTGCCCCACGGGGAATCGAATTCGTTAAGTTGGTCATATACTTTAATTTGATTGAAGTAAACGACTCAATTTAATTGAATTGTAATGAAAATCGCTCTTGGTCAGACCGCATAAAGTGCGATGCTAAATATAACACAGACCCTTGTACTCGCACATACGTGAATGAAGATATCAGCAATCAGCCCTGTTTTATAGAGATTTTTTTGCACGAGCTTGTCGTTAAATTTAACGTCGTTAAAAATACGGCTATATCAAAGAAAAATGGAATTGAGTGGGAAAAGATTAACGAGGATATATGATGGTAACTGCCATTGTGCGTGCACGCTAAAGAAATTCGAGCGTATGGCGAGTCAACAAAAACAATTTGTTCGTTTGTCTGATGGTTATTACTTCGCGTCAGATGTAATTTCAATTTCGTGTGAAATAGAATACGCAAGGTCTACGAGGTCGATTTCTTTTATTTTCAAATTGTTGTCGATACGTATGTGTGTGCGTGCGTGCGTGTGCTTGAATATATTTGAGGTAGGTGATGTGTGTAAAATGGCTGCGCCCGTTTGTTCACTGTTACCAGAAACATAAAAACGGTCATCACAGAAAATATTCGCGTATACTTACCACTCCATACATTTTTACTCGCCTTTCTTTTTTGGTTTTCTATTCATTCATTCCCACTCGATGATTTTTATTCATTCGCTCATGCATCCATCACTCCGCTTGTCCACCCGTCCATTAATCGTTTCATCCATTCAGACGTAATCTCTTCATTAGTTTTGTTTTATGCGATTATCCATTTCGTTGAAAAAGGAACAAAGAAAGCTTGATGTGATATCATTTTATAAGAGTTACAAAGGGTTTCTCATACAACAAGAACAAAATTCAATAACGAACTAGTAAGAACGTTATCCTCGGCCTGACCGAAGCTTATATATCCTATTCCCGAATCTCTTGATAACAACGTTCAAATAAAATGTCAGCGGGTTATATAGATCTGTTATATATTTATACTTAAATTATTATATTTACATTTATAACCAGCCTGTGATGACAGAGGATATTCGTACCAAATTTCATGCTTTATTTGTTCTTTTCAACGCTCATTTTTTGTGAAACAGTTCCAATTGAGGTGTGGGCGTGGCAGTTTTCTGATTTCGCCCATTTTCAACACCCCCTATCCTATGATGACAGGAAATATTTGTACGCCTGTACGAATTTTGTCTCTTGGATTTTATTTTCAAATGAGGTAGTATACTCGGATATACAATTTCACCTTTAAGTTCGTACTCGGAGCTGAGAAATTGAGCTCTAAACACGATTTAAATCACATTAAATACCAAAAGTAGGAGTGGAAGTTGCCCGATTTTCAATACCAACCAGCCTGTCCTAACACGAAATATTCATACCAAATTTCATGATCATAGCTTCGTTCGTTCTCTTGTAATCGTGATTTCCACAGACAGACAGAGAGACAGACAGACAGACAGAGACAGACAGACGGGCGGACGGACATGGCTAAATCGACTCAGGGGATCATTCTAAGCCAGAATACATATACTTTTCTATATCTGTTGTAGCTTCTTCACTGCGTTACAAACTTAGTATCAACGGTAATATATCCTTTTCTCTTTTTTAAAGGGAATAGGATATAAAAATGAAAATTGTATGGGCTACGAGTATAATTTATAATTTTATAATTTTGTGTTTTTCGAGAGTAGAGACAGACTTAGGATGAGTGCTTCTTTTATTTCCATGAAAATTTCAATAAAAATATCTAAATTCATGGAGAAACATCTGTTGGCTTTAAAAAATTTAAATGTTAAATAATGAAAATAAAACCAAATCAAAAATTTGCAAAGAAAACCACTAGAAGCAGTATTAAAACTTTTACTTTAAAGGCAAACTATTGAAAAATAATATAATAAATTCTATTGAAATGATGAGAAGAAGAGGGAGAACTGGCTGTAATTGCAGAAAAAAAAAGAAATAAGAAGCAAAATCACAAAAAGAAGAAGGATGAAAATTAAGGCACTTGAAAACGACAAGTAATCCTTGGGAAAGACTGGCTTTTAATATTGGAGTAAAACGAAGAATCTAAGAAACTGCAAAACTAATTCTTTTAGTTTTTATAATTTATTCCAGTTTTGGTTTTATAAATTAAAGAAGTATTTTTGCGTTCTTGGTTTAGCTTTGATGGGGTTTCAAGAAAATCATTGCTAAGAAGCTTTCCTCTGAGTACTCTAATAAGTACGATTCCCTGTATTGCCTTCCTTGCAAGGAGAAATTCCTGAGAAGGATTTTTCGAAACGTGAGCGCAACAAAATCTGTGGCAGTTATTTTCTTCTTAATAGATTTTAGTTAGCAGTCTGAAGGGCATACTCTTATATGCACACACCTACATTCATACGTACAGACACACAAACGCAGACATAAATAACAAATCAACGATAACTTTATCTGCGGTAACTAACAATTTAAAAATTGTTTTAGAAGCCTGCTTAAATTTTCAGAGCAAAATCAACAACAGTAAAAACAACAAAAGCAAGAGCAGGAAAACAGTGGTAACAATAATAGTGAATAATGCTGAAGAATTAATAAGATTTCTAAAAAAAATATTTTAAGAATATATACATTTTAGTTAGAGCGAACAGTATGAATAAAAAACAAACATTTATAATAAAATTGCAATTAGAGGATGAAAATTTAGATAAAATAAATAGAAGTAGAATTAAAT